>JARFXV010001123.1:380000-735000 GCA_031761425.1 Cosmopolites sordidus | reverse complement strand
TCTTTTTTATTCGCGGGGGGATACGTTCCGTAAATACGCCGCGAATACGGAATGGAAATTATAGGGGGATATGTACGAGATTATAGGGGGATATGTACGGGATTATAGGGAATATGTTATAAGTTTACAAAATAAAAAGAAAAAATAAATAAAAAAAGCAATGGTTTAAAAGAATTGTTTTTTTTTTGTTTTGCCGCTTTTAAAAGGTCATTCAATTCGGATTGATATTCGGGTGTGGCATTAACAATTTGCCTTTTAAAAACATAACGTCTTTCCATAGAGATATTCCATAAAGATCATTTGCCATTCGTAAAGCTTCGCTCAGATTGGTTAAGTTTAATGTTACCTTTTCAGTGCTCCGTGAGGCTTCCATTTCCATGAAATGGGATTTAAGCCTTTCCTGCAAGTCGGTTTCAGTCAAATCTTCATCTTGTGATTCAAGCAATTCTTGAATGTCACTTGATTTTATCTGTTCGAAACCATTTCGTCCTATACCATTCGCAACTTGAGCAATGTTTTTCAGTTAATGTTTGAATTTGCATGGATTCTTCATCTTTACTGGCAGTTAGATCAGGTCACAGTTTTTCCGGCATGATTTCAAAGTGTATGGCTTTAGCTCTTGCAATGATTCTTTTACGTTAATAATGCACTTTGCTATGGCAAAATTTTTCACATTAGGATCACATTTCATGGTGTCCAATATAATTTTAAAGGTTTGTTTAATGTAATAGAGCTTAAAGGCCTGGATTATTCCTTGGTCCATAGGTTCGAGTAAGGCCATCATGTTAGGAGGCAAAAATATCACCTTTATATTTGGATGCATAACTTCAAGCTCACGAGGGCGACCTGGAGCATTGTCCAAAACTATACCTGCCGTGAAATCTCAATTATTTTTCTTTAAATAAATTTCAACTTCAGGAACAAAACAATGCCGGAACCAGTCACAGAAAATGACACTTGCAACATATGCTTTCTTCTTTCAACGCCAAATCACTGGTAGGTTGTCCTTGTTTTGGTTTTTCAAAGCACGGGTATTTAGCAATCTCTAAAGCATAAGTGCTTAAGCTTAAAATACTATAACCTATAAGCTTAAAACCAGACGCCGACTTTTCCCTTTTGGATATAAAAGTTGTGTTTGGGATTCTTTTCAAAAACAGGACAATTTCATCTGTATTAAACATTTGTTCAGGTTTGTATCCACCATTAGCAATTAAGTTTGAAAATTCTTCTGGATTTGTTGCTGCTGCTGAAGTATCTGCAGATGCAGCTTCTCCAACAATGTTGATGTTATGCAGTGATTGTCGCACCTCGAACTCATTGAACCAACCTTCTGATGCTTGAAATCCTTCATCCGTATGTTTATTACCAAGTTCTTTAAAATGTGCACGAAGATGCTTAGCTTTCTCGCGCGATATAGCACCATTTAGAGGCACTCTCTTCTGGTTAGTCTTCAATCCATAATGTTAATGCAGCTTCCATTTTTCAATTTCTAGGTCATGAACAATTTTTGCTGATAGTGAGGTTGAAGCTGTAGAATGCCTTATTTTGTCTTCAGATTTCTTGATGGATCGTGCACTTGATTCATTGACATTAAAAAACCTGATATGGATTGTCCTTTGTTTTTACTCGATATCATAAATTGCGAACAAAGTAAAACAGACACCTGCTAATCATTCGAAATTATTGCGACGAATGACAAGTTGAAGAAATAAAATAAAAAATCATGCGAAGACAGCTTTTATCACAAGCCATAGCATCACGCGATACCCGGCGGCGACAACTTATTTGTCAAAGAACTGTCGGCCAAGCGGTAATAAGTCTTATTTGTTTATAAATATTTTGATACCTATTTGTTTGAAAAGGTAACTACTAAATAAATACATATTGGTACTTGGTACATATTGGTACCTGAATATAGGGCCTGGGTTTGGGTCCGAACGGTTTCAGACAGTAGTACTGTTAAGAACCACCGGATGGCGTGAGCTGCATTTCAATGCTGCTTTCATCCGATTTGGCCGATTAACATGGTCAGGACCCTGGTCAATCCTTCAGTTGCTTTCGAACGTACAACTCCAAGCCCGACTGATGACGGTTTAAGGCCAGAAACCGATCTCGAGAGATGCTTGTTGGCGTTTGATGTCGACTGAAGGATTAAGAATTTTACTTGGAGCACAGGATTTTCTTTTCCTCGTTTTTTGAATGTTTTAAATACATATTCTAAAAATACAATATGTATCATTAATTTTGAATCTGCAAATAAAGAAATTTTCAGCCGTGAATACAAGAAGTGGTCACAATTTTTTAATCCGCGAATGCTGAAAACGCGAATAACAGAACGGTGAATAAGGAATTCATCAACTTACAGGCTTAAAACTAGTTAAACACCCTGTTTATTAACTTTACAAAGTATGCTTTTATTACAGATTGGGTCCATTAATAGGCTATCGGCTTTTGAATGTGTAGTACTTTCTATGTCGTGAGCTGTATTTTTTTCTACGTAATTTATATTTTTTATTTGATTTTGATTGTGATTCATTTTAAATAGGCAATGAGTAAATAGTGCCAACAGTTTTTGATATATGTGCGGAGAACTTAAACTTTAAATTTAAACTTAAATTACATTAAATTATATATTAGTTTTAAATTTAATTTAAAACTAATAAATTGTAAAAACCTAACTTTACCGCGTTTGTGTGAAAGGCTGATGAACTTTATTTCTGAATTCGAAGTTGGTGACCAAGACGAGGGCCCTTCTTATATGTTATAATCCTTGTTTAACATTTGTTAAAAAGTTGGTTACAAGGTGCAAATCATAGAATGTGATTTGCAGCGCCAATGATTTGAAGAGAAAAAATTGAAATTACCGTTCTGAAATCTTTTAAACCAACGCTGATGTTCTGCTATCTAAGGTACTAGGACAAACAATATTTATGACATTTGTGCCATTAGTGTTATTGTTACGCTTTCGAAACATATAAAGTGTCAAATGTCTAATATGGAACTTATCGATGCTCTTCCGTTCTTGTAGGCTTCTCCAATTGTTTTTTAATTTATCAATACGCACACTAAACATAAATATATTTAAGTAGAATATGAGTTATGTTATATTAAATTATTCCTAAGATTTTGGGCAGAAGATTTAAATGGAGGATGATATCGCCCGGGAGGTAGAACGGCGTGTTATATATGGCTGCCAGGCATATGACAGGCTCAACATAGTCTCTGTGAAGAAACTTCCACTTTGTCTGCGGAAAAAAGCCTTTGATCAGTACATCCTGTCTATTATAACATACCGAAGGGAAATATGATCATTGATATCAGTCAGTTCAAAAGCATAGTACAGTTCGCGTAGCGTAGATGGGAATGGAAATCGAGACAGAAAGAGCTGCAGTTGGATCCAAAAACAAACGTGGCATGTGACAGCATGAGAAGAGTAAATTAATTGAAATGGAGTTGGGCAGGGCATATAGCGAGACGATGTGACGACAGTGGACCAAAGGGGATGGATGTCACTTGATCATAAGCGTCCACGAGGAAGACCGAAAACACGATGGACTGATGACATGAAGTAAATTGCGCTCGAATAGCAGAGGAAAAATGCTCACTGGAAAGAAATTTCGCTCCAATGAAGAGGCAATTGCCGAAAGGATATTTCGATTTAAAAAAGGATATTTTGAAGGCAAAAAGAAATCGTTCTATAAAAATGTGTAGAAATGTTAGAAAAGCGTATTGCTCTTCAAGGAGAATATATTGATGAATAAAGGCGAAATTTGCAAAAAAGTATCTTTTATTTTCAGACCGGGGACTTACTGACCGATGTCTTATTCTCAAGATTGAGGCAATCGTCATGCAGTATTGAACAAGTTCCCAAAACAACTTAAAAATTCTACTGAAATGATCACTACTCGTTTTGAACGTTTACTATTGCAGATAAATATTCTTTTTAATGAATAGATGAAGATATAAGTATATTTTTTAAATTGTTTTTTTTATCCCAGAACAAAAGTTCGGCTCCTCTTCATATTGATCACTAAACATAGGCAATCTATGTTGTCGACCTCACTATTCAATATAATTCAGTAAAAATAAACATGGGGTAAAAATAAACATCACCATAATTTCAGCAAAAATAAACATAACCATAATTTACTCTTAACTAATGTGGAGGTGTTAAAATAAAATTAGTTCCATTGACGCACTTTTCTATGTCATGTGATAATATCTATATTCTATTGCTAATAAATGCAAATCCTAAATCACCTTTCCCTATTTGGTGATCGCCACCTTTTCAAAATATCGATTCTAATACACACAATATGGCTTCTGTGACCTTTATCTTTGTACGCGGAAGACATTTGCATAACAACCAGAAAGAGCGAGAAAACCGTACACCCACAAGACCTATCATTCGTCACAATACCTCGACTCGATCGTTTTACATCAATTACCCATACAAAACGTCAAATTCATGTCGAGTTATCAAGCATAAGATTTCGCTTCGATCGAACAAAAGCCATCGTTTAGTAATGATGAATAATCCGTATTGTTGCAATTTCGCCGTCGATCCGGCAACAGGGCGCCTATATTGAAAAACGAAATTATGGTAATCAGACGTAGCGTGACCGCGAAACGTGGCAACGTTGAGTTGCTCGATTGTTTTTTCGAGCGCCGGGCCAACAGCGCCTTCCCGGGTGATATTTATAAACGTCAGTTTTTCAGAAGGCTAGCGCACCTTGAAACGTTGCAACTGTAAATAATCTGCGGAATAAGTAAAGGGATACGGATCCAAAAATTGAAGTACAAAAAAGAACCTTTAATTTTGTTAATATATTCATTATTATGGACGATTTGACTCCATTTTTTTGGGTAATTGACAAATGTCCTCACCAAATAAACTAGGCAAGTTTGACTGGATAAATTGATTGATGGTTTTTCAAAACCCGTCAACTGTTTTATACAGAGCCTTCATTACATCAGGTAACCCAAGTGACTAGTGATTTATTTAAACTTAGAAACTTTTATTTGTCACCAAAAAATATTACTAAAATTTCCCATTGATCTATCATCGACATTTATTCCGTTGTGTGTTTTCGATTTTCTTCTATATTCTTATTAGTTTCAATGCTTTCTGAGCAACAAAAAATATTTTTTAAGCATTTTAAAGAAATAATTTTCGTTGTTTGGACTTCATCAACAATATTTTCCATAAAAAAAATCTACAACAGGCGCTTATCTTCTATTTTCTATTAGTTTCAAAATAATGTAGCACTGGTCAAATGTTTTGTTTAAGTTGGCTATTAGTGCTAGACTGTGAATATAATAAAAGAAAAGATCATCTTTTTAAGCGATCGACGAACCGATCCAATTGTTAAGATCGCTGGTCAGCCATGCCGTGTGCCATCGATCGAAGCAGGTGTTAATCAGAGGGAGCAACGTCTGGAGAATGCGGCGAGTGGGGTAGGACTTCCCTTTTCAACGTTTCCAAGTATGTTTTGACCACTTTCGCAAGATGGTTTATTGCGGTAGTTTGTCTTTCAATGCTCGGTTCAAACGCATTAATTGCGTTCGATAACGATCCCCTGTGATTATTTCAGACGGTTTTAACAGCTCATAATACACTACACCGAGCTGGTCCCACCAAATACAGAGCATGATATGGAGCCGTGAATATTCGGTTTGGGCGTTGCCGTGGAAGCGTGGTCGGGATATCCCAATGATTTTCGACACTTGGGGTTATCGTAATAAATCCATTTTTAGTCCTTAATCACAAAGCGATGCAGACATCCCTTTTGTTTTTGCCTTTCAAGAAACTGTTCACAAGCAAGCAAACGACGTTCAACATTTATCGGTTTCAATCCGTATGGTACACAATATTCTTGCTTCTGGATCAATCGCAGGTCTTTGAGGCGTTTTGAAATTGCTTGTTGAGTCACTCCTAATGATCTTGTCAATTGTTCTTGACTTTGACACGAGTCTTCATTAAGTTACGCCTCTAACTCTTCATCTTCAAAAACCAAAAAAATGTGTGACCGATGGTTTATACGTTTTAAAAGTGGTGATTTTGACATAAAAGACAAGGATCCAGGACAGCCGAAAAAGTTTGATGATGCAGAATTGGAAGCATTATTGGAAACAATTGGTAAAAGTATTGAATGTTGTCCAATCCACCATTTCCGAATGTCTACATGCATTGGGAAAGATCCAGAACGAAGGGAAATGGGTTTTTGAAGGAAAGAGTCATTCAAATGCGAAAAACCACTTGTGAAATATGTTGCTGGTCAGACCGAAAAGGTTTTTTGCATGAAGTTGAGACAGGTGAGAAAAGTGAATCTATTTTGACAACCCAAAGCGAAAAAATCATGGGTAGACCCCGGCCAGCCTTCAACATCACTGCTGTGTGCCAGCCAACTGCTGAAACCTGGTGAAACGATTATTGGCGATCGATACCGATAACAATTGATAAAATTGAAATGAGAAGGAAACATAATCAGAAACACGACAGAGTCATTTTTCAACATGATAATGCTCGGCCCCATGTTGCAAAATGTATAAAAAACAATTTGGAAAACGTTAAATGGAACGTCCTATCCCACCCGCCGTACTCACTGGACTAAGCCCCTTCGGACTACCACTTATTTCGATCGATGCCTCACAGACTTTCAGAACAAGACATTCCTACGAAGGAGAGAACATTTGGCTTGATGAATGGTTGGCCTAAAAAAAACAAAACTTCTTTTGGCGCGGAATCCATTCTTTGACAGAAAGATGGGAAAAAGTAACAGCTGACGATGGCCAATATTTTGATTATTAAGGTAATGTATTTTGCTATGGAAATAAACGTTCAAATTTTGCGAAAAAATCGATATTATTAATCGATACACCTAATGTAAACCTTTTTCCTTCAAAAATCCCCATAAAAATAATCCAGAGCCGTCAAATCAGACGATCTGATGGCATTAAAGTATTATAATCGCTTATTATTGTCTGTAGGCACCAAGTCTTGAGTAATCTCAAGTTTACAGGGAAACAAGTACAAACCGTAAACTGGGTGGAGAGATTCCCAGTTCTGCACTCTGTAAATTACTATAATTTTTGCTGCATTCTTTTAGCGTGTATTTACTCATAATAAAACTTGCACATCTGTATTACCCAAACTTAATCTGTCACAAATATCATGACAAAAATGGCATCAAAACAAAATGGTGACAATTGCTTCAGCCTTAAATAACTTTATTAATAAATTAATTGATCTATTAATTATTTAATAATTAAAAAACTGAATATTGCTTTATCAATTAACATCATTATTATAAAACTCCTTAAATCCTAAATCCAACTCAAAAAGTGTCAGAAAGTTTTATATCTTTAGATTGGTCGGACTGTTATTAGCATATGTTATTATTATTGCAATGTTGACAAACCTGTTGTTGACAGACTCATTTGTTTTGATTAGCATGTTTGTGAACATATAAAATTTTATAGATAACGTTTTGAAGGCGATGATCATTCTGAAAGAATTTTCAGATGTCAGCAGAAAAAAAAAGTAGTCCAAATTGAACATGGCATTGACATTTCATTTTAGGGTTGATACGGCTCAGATGCTTGAATAGTTGTAATCTACGATTCTTCCGATTAGAATATATGGAACGCTCCACGAAAGAATTGCTTTTACTGTTGTTCAACGCTATATAAATTCCGTGAATATTTTGCGGAGATGGTACGAAAACGTGGGTAATTTTTGTTTTGCACCGAACGAGTCAACTGTTCAAAGACTGATTACAAAATCTCATGCAAATAGGCAAATATTTTTCTGTGGTATAAACGTTTTTTGGATGGCAGAGTGTTACTAGAGGATGACAAACGTAACGGGAGACGGGGAATTTCAGTTCGCACTGCCGAAATGATCGAAAAAGTTCGCGATTTTGTAGCAAATGACTGCAATGTTTCACTAAAAATGATAGAAGAGGCTTTGAATATCGGCAAAGAAACGATTCGATCCATTCTTCACAAGGATTTGGAAAAAACAAAGGTGTGTGCAAAGTTTGTTCCACACACGTTGGCGGAGGAGCAGAAATCACTTCGTGTCAATCATTCCAGAGAGGTCGTCGCAACCGCCCGAAATGATCAAATCTTCCTGAAATCAATTGTTATGGGGATGAAGCATGATACTTTCAATACGATCCAGAAACTAAGCGCCAAAGTGTGGAATTGAAGTCGAAAAACTCACCACAGGCAAAAAAAACACGAAAAACTCCTTCAAAAATCAGGACAATGTTCATTGTTTTCTTCGATAGCAAAGGCATCATGTACAAAGAGTTCATTCCAACTGGCCAAAGTGTCACTGGAGTACCACTTGGAAGTCCTGAAACGATTGATACACAGAACTCGTCGCATTAGGCCAGAATATCGCGATCCACACAGCTCGAGTTCGTTGCACGTTAATTGGCCATGTCACGCATCGTTAAAAGTGCGTCAATTTTTGGCCCGAAACCAAGTCTGTGTGATCAACCATCCACCAGATTTAGCCCCTTGTGGCTTTTCCTTGTTCCTAAAGTTTAAAGGGTGTTTTTTTGAAGACATTCCGACCATCCAAACAGCTTCGACGCCTGCTTTGGAAGCTATTCCACAAAATGAGCTGGAGCACGCATTTTAATCACTATTGAATCGATGTAACAAATGTATCGAAGCGAGAGGAGAATACCTCGAATAATAATTCATAAAAAATGCCAGGTATTTCGTTTTAATCACATTTTCCCGGGCCACTACTGATACTTAATGGACGCACTGTGTATTAACAATTACTGGTTAATTCAACTAATTTTTTTGTTTGAAATTTTGATTGTTTATTATTTTTTGATGCAGATACCTTTCATCAAAAATTAATAATTTTTTATAGATAATTCATTACGTACTTATTTTTGTCAGCCAGCATATTTTTGATGAAGCTTATGGAACAACCGTAACATTATTTCATATTAAACGAAGGCATCGATTTAAATAATATTGCCACAATCGATAACATAACGTTGAAAATACTGAAATCTGTGAGATGTAAATATTATTATACAGTCCAGTGTCCAACGTAAATGAATCAAAACTTGTTCTGCTTTATATAAAAAGATTTAAAATGTTTGGTTTGTATCAATTATTGCAAAAAACCATTATTGGAAACACTAGTTATAGATATTACAAAGATGGGTTTGTATCAAAACTTATATGGTTGTAGCAAATCCAACATTATGATTTATAAAAGAGATTCGATGATATTACTACTACTCAATTATAAATAAACTGAAAAAAGAATTCATAGATAATGTGAAGCTTTAGACATTATAAACTAGTAACAGGAAATTAATATATTATTTCAAGTATAAGAAATGAACAACAAATACATGTAATAAATGCACAATGAATAATAACTATAAAATCAAATAAATATTTTCTCTAAAATTACAACAAAAAATGTTTTAACATCCATGCAATAATTAATCCAGATTAGTGTTCTCAAAATAAACTATATTAATGAATGATAAATATACGAGAAATCGTCTGTACTTTTGCAGCAAATGGGTTTAAATGTTAAGGATGGCACACAAAAAGGCCTATTCATGATAATTTTAATGGTTGCTGGGGCGATGGCTGGTTTCTTGTAGGAAGTGGCAACGTAGCCAAAAGCAGCCGAGCATTCATCGAAAAATCACGTAGGCCACGGAAAACATCAGATTTCGAGCAGCAAACAATGCTAAAAACTACGAAGTAAGATCTGGAATAAATACATTTTTAAATATATTTTCAGTTGAACGACTATAAGTAATGGTGAATTTATATATGTACATATAAGATATAGCGTAGGCCAATAGAAAAAAAATACGCTATTCCTACTCGATAATTTATTTAATTGTATTTACGTTATAATATATACAGGGTTAGTCCAACAAATATCGCGACTGATTTATTTCTGTCAAGGGGAAGGGGTGGACGGTGCTGTTTATAAGTGATATGGGAGGTGTTGGATGTCACGAAACTTGGCTTAGTTGTGTCCGAAACTCCGAAACTTTGCAGATCGTACAAGCAGTGAACGTGTTTTTTATGTTCCCGTCAAGATGCAAGAGAACATCGAGCAGCGATGTGCCATCAAATTTTAGGTGAAACTGAATAAATCTACTACGAAAACTTTTCACATGATCTGAGGCTTACAAGAACGAAACCATGTCCAGAACATGTGTTTTTGAGTGGTATAAAAGATTCCAAGGAATCCAAGAAACCGGTGAAGACGTGCGATTGGACGTCCGATCTCGGCCCGAATTGATGAAAATGTCGCCAAAGTGCAATAATTTCTGAACTCTGATCGTTGGTTGAGTGTTCGTTTGATGGCACAGGAGAAATGATGAATTTACAGAAATTAACTGTGCATTCAATTGTAAACGGCGATTTGCAAATGCGAAAGGTGTGCACTACATTGGTGCTGAAGGTTTTGTCAGACCAGCAGAAGGAACACCGTGTGCCAATTTGCCGTTTGAACGTTTGGAGACCGATCCAAATATTCTAAAAAGAGTGATAACCGATGACGAAACTTGGATCTTCGAGTACGACCCGGAGACCAAAAGGCAAAGTTCCGAGTGGCACACCAACGCATCTCCTCGACCAAAAAAAGTTCGCACGAGCAAGTCAAGAGTGAAATCGATGCTCATTGTCTTCTTTGATGTAAAAGGTGTGGTCCAAAAGGAGTTTGTGTCCGCTGGCTGTTTAGTTTAGTTTAGTGAACGGCAAATTTTACGCAGATGTTTTCGAACCTTGAGAGAGACCGCCGATCCCTGGATGCTCCATCATGATAACGCGCCCAGTTACACGTCGCTAATTGTGAGGGAGACACTGGCCAAACACAACGTGGCAACGCTGTCCCAACCAAATTATAGTCCAGACGTGGCTCCCCCATTTTTTTTGTGGTTTCCTTGGATCAAGAGGAGACTGAAAGGACATAGTTTTGGGACGATTGAGGCAGACCAACAGGCTTCGACGGAGTGCTTGAATAAGCTTTGCAGTTGTGGAGTTTCAGGGGGCGTATGAAGACTGGAAAAACCGCTGACAGCGGTGTATTCATGCAGGAGGGTCATATTTTGAAAATTAAGTTACTTTCCATATTTCTTCAATAAATGTTTTTTTTATGGCTGAGAACAGTATTTTATCTCCGAACGGTATTCTGCATAATATAGAACCATAGTCCTCTTTAACCCGTAGGTGTCAATAGGCTATAGGAGGTTGCCTATATCCGGTTTCCGTACATATTTTCCTCCAAATATTAATCGCGCGCGATGTCGCTCAACTTCAGCTATCGAGAACAGGTGATCGACACAATGCAGTTATTTTATCATTACATCGGATATTTTTAAGGATGGTAGATAAGGATGTTCGTAAATCATTCCGGTTATCGATCCGTTCGTACTGTGAAGGTGACGTTTCGTCAAAATCTCATTTAGCATTTTCTAGTGTTGTTCGCTTCGAGTAAAAAGCCCAACTGAGTTGGGTGGGTTTGGTTGACGAAATGTCATGACACTTTACAAAATAAAAATATTCGATGTAACATCCGAAGTAACGTATATATTGAGCATTGACACGTACAGAGGGATAGCAGGTAAAACGAAAGCAGTTTTAATATAGATATTCTTATATGATTATCCTTTGGTCTTGTCCCTTCTGCAATTTTCGAATGCCTCAGCTTATTCAATTTATTTTTTTTTAATGATTAAATTTAATTTATATTTATTTAAAAGCTCTCAGAGTAAACAAAACGTTTATTGTATACAAAATCATTCTATTTGTGTTAATGCCATATTAGCCTTTTGTGTTTTTTTCTATTTAGCTTTTTTTCTTTCCAGTTCTTGACATCTACTAAATCTTCCATTTTCTGGTTCGACATATCCCATCTTATTACTTATACCTTGATGTCAGTGCTCGGTTCGACTGTTCATAAAGCTCTTCCCCTTTTTCATTCGTTTTTCTTCTCGAACGCTCTTACGTATTGTTTTCTGCGTAAATTGCTCTGAGTATTTTTCCTATATTTTCACCATCTCTTTATCTGCTTTATACCCTGGTCTCTCTGACATATCACTGTAGATCTATTCATCGTCTTATAAATTTTGACTTTTGTCTTCCTCGATACAATTTTGATTTTTTACCTAATTTTTAGTTTTTGAAATTTTATATGAAATCTTCTGTAAATAATATAGAAATTATTTCGGTAAAAATATATTTCTATGTTCTATAAGAAGAAGTTCTATAGAAGTTTTTTATTTGTCATTTGCTATTTTAAACCACTTAATATAATGAACTGTAATAGGGGTGTTGTCTTGTTATATCTTGTTATCTCTTCTTGACTTCGAAGATTTTCAGATATTTAAAATTGTACTGTTATGTTCTCATATAACCTCTTAAGTATGCACAGTCAGTCAGTCATAAAAGTCTACATATACTATGCCAATTAGTTATATTTTTAAAACGGTTTAATTGATGGCTTTTTTATTTTTGCAAGTTAGATTCGCAATACAAATAAACAACGGAACAATAGGCACGGAACCAAATTTTTAATTGCAAATTACATTTAAAATAAATAAACAGTCCTGAATAATACCTCACAAAAGTAAACAAACAGCAAGAAATACACCAATTTGAAGAAGTATATAATTAGTTACTGTTTCTAGTATTCTTATCAGAAATGCAAATTATATTTTACATTTTAGGCATCTACCTCAAGGGAATAGCAATATTTAGATTTTTTAAAAGTATATTATTTTTATTACAATGATTAGAAACGAAATTTCTGTTCAAATTCGAAATTTAATTGTAAAATTACCTATTGAAGGAAAATCTTATAATGAAATTGCAAAAACAGTACATTTGTGTCGAGCAATGATTCGGACTGTAATAAAAAAAACTTTAATTTTCGTAGTACAGTACAGAATAAGCCCGTGCTTATTGCGTGATATCCGTACAATTTTGAAAAAATAGACTAAATCCCAAAACTAGTGCTACCAAATTGGTCGGTCATATTCTAGAAGAAACTGGAAAATGTTTCAGTGCTGGAACGGTATACAGAGTTCTGAGATCAAAAGGATTTCATGGTAGGGGGCCAAGGAAAAAACCACTCAAATCTAAGAAAAATAGATAAAAGCGGTTAGAATTTGCCAGGCAGCACTAGGACAGGACAAGGATTTTGATTTTTGGAAAACTATTTTATTTACCGATGAAAGTAAATATAATACGTACCTACTACAATGTAGTACCTACAAACTATGTATGATAATTTGTTATCCTCGGTTCAACGTTTGGAATATTTTAACAACACAACGATCCCAAACACATGGCGGCTGTTGTCAAGAAATGGATCTGATATATGTTCCGAAGCAACTTCATTCACCACCCCAGACACCCGATTTAAATCCAAGCGAACACCTTTGGGATGAGTTAGAAAGAAGAGTGCGAAAACATAAAATTTCCAATAAGATATCTTTAAAAAATGTCCTACAATCGGTTTGGGTTGAAATCACTCTATACGTTACGGAAAATTTGGTCCTGTCAGTGCCCAGAAGATTGCAAGTGGTTATAGGTCGGTTCAAGATATTTCGTTGCCTTTCAGCAAAATGTTAATTGCCCCAAAAAATTTCAATAAAAATATTCCAAGTATCTTCAAAGGCGCCCGGAACAAAGGAACCGGAGTGGTTTAACTTCTGAATAATTTTGGAAAAAATAAAATATTGTTAAATAATTATTATTATTATGTATGACTAAAACATTGTTTATTGGTTTGTGTATTTTGAATTTATTAGTACAATAAAAATAAATAAATAAATAAATCTATCTATTAGTACAATAAAAATTATAACTTTTAATTTAATAATTTAATTAATATTTTAATAATTTAATAATTTAATTATACATTTAATTCGGTTTCACTCTCACTGTCATTTTGATCTACATTAATAATAAGTGGTTCTATATTATTAGTAAATGATACATAGGACCTTCTGAGAAGTGTTCTACGTTGGTCACTCGCCAGTCAGTAGGTTTCCTGATAGACTTATGGGTAGGCACATAACCAAGGGTTTATAGCCCGAGGGGGGTGGAACTTTTTTGGCTTTAATTGGCTTCGTCAAAATATCTTTAACTGTAGACAACGGCGTTTTTGTTAATGAAGACGTTTCTGCTGCGGCTGCATTTACATTTAGCCCCCTATTCAATAAAGAAACATACACATTTTTAACAATTTGCTTACCATCGGACGATAAATGTTTTCTTTTAAAATTAGCACTACGGGAGGCACAATAATCATTATCTTGCCAAAAACGCCACATGTTTAGCACATTTGAAATAAAAATACGATTGAAATTATAGAACTGCACTGTTTAAGAAAATAATGTGAACTAAACTAAAATATTTCGAAACTACTAAACCAGATATAAAATTAATGTTATATTTTTACCTGTTATTTTATGAGGCCCGGCCCTGTTTACTTTTTTGCTACGTTACCGGGTTTCGTTACGACAGGGGTTGTTAACAGTTTATTGTAGTCATTTGATCAACGATATATCTTGAACCGCACTATATAAGTATTGAAGGTGGACCTACAAAATATTAATTTTTTGTAGATTTTTTTATATAATATATACATATGCATTCTCAGGTGTATGTTTACTTCTGTGCTGTATTATTCAGAACTATTTATTAATTTCTGAATGTAAGTTGCAATTAAACATTTGGTTCTGTGCCTATTGTTGTTTATTTGTGTTGGGAATGTAACTTGTAAAAATAAAAAAGCCAACAATTAAATCGTTTTTAAAATATAACTAATTTGCGTGGTGTATGTAGACTTTTGTGACTGACAGTAAACAATTTTTCTGTTTTAGTAACGACGGCTTTCAAACCTCTCAAAGAATAAAAAAATTGAATAAGTTTATTAAACCCAGGACATATAATGTTGCAAAATAAAGATAGTGTTGAAATTTTGAATTAATTTTCAAGTAACTAGCTCGAAAATGTTTTCAAACTATCGACATGGATCGAATTCTTCAAATGACGTTTATACAAAATGCAAATGCAATACAGGTGAGTACGAATTTGCATAATGACTATTTGTCTCTACATCAAACAATAGTGTAACAGTAACATCGAACGTGTCACAAAGGTGTTTTTTAAAGTATATAATTATGATAATTAACCACCAGCGCCAATTATTATAAATTGGTTAAAACTATACATTAAACTAGCACAATTGAGGTGATATTGGTATTATATATTTTACATCAGGAATGGTTAAAAACGATGGACGATATCGTGTATATTTTACGACATAATAAGATTTGTTTTATTTTTGCTAAAAACTGAATAAAAAAAATAAAATAATCTTTTGTAACATCAATAATTAAAAGTGTCACCAAAAATATTACTAAAATTTCCCCTTAATCTGTTATAAACAACGTGTAAGATATTTATTAGTTTATATGCTTCCTGGGTAACAAATTCTAAATACACCCCTTAAACCCAATTGATTATTTGAAGACATAATTGTTGTTATTCGCATTTCATTAACAATATTTTCCATAAAAAATCTAGGACCTGAGCTTCTCTTCTTTTTTCTTTCCATGGCATCTGCCCCAATGGAGCGGATTTAACATTTTTTTTTACTTTAGATTCGAACTAATGTAAAACTGGTTAAATGTTATGTTTATTTTCGTTATTAATGCTAAACTGTGTATATAATTCAAATAAAAATATTTTTCGTAAAAATTGAAAAAACCAATAAACGTAGGGCCAGAGAAATAGAGCTGTTACAATAAAAGACACTGTATGGCAAATAAAGTTGTAATAGCATACGTAATTAGTACAATAACTGTATAATATAAATATACAACAAAAAAGGGAAAATATTGGGTTGATGCATAATTAAGTTCGCTGTTTATTTTTACTTTTAACTTGTTGGAATTTGCATTTTTTATTAATTTTTTTTTTATAAACTTATCTTTCAGGTTTAGTTTTGTTATAATGCGTGTTGAAAATCATGAACATTTACTCCATATTATGCTTTACCACTTCGAGAAAGGATGGAAAGCAACAGAGTCCGCGCGCGTTATAAATGAACTGTTTGGTGAAGGAACAATCGGTGAGAGAATGGTCCAAAAATGGTTAAGCGTTTCAAGGATGGTGATACATCGCTTAAAGATGAAGAAGGAAGAGGTCGACCATCGGATTTCGACGATCAGGCACTTCTGGCAGCGGTGGAAGAGGACGAAAGCTTGACAACACGAATGCTGGCAGACGATTTCGATGTCAACCAGTCAACGATTGTCCATCGTCTCAAAAAGCTCGGAAAGGTGTGGAAACTGGCTGGATTGGTCTGAAGAACCTCGTCACTGGAGACGACGAATCTTGGCTCCTCTTCAAAAACATCAAAAGAAATAAGGTTTGCGTATCGCCAGGTGTTTCGCCCAAAGGCATACCGAAAGATGTCCACTGTAAGAAGGCAATGTGGTGCGTTTGGTGGGACAGAAGCGGAATCATCCACTGGGAGATAATCTCAAATGGCTTTTGCTATTGGTGTTTTATACATTCTTGGCGGATAACAAAGGGACTTTTCTGGCTGCTCTACCGTGTAAGTTACTTGCCTGAAGCCTTCTTCGAATTGCTTTTGAACTTATTTCTAACCCCAGTTCACTTTTCATTTCGGTAAACGATTTAAATGGGTCGTTTTTTGAAATTCAGACAATCTGCATGTCAGTATGAAGTGTCGTTTTTCTTCTATTTCCCTGTTTTCGCGAACTAGTATTTTTTTTAGAGCATTTTCCAACTTTTTTTTTAAACGACCGACGATCCTTGCAAATTTCACTTAGTGACTTTGCTTCTTCCCGCAATGTTAAAATTTGCACTTTTTCAGCAGCTGTATAATGAACGCCACGACCCATTTTTAACAAAATTATAATTTAGCCAAGTTTGTTTTTATTTATTTTTTTATAATTCCAATACTTCAAATAAACAAAACGTGTCGAGAAATTAACAGCAAAACGTGAAGAAACAATATTTACTGTTTTATAAATTGTATAGCTCTATTTTTCTATTTTGATGCCAAGCAAATATCACCATAATTTTTTTAACCACTTGCATTTTTTGTATTTATTTATGACTTTGGTTTTTGTACATATCTTAAATATTTATTAATGAAAATTCATATAAATATTCAGAGGTGTGCTAAAATGTTTTTAGGACAGTGAATTGAATTATTGACTTTAAACTGGCTCAATTTCAATGACCATGACTGTATGTCGTAGTTTAAGAAAATTAGTGTTTTCGTGTTAATCATTACCACCTTGTGTTGGTTGTCCACATTTATAAGTCACATGTGTTTGAGGATTAAATGAAGGCTCTGCATACGTACACCATCAGCATTATTTTGACGTAAAATTATCGCTCTAACTAAAAACAACTGCTGACAATCGGTATACCACTTAATTAATTGCTTTCAGAGAGTTCGTGCTGATAAATAATACATCCTATATGTAGAATTTGTCAAAAAATACTGGAAATTGTTTATTTAAAATGCCTCGTAAAATTTATAGGAAGTTGTTTTGCTGCAAGTTGGTTCCAATGTACCTAAGTGCCACTTAAAGTTTTGGCGTCATCTGTCTATCAGTTTTACAGCTGTTGGATAAGTTATTCGACCTTAAGCGTGTTCGGCGATTTTCAAAATGAACAAAAAACCAAAAGTTTGCCTCAAATTGTGTTGTCAAAGCAATTTCTTGTGCAGAACCGTTGAAAATGTTGGAGAGAGCCTACGGTAAGTCAGTATTATTTAAAACACCATACGAGTGGTACAACGCATTCAAAGATTACTAATGAGTGGTTTCGGTCGACCTTCAACGTCTTCGAGAGAAATGGCTCCGGATCTGGACATGTCTCACGAATCCGTTCGTACTATTTTTGTTAATGTTTTGAGCATAAGAGGCGTTGAGTCGTAGTATGTTCTGAAAGAATTCAATCGAGTTAATTCAGACTCCACATTGATAAAACCTATTATAACTTGATAGGATGTTAGTGGCATTACGATTCGCCTCTTTCGTATTACGCGACGGAGGAGCGAGTCGTTTGAAAGACCAATCTTATTAGAAAAATAGTTTTTAGTTAGTCAATGAGTCAATTTTGAGGTCAAAGATGTATTTTACGTCAGACCATCTATTACGACAGATAAAACACCAACCATTAGTTAAAAAAACGACTTCATACTAACCATTAGCTAAGATTACAACTTCAAAACCTTTACTAACATTCGGACTAATACAGAAACGTGACATTTAGATGCGACATCCACTGAGTGCTAAACAATTATTGCACTTAATTTATGTTCGCGATTCGGTACTTAAATGGCGGAAAAGTCGATTCAAAGCACAATTAACTAAGGTTAATTAAAAAATATCACGGTCAAAGTAGGGTGAAGTAGAACAGAGATACACGAAGTATGATTCACACCAAAAAATAAAAAACTAGCTACCTACCTGATAGAATTGGAAGGTATGCCACGTACATGACACAAGGTTATCGATATCATCCAATGATATTGGTTTCCATTTACTTATAAAAATTTGGAATTCTAGCAGATGAGAGATGACTATAAATCAAAATAGCATATCTATAACTAAATATACTTCTAATTTTTTTATTATTATGTTTTTCCTTAGCGCCAATCGCTAGACAAGCGGCTTTGAATTCAATAATAAACAAGTGACTATAGCAACATCATGTTCCTTAAAATGTTTCTGTGCCGTCTTATACCGATTTTAATGGCGCTTTATGCAATAAAGATTTGTAGGGGGTTCATCAATTAGTTACTTGTTCAACATGTAATATTCGTAGCTTTTAGCCAGTTTTAATTAAAGTCTTTGATAATCCAATAAAAAGTTTCTACAATTCATTAAATTAAAAACGGTGTTAAACAAGCCAACATTTGCAAATCTAGATATCTGAAAATGACTACTCCTTCTACAATATTGAAAAGCAACCATAAAATACCGCAGACCCTTGGCGTTTCTAGAAAAGCTATAAGAATTTTCAAACCCAATCAAAAGAATATTGATGAGACACTACCGCGATTGTTAACGTACCAAAGAAGAATGAATAGTCGATAAGTGGTCACATTCACCAAGCAGAAGAGTTAGCACAATTGTTCAACGTTACAAGATTTTCTGGTTGCTCCGATTTAAAATACGATTCAACATAAGTGCTGGTAAAATTTACGGAGAAGTTGCAAATGTGAATAGGGACAACGCTTGTGACATGGTTAAATCAAAATTCGTTCCCCTCATTAAAAACTAAGTCACAAGTGATTTTTTAATGTAGATAATTTTTTTCACAAAACCCCAGATCAAAATTATAAGACTAATAAAGATGACGATAGAAAACTCAAAAGCAGGAGTGATGACAAAAGAAGGGAAATCGGAAAACATCGAAATCAACAGAGGAGTGTAAGACAAGGAGATGTTCTTTCAATATAACATTAGATTAGGAATTATCAATATAGAATTTTTAATATGGCATTAAATTAGAAATAATTCAAAAAGTAGGCATAAAGGGAACCACACAGGAATAAATCCGTACACATAATAGACTACGCGGACGACCTAATAATCATAGCCAGAGATCAGAAATATCTAAAAGAGACACTCACAGAAATAGAGAGAAAAGCCCAAATTAGAGGTTTACATATAAACAAAGAAAAAACAAAATACATGAAATGTAGCAGATCGATGTCAAACAAAAATGAACAGAAAACAATAGGACAATTCCAGTTTAAGGAGGTGAACAATTCTAAATATCCGGGTATAGTAATGAATAGAAACGACAGGAGTCTGAAAATAGCTCATAGGATCCAAACTGGAATTTTTACTACCTAATTTTACATCTGTTCTGTAACTATTGGGTTAAGGTGTCATTCATAGTTTCAAAACTCATTATTGACGACTGCTGCTCACCGAAAGTGCATTGAATATGATATATCGACAACAATAAATATGCTTGATGCAGTGGACATGGTTTCAAAAGCATGGGAATAAGTTTCACAAAAAAACTATTAAGAATTACTTCAAACGCATATGACCTAGTAACGGAATTTGACGACGATGATGACTAAAGTTACCTTTAGCCCAATAGTTTATTAAACAAGCTGCTGATGAGGATAATGAAGACAATCTACCTCTGAGTGTATGGTTAATTAAAAACAATTGTAACCTAAAATTATTTAATTCCGATAAAATAAACAATTCTGCTGGAGTGAATTGATTTTTACAGACATCCCTACAGATCAGGATATTGTTGCACAAACTGGTGGTGCACAGGGTCGTAGAAACACAGGAGATTACGATTTTAAGCGCATCATTGGAAACTTATTCTTTCTATAAATTATGATAAACAAATGCGAATGCTTACTACTAAAGATTATTTTACGAGGTACTTTCTTGAACTTAAAATGATCTTTGATCTTAGAAAGGGTAAACCAATTTGTTTTGGAGCCATTTTTTTTTTCTTGATATTTGACAGTTTTGGCTGTTGTATAGTGCTGACATTTTATTATGGATAAACACACGCTAAAAAACACAGTGAAATTGTTGTGATTTACATTAAAAAAAAACAATTATTGCAACTCAAAATTTAGGCGAAAATATCCTATAGTTCGTAATTTATCGTTTGTTCACGAAACTTCAAGAATTCGGTACAGTTAGGAATATGCGCCGCCTTAGACGTCCAAGAATAGTGCGAAGTGCTGAAAATATTGCACGGGCGGAGCAAAGTGTAAAAGTCTCCAGAACCATCGAGATGGTGCACAATTGCGGATTTGTCTTGCATGTGTCTTCTTATAAGATTCAAATTGTTCAAGGCCTCTTGCCTACAGATAATAATAAGCAATTAGAATACTGTAATGCCATCATAAACTACTTCCAACAAATTGACAATTTTCATGCAAAATTAATTTGAGGGCTTCGGATTATTTTGTATGGAGATTTTTGAAGGGAAATATTTACATAAATAAGTCCTAAACCATACAGCAACTTAAGAATTACATCTGTGCTGAAATATCTGCGTTAACACCAGATATGTTAACAAAAGTTATGGAAAATGTGTTAAAAAGGGCACAAAGTTGTATTGCTGCTAATAGCTTACTTTTAATTGATTTAATATTCAAAAAATAACTAACACAAAATTTAAAGACGAAATTTATCCTACATAAACATATAGAAAAAATGTCATGTTTTTTTAGAAGTTATAAATAATCAAAATGGTAGCATGACATTTTCTCCACCATGTAACGGGTGGGACAAATGGGGGTGGGGGTAATATCTTTAACAATATCTTTAAACAATATCTTTATTCACATATGTAACATTTTCTTGTTTCTTGTACTTTATGCGTAAACTATAACCAAGTTTTAATGTACAATGGTGAATTAAATATAAACCGGAATATCACCATTACTCCTCAGCCAATCACGAGCGGGCTGTCAGTGTTGATCGTTGCAGTGTAATGTATTAGGAGCTGGGGAAACGCTTGGTGAGCTGTTTCACTCAATTCTTTTGTCAGTACAGCCATGAGTGAGCAATAGCTTCCACCGTCCGTTGCGCAACGGGCTAAAATAAAGTTTTTAATCAAGGAAAGCGTTAAACCATCAGAAATATTAACTCGGTTGAAGGTTCAGTATGGGACGATACCCTGTCCTAAGACCCAAGTACTTGGTTGTACCAAAAAATTCAAGAGTAGACGAGAAAGTGTGGTAAATGTAAATCATAATCGACGTTCCAGGTCAAGTGTCACTGCTGACAGCATTGGTGCAATTCGAGACCTTATCAAAGGTGACTGGCAGCTAACTATTCATGAAAACGCTTTAAAGGTGGCTATTAGCTTTGGAAGTGCTCAAGCAATCATCAGAAATCGTCTTGGCTTCAATAAAATCTGTCCCCGATGGGTTCCGAAGTTGTTGACCGAAGATTAGGACATCCGACTGCTGAATCGATTTCGTCGGGAAGGAGACTTTTTTGAAGCGTATTGTGACATGTGATGAAACGCGGGTGCATTATCAAACTCCAGAATTAAAAAATGGCGAACGAGAGGCGAAATTTGCCCTGTAAAGACCAAAACCCGTCTCAGCCGGTAAGGTTCTCGCGACCGTTTTTTCGATTGAAAGGAAGTGGAGACACTATGTCGAAAAATGATCATTTTTTTTTGTATTATTTTATAAATAATAAATATGTATAAAACAATTCCGGTATATATTTGATTCACTCTCGTTTATTAGTGTAAACTTCTGATTATTGGAAAATTTTATAATTCCAGATGTTTTTAAAACGTTAAAAGTTGTAGTTAATTACACAGTAAATCAACGGACATGGATACTTATTAACTGGGTACTCAGTAATGACTCACATAATATATATATATATATAGAGCGACCATCGTACAATACGTTCATGTACCCTTTTAAATAGAAATTTAATTAGAAACTAATCCGATTAATTTGGAATAGATATGAGGCACGTGGCTATGACTAAACGCCAGGATGAAATTTCCTGTCACGAGTCGTTTGACTCTGAACGCAAAATTTTCACAATATTCTGTTTTTTTAACAAAAACATTTATTTTTTTGCCTGGCCACTCCATCGATTAATTGCGATTGGCGGTACCACGCACGTTGAATTAATAAAATTTAGTCACACACGGTAAAAATAGTTTTTTTTGTATGTTATCATGGCCTTTATTATGTCAGAACCATAAATAATATTAACTTTATTTCCTGAATACGACAGCTACAGTGGATCTCAAAAATATTCGAACACAGTATTTAAAAAATCATTCTAGGAGTGACAATTTACGCAAACAAAAATTTTTTCCATATATTTTACCGTTCTTACCTTCTTTTTAACTTCTAGTATAACAGAATTCCAAAATCATTGTTTTAATTCCAAACATTTTATCATACTAATCTAATTAAAGTAACCTTCGAACTTCGTTTATTGCAAATAGTAATTCGCAGACTGGTGGAGAAGGAACATGTTAAAATGGGTCGTATACCAAATAAAAAAAAACATTACTTCTGAAAATAGGCAATAGAAAATGTGCTATTTCATTACGAAAGGGAAAATTCCTACCGAAAAATTGGGCAAATATTAAAAGTATGGTTGGAAATATCGTGCAACGCTACAAAAATAAGGACAGAATTTTTTCGAAGAAGCAACCAGGCCATCCGAGCTTATTAAATGAAAGAGACCAAAGCTTTATTTTACAAGAAGTACATAACAAAGAAGTACATAAAAACCTTAAAATTAGTGCATCTAAGCTCAAAACATTGGTGGAAAACCATTCTCAAAAAGTAGTTAGCACCGAAACAATACGCCGTTGTTTAAGAAAACATGGATATCATAGACGTGTGGCCCGGTAAAAGTCTTGAAGATGAGTATTAAAACTAGACTAGATTTTGTTATGGTGTACATTTTGAAGCCTGAAAAATATTGGAATGGTGTTATTTTGTGATGAGTCATAATTCAACATTTTTGGCTTGATAATAATAAAGGGTCTACCGCTAGGGATGATGGAACTTTGACAGCTCATGGCGGCCATATTCGTTTACCGATTTTTGACATGTTCTGTCAGTTGTTTTCCGAAAGGTTTGCAATTAAATCATGGTTCGTTTCACGTTAGAAGACCCTTTGGAAATTGTCTAAGTATTATTGCAATTCAGACCCATCCTGGAATTCGTTGAACGTTGACGGAAAGGTGGTCCTTCTGAACAGGCTATTGATCGTGTTATTAGAAAATTTGAAAGTGAGTTTACTCGATGGTGTGGAGCCTGAACGACAAAAAAAAGCCAGAAGTGTTAAGCATAATGCAGCCGCTCAAGCAAGTGTAGCCGAAAATGACGTCTCGGTTGCTCGCCGCTCGTATGAGTTAGGCCTCTCGATAATGACAACCTAGCGAATTTAGAGGTTGGACTTAGGCTTGTATCCGTATAAGATGGTACTTGCACAAGAATTGAAGCCAACCGACTATCGTATTCGTCGTGAATTTGCCGATTGGGCCCCAATGTACGCCAGGGTCATCGAAAATTGGCGCGAGCGGATCCGTGTTTGCAAAAAGAGCCGTGATGCCCATTTAGCTGAAATCTTGTTCAAATCATCAAATCCATGTCTGAATCTCTTAAACAAAGCAATTCAAACCGGTTTTCAGTAAAAAATGTGTGTTTTATTTAATTTTGAAGTTCCATCATTCTTATTGATAAGCTCTTATGTTCAAACCGAAAAATTAATGTTATGAGCTGTAGCACTTATGTAGTACATCTTGCCTTCATCTCATTCGTTTAATTGGCTTAAGGTAATCCTTGGGGACTATAACGGGTTGAGCAAGTGTCACGTTGTACTCTAGAGCTTTTAGATGTAAACTTTTTTCTGCAAAAATCCTCATAAAAAAGAATCCGGAACCGTCAAATTAATTTTACACGAAAATTCCCCATTTAATAGAAGTCGTTTATCATGACATTATACTTCTTTAATCGCTTGTCATGGTCAGTAGGAAACAGGTCTTGAACAACTTGAATCTTATAGGGAAAGATGACCAACCAACTTTTCAAAATTCAGCGTATACTGCATAGAGAAATACACAATTGTGCACCACGTCGTCGAATCGACTTTTCTAGAGACTTCTCTACCGTGCAATATTTTTAAGGCTTCGCATTGTCATTGCACCTCTAATGCGAGGCATATCCCCAATTGTTCCGAATTCTTGAAATTGCTTGAATAAAAGATAAATTGTCGTTTTTTAAGACGCGGGCTGATCGGGATATTTTCACCTAAATTCACGTGGAGTTGCAATAATTGAATTTATTTTTAATATAAATTACATTATCCATAATAAAACGTACACGTTTGTACTACATATAGCCAAACTCAAACTGTCATGAATATCACAAAACAACGACACCAAAACAAAATAGTAGTACTTGCCCCATCCTTGAGTCTATCGAAATGATCTCAGAGCATGGCAATACGTTTCACAAAAAATAATTAACATTTGCTTTAAACACATATGGTTTTTCTAAACTGAATTTGATAATAACGATGGGTTATCTTTAACCAATGGTGTATTAAACCCGCTGGTGGTGAGGCGGATGAAGACAATCTACCTATGAGTGATTAAGTAAAAACAATTGTGACCTAAGATTATTCAATTCTACTAAAATAGATAATTTTGTTATTGCAGGAGATTGTTACACACACTATATACATTATACTCTTCATTCTTCTTTGGTTTCTAATTCATAGTTATGTTCTCTTGTCTTTTGGACCATATGAGAGTATTGCTCGTTCCATATGTCATTGTGTCAACTTCATCTTGTGGATTATGTTAGTTTCCACATTTCTAACGCGTAAGTAGTTACTGCCAGATGGTTTCTGTGTTATGGAATGTTATATGTATAACATAACATGTTATAACATCCCCATAAGTTGTTTGACTGCAAAACCTATACGAATCCGATTTTTTTCACGCCTTATACTTATTTTAAAGTGTCATATTTCACCTACTGTGAATATAACCTGAAGAAATCAGTTGTGACGCAATGTCGTTAGAAAAGTAACATTTGAATGCACTTGAATTAAATTGAGGACCTAATACATATACACTACTTTCTGCATCAATTGTCCTTAACCAAAAGTCTGCTTTATTTTTCCTTTTAAAGAATCGCAGAATTTTTCTCCCCTCCCATTTTCAGTTTTATTCTCTTTTATTTTAGATCCATACTTAAATAAATCCTGCCATGTTATTATTTTGGTATTGGGGACCCGAATTTCAATATTAGAATTGATTTTTTTTGTTAACAAGTGGGCAATTTGCAAATTCTATCAAGGATTTATAAGGACAATTCAGGTACATCTGAAACACCTTGGAATATCACTTAAATCACAACATTATTTTATCAAAAATGTAATAAATACCATTGCTATAAGGACGGTATTTCATCTGGTATCTTTAGACTTATTCCTTTACAAATAGCCGAAATGACAATCTGGAAAAAACAATACTCTAAGGCAAATCCTGCCGCCAAAAGGCGACGAGGTAGAACTCGGCAGATGTGGACATACCTCAGTGAAAAAAACCCAAATAAGTCACCGATTAAATGAGAATGAGTTTTTACGTTAGCCATGCTTTTCGAAATGATCCGTTGGATGAATTTAGAATATGTGCAAGCTCACCAACAGTTAGGTAACAATCAGAATAAGTTAATGTTTTAACTTATAACAAACAATTTTCTATTCTCACCATATTTTTTCGTGTCAACCAAGAGCTTTTTGTAATAACTTAAAGTAAAATACGACTACATGCTCATAGTAATATTCCATATTTGAAACGACATCAAATAAACAATCAATCAATACAATATTTTTACTGACTAATTTACTTTTAACAACAACAAAATAACATACAAGTCTACAATAGGACGAATGTGGCATCAATATAAGTGGACAACAGGTTAATCACTGAAGATATGCCGACGAAGTAACCTTGTTTGCAAACAGTACATAAAAGCTAAGTAGGAGTAAATAATTTCCACAGCAACTATATTTTTGGACAGTAGAAAATCCTCATGTTATGAAAAGAATCCATTTTCAGCACATATTTTCAATAAATGTTTGGGCTGGCGTAGTAAATGGCATGCTTATTGGGCCTTTCTTTCTTCCAGGTCGACTGACAGGTGAAAATTATTTAGACTTTCTTCAAAACAATCTGCCACAATTATTTCAAGAGGTTCCTTTAAATCTTAGACAGAATATGTGGTTCCTACATGATGGTGCTCCGCCACGTTTTAGACGAGAAGTTCACGAACATTTAAATAATGATTTTCCTAACAGATGGATAGGGCACAATGGACCCATTTCCTGGCCTGCGTGCTCCCCGGATTTAACGCCCTGCGATTTTTTTCTGTGAAGCTATTTAAAAAAGTTACTTTATCACGAGGAAGAAATAAATACTGTGGAAGAACTACAACAGCACATCGAGAACGCTTGTGATGCTATTCGCGCGGACACCAGGATTTTATTTTTGAAGCCTGTAGTGACGCATGGGTACGCCGAGGAAGATTGTGTGCTAACCAAACAAATGGTGACAATTTTGATCAATTTTTGTAACATATTACATTTTTGTTTTTGTTATTTTGTAACTTCTTTATTTTGCAACTTTTATATAAATGTTCACAATGTTCACAAAGGCAAGTCTAGAAGAGATCGGTACAGCTCAAAGATCGATGAAAAAGCAAAATATATAAATAAAACTAACAAACAGAACCTAAAACGACTTGATACAAGAAAATACCAAAGACCACAGACGGAGGCAGCGATAATAAAAGTTTTTTACATTGATATTGTTGACCTTTAATTTTTAACATTGACAATTATTTTTAAAAAATTTGCAACACTTACATTTCCAACGTTTTTTTTCTCTCAAAAATGACTGTTAGTTATTTCTCATAATCGTAAAAACTGTGCTGAAAGGAGCTTGGCAACCAAATTTTAAACGATAAATTTTATGTTAAGTTTTGACTGAAAACTTTCTAAACGTGAGTAGTATTGATTATTGTATAACTTTTACCAAATTGGAAGGAAAATTTTTAAATTTTCATAGTCTTTATAAATATAATATTGCTTTTTCCAGAATGGAAAAAGGTTCTTATATTTTTCCAAGAAAATGTACTGAGATTGAGTGCTATTGCGAAATGTTATGCATTTCCAAAGACAGATCGCGTCGATTTCCGGCGTTTCTAAGTCAGCAGTCAAGCGGATTAACAAAAAAAATACCCGAAACTGCCTTTGAAAGCAGGTCTTTCTGAGTAGAACTGACAGAAAAGCTTCGGAATGGTGCTACAATAACGAGATGATACCTAAAACACCACATCAAAGTCCCTCGAAAAGTAAAATCATATTAACTCTTTTATTTGAAGATTTTGGTGTTGTTCGCTCAGAATTCCTTCCGAAGAAACAGTCAATAAACAATATTGCATGGACATTATGAAGCGTTTATCAAAGAGCAATTGAGAATTTTGCAGCATAATAATTTGTTGTCCTATGTTACTTTTTTGGTAACCCAAACTCTAACTACCACTTCATGGAAGTTGTTTTGAGCTCATATGAAACCATACCATAAAACAAATGTCGAAGGAGCTGAATGCCATACTGGAAAATGTCTATAAGTGTTTTTACGTCTGGATAAATTCGCTGGCATAAGTGAACATCATTAAATGAGATCTATTTTAAAATAAATTATTTAAAAATAAATCAACTTTTGAAGACACAATATTTATAGTCCATAGAAAGCAATATTGCTATATTATAATTCTCAAAATTGTCTTCAAATTACCCAAATATTATAACACAAATAATCTACACAATTTTCAATATGAACTTTGTAAAAAACTATCCAAAATAGAACTAAAAAGCCAATTATGTATAACAAATCGCTACTTTTTTTAATCTGCTAGAATTTCAAACGTGAATTGTGCAGTTACATTTTGAAATATAGCATTATTACATATTTTACAAATTGGATTTATATGACCAACGAACCGCAAATCCTGTAGGATGCAAATTATCATTTTTAAACCTTGATAATATATTTTTATCTGGTGCTAACGTTAACTTAAATAAATTAGAATATTCATATTTAGGTAAAATGTAAAAATGTCTACATAAAATATGAATAATAGGCAATAATTTACTTTGAAAATCTACAAATTAGTCATGAAGATAAAACTTCTTTTCTTGAAGAAATTCTGGGTTGATGCAAAAGTTCATCCCATTTTTTTTACTAAAAATTATATTTAATCCATATATTAAGTTGCTATTCTGTTCGATGAATTTTCTCCGCCTCTCCGGTAGCCGCATAATTCCTTGTGCATGGAAGTTCTGAGGTTTCTGTCTAAAGAGCTGATCCAGGTAATTTTTCAGATCTTCCAAGGAAGTAATATATTTTCCTTCTGAGCTGTTGTAAAGCTATCTAAACGGTTCGTTGGAAAGCGCAATTTCTTTTCCAAATACTCACTGAAATACTTTCTGTCCAACATAAAAATTTACAAGAGTGAAACGGGATGAACTTTTGCATAAACTCAATACATACAAAAATTACTCACTCATCATAGGGTTATAATAGTTAAACTGACATACGAGGGTAGTCTGTAGTATAGTTCGTTTCAAGATATTTCGTTGCTTTTCGGCAAAATGTTAATTGTCTCAATAAATCTCAATAATAATATTCCTAGTTTTTTAAAAGGCGCCAGAACCGGAGTGGTTTAACTTCTGAATAATTTTGGGAAAAAAAAATTGTTAAATTATTATTATTATTATGTATGACTAAATCATTGTTTATGAGTTTGTGTATTTTGAATTTATTAGTATAATAAAAATAAATAAATAAATAAATTTAACAAGTAGTACAATAAAAATTATAACTTAAATTTAATTATACTTTTAATTTGGTTTCGCTCTCACTGTCACTTTGATCTACATTAAGTAGATAAGTAAGTAGGTAAGTAAGTGGTTCTATATTATTAATAAATGATACATAGGAATATACTATTTTAATAACATGATTAATCGAATGTATCCAACTTTCTTTGAGAATACTATCTACAACCTTCCTAATTAATGTAGCAGCACTTGCCCCAAAAAAACAGTAATACAGAGCGTAAAACTGTATGTCCCAAATCGGCCGCAATGGTATCACATACACATTCCTTTTTAATATTAAATGTCTTTAATATTTCCAGAAGATCACATTTTTAATATGTATTTTCGAAGTATATATGGTTTTTTTAACATATAATTTTGAATTTCCAATTTAGTGTTATTTGCATTAGGAACTTTATTTTTTTGGCGGTTATGATAACTAGCATTGTCCATTACAATTACTCTTTCCTTAGGCACATTGAGCAAAAGCCTATTTATAAACCAATTTTCAAAAAGATTTGCTGTGGTGTCGTCATGGTAGTCTAGAGATGAATGTTTAATATTTTTGAACGACAAGCGTAAACAATTTGGAACCCATCCATCCAAGGAACCAGCATGTAAAACTGTAATTCTGTTTCCCTTGTTCGCTGGGGCTTTGATTTGGCATTTTCTTGATGTATCTACCCATCCTTTTGCTAGCGTCTCATGTGTATCGAACCATGTTTTATCAAGGTAGATAATGGTACGATTTTCTAATCTGTATTTTTTTATAAAGCTTAAGTAGTCTAACCGCCATCGTCGCAATCGTTATGATTCCATTAATATTTGTCTTTGTAGGCACAGTTTGCTCTTCATACATAGCATACATTTTGCTTCGAATTAAGTCTTTGTCGCTTTCGTCAACACATTTGCTTTTACCACACTAGAAACTTTTTTGGCTTTAATTGGCTTCGTCACAATATCTTTAACTGTAGACAATGGAGTTTTCCTTAATGAAGACGTTTCTGCTTTGGCTGCATTTACATTAAGCCCCTTATTTAATAAAGAAACATACACATTTTTAATAATTTACTTAGCATTGATTAGATTTGATTGATTGATTTTCAATAAATTTATCAACACATTTATGATAATGACAAGAATAAGTTGTTTAAAATCTAAAACAATCGTATCAGCTGTTGGTAATGTTGAGTGGAAATAAACATTGTGACGTCACAAGCGCTCAGGTTTTTTCGGAAACTGTCGGGTATTGTTTTCTTATAAAATTTATATTGACCTTTCCGTTTATTTAATTTTTTTTAAACCTCAATTGAACAAATTGGTATTTTTATAAATGACATTTATTTGGTTTCTTAAATGTCAAGGAAAAACTACAGCAAAAGAAGGTAATATTTTCTGAAGACAACTCATAATAAGCATTTTCAAACGAGATCTCAAAACCAATAATTAGAATAAAGTTAATTTAAAATTTTAATCACTTACTTGGTCTAACAGTATTTAAAGCAAATTTTCTAATATTTGCATGGAACCTTCATTCCTGGCTACTTAATTTGTCAATTTTCAAGGTGATGCTTCATGCTATATCATAATTTTAACCACCAGATCGTGAAAATATTGAAAACTCTCTACTTGAGATGGGGCTTAAAATGTTCAAAATTGATTGGTGATGAAAATATTCCTGCTGACGTAAATAACTGTGATACCCAGAAATTATGGTTAAAATCAAGTGGTTTATTACAATCTGACATTTACTACATAATAAGGTTATCACGCACATTATAATACTGAACTTTGTTCGGATCGTTCTTCTAACAATAAAGCCTTTGATATTTCAAAAGGGTACGTTAGCTTATTTTAAATAATATACAGTACAATCTAAAAGTTTGGAAGACTGGCAATTTTCTCCATAAAATTCTATGAATTTAAGTCAATACCACTACAAACAATATTTCTCTGACCGTTAAGACTATCGCTAAAGATAAAGATACGCTGCTCTGCGAATGTCAAGTAGAAATATGTTACAAAGCTGTCGACAATAACACCCTCAACCTCAAATTTTTAAATGAGATACATGAAAACCCAAACTAACCGCCAAACATAAGCGGAACATATTAGAGTGGAATAACACAAAGACTAGGCTATACACTACTGAAATAAAGTTTTCTGGAGACTACGATCAATCAACTCAATTAAATTTAAGTTCAAGATTAAATCATCTCTTGATGATGCTAACATGGTTAGCGAAACGCTAACGTTTCGTATTAAACGTTGAGAAATTAAAAAAGTGATTTGATATTTACTGGTAAATCTCTATAGAGTGCATTGGATAATACTTACTAGATATTGAACCGAGTGAATATATTCATCAGATTATTCATTACTTTGGAGTGCGTACATTGTGTAAAAGGTGCGCGTGTGTTTTAAGTTCGCGTCGAGAGTTAAGATGCAAGAAAATATTGAGCAGCGATGTGCCATTAAATTTTGCGTAAAATTGAACAAATCCGCTACGGACACTTATCACATGATCTGTGAGGCTTACAAGGATGAAGCCATGTCCAGAACACGTGTTTTTGAGTGGTATAAAACAGGCTCAAAGGAGGCCGGGAAAACGTTGAAGACGGACAAAGCGCTGGACGTCTGATCTCAGCCCGAACGAATGAAAACATGGCCAAACTGCGAGAATTTCTGAACTCTGGTCATTGGTTAAGTGTTCGTTTGATGGCACAGGAGTTGAATTTACTGAAATCAACTGTGCATGCAATTGTAAGCGAAGATTTGCAAATGCGAAAGATGTGCGCGAAGTTGCTGCCGAAGATTTTGTCAGATTTGCCGTGAACTGTTGGAACGTTTGGAGACCGACCGAATGTTCTGAACAAAGTGATAACCGGTGACGAAACTTGGATTTTCGAGTACGATCCGGAGACCAAAAAAAGCTCACATGAGTAAGTCATGAGTGAAATCGATGCTCATTGTCTTCTTTGATGCAAAAGGTGTGGTCTACAAGGATTTGTGCCCGATGGCCAAACAGTGAACGGCAAATTTTACGCAGAAGTGCCGGCACGTTGGAAGATGAGAGTCCGCCGCGTCCGAAGATAGATCGCCGATTCCTAGATGCTCCATCATGATAATGCGCCCAGTCACAGATCGATAATTGTGAGGTAGAGCGTCTCCCTCACAATTAGCGGTCAAACACAACCTGTCAACGCTCCCTCAACCACCTTATAGTCCAAATGTGGATCCCCAGAATTTTTTTGTTTCCTCGAGTCAAGAAGAGTCTGAAAGGACATGGGTTCGGGACGTTTGCGGCAGTCCAAAAGTCTTCGATAGAGTGTTTGAACAGTCTTGCAGCTGTGGACTTCTAGGGGACATATGAAGACTGGAAAAACAGCTGGCAGCAGTGTATTGATGTAGGAGGGTCATATTTTGAAAAGTATTAAGTTACTTTACGTATTTTTTCAATAAATGTTTTTTATGACCTCAGTCCCGATTCTTATTGGACAAACCCTGTATGATTAGAAAGAGGATTGTGACTAGTTTCCACAAGCAATCAGCATTTTAGCCTCTCTGGTCTCCAGCATATCACTGCCGATTTAAGGATGCTGTCATTGCATTTTCGCGCAGTCCATTATTCAAGGGAGGGTCGTCGCTAACCAGGAAGCTGCGTGAAAACCTGCAATAGCCGACTCTGAGACAATTCCAGTTGATCAGGTCAGTTATACAGGTTACTCTCCAGGTTACAGGAGAGATAATTTGATTGCTGAGGAAAAGTTATTTAGAGATACATAATTTTGTTGCAGTCCAATTTCTTTTTAATTCTGTTTTGATTAAATGCCAGATAGATTTCTATTCTGGCATTTCTATAGAGGTCTTTGACTAAAAACGCAAGATCATTAATTAGTTCATCATTAATGGCTAATTTCGCCTCAAGGTCGGTTTTCTTTATTCATTGATTCCTATATGAAAATATGATCCTGGGTTGTATGTGTTCTAAAGTCTGAGGGCGCTTAATGGATTAAAACATATAGTACATCTCAAGAAGAAGGGGTGGAGGATTAATATAGATATATTGGAGAGGTTCCTTGCAAATAATTCAGCCCTCAGAAAGCCTGAGTGACAGGACATTTTCATATTTTACCACTCTTCTCACTACCTTCATTATATTTGCAGCATTAAGCATTAGTAACCATAATAAGCAAGTGAAATGGTGTACAACGTGCATTCCCTTTTAAGACATGAACATGATAAATTTAATTTGTTATTTACTTAACATATTTCGAAGTCATCCATAATATTTAAGGATAAAAAGTAATTTTATCATACTTAACTAGTTTTCACTTGGTTTTCATTTGGGCTACTAGCAAAGAATCGGTTTTGCTTTCGCACTTTAACCTTATCTGCACGATATTATTCCTCAATCTCGAAAAAAATCTCGTTTATCGCGAACACACCCACATAGCGTGAAAGAAAATACGATTGGAGATTAGCCAAAGCGCCACATTTTTTTCCTTTTTTGATACGACCAGGAAATTATTCGAAAATCAATAAAAATAACACGAAAATGGAAACTGTAGTTTAGTTTAATAGAAAGGGTTTTAAAAAATAAATACTGTTAAGGGTGTGTGAATTAATAATCCGCATAACTCCAATTTACTTAAATATTATTTAACCAAAAAAAAATAATTGCGTTATTACTCAACAGTTGGGTTTTTTATAATTTGTTCGCACTTGTCAGATTCGTGAATTTATAAAGGGTTATTCAATAGAGTGTCAGAACTTTAAAATGACGAACAATGATAACTACAAGTGATAATACGGTAATTTTTATTTTATATTGAAGAACAAATAAAACATTATGTTTTGAAAATTATGTAGTTTAAATGTCTCCCTTAGCTTCGTCTGGTGGAATGAATGAAATATGCTGGAGACCCAATTGTGGGTCAATAAAGATGCTAATTTTTGCCAAAAATACATTATGGGCCTAACAAAAGGTTGACAAAAAGTTGTAAATCATAATGGTAATTACATAATATACTACATAATTATTTACATAAACTATATGTGTTTCTCTTTTGCTTTCCGGACAACCCAAAACTACAAGACATACCAGAGAAAAGCTTCTGTCTTAGGAAAAGTTAATGTAGCAGTATTGTAAATCAAAAAGATGTTTTAAAAGAGAAAACTTACTTGATTTGAATAGTGTTTTCCAAATTTCAAATGTATTTATCAACCAATTATTCGATTTCTTTAAAAAATCAGCTTTGAACACAAAATACACAAACAAAGAAAACACTGCTACGAAGCAGAAAATCTTGGAAAGTTTACTTTATGTAGTAGAGATACACATGCACACGCTTAGGTTTAAAGAGCAATTTGAGAATGAAAACAACGATCGTATACTGTTTAGGTTTTCATTGAATAGCGACCATAAAGTCAACAGTGCATTTAACAAAACGTACAGACATAAAAAGCTATTTCTGTGCAAATAGTCTTGCTAGCTATAAAGTTATTTTCTTTATACTACCTCGCATAGCATGAATTGATAATATCAATGGCAGAATCAAAATTTAATCATTATTATTGCAAATAGTAAAAAGTTGAATAAAATATCGATAAATAAAATGATTGAAGCTGATGAATCCATTCAGAAATAGTAATTCACAGTATTTTCGAATAAAGGTGTGTTATAAAAAATGTACTTCTAAATTATTACAAAAAAAAATCATATTATAAAGGTCTGATAAGTAACACGCTACCATTTTTATTATTTATAACTTTTAAAAGAAACAAAATAGAATGTTTTTATATAATGTTTATTTCTTCTCTAAATTTTGTGTTTTGAAAATAGTTAAATAGTTTTGAAAATTATGTCAATCAAACTTTGAACAATGTAATGCAACTTTGGGCCCTTTTTAAGACATTTTCCATAACTTTTGTTAACATATCTGATGTTAATGATCTGAGTACAGATGCTGTCCCTGAGTTTTAGTATGGTGGTATTATTTATGTAAACCTTTGTAAAAATTGCAATAAAAAATAAGCCGGAGCCGACAAATCAATTTTGCATGAAAACTGTCAATTTGGTGGTCATTAATTAATCGCTTATATTAAAAGGCAACAGGTCTTGAACAACTTCAATCTTATAGGGAAATACACACTGCGTCCATTAAGTATCAGTATCAGTTCATTAAGCACCAGTCACACCATCTATTGACGAGTGGCGTCGTTTCAAAGGCTGAACATTTCTGGACCTAACAAAACCTACTTTACCATGATCGATTGACATTTGTTGATTTTATGATGTCTTGTTTACAAGCCAAAAAAGTTTGATGTACAAATAAAATCATGGAATAAAGAGCTGATATTAAATTTAACGCAAAACTCGGTAAAACTTCTTCGGAAACATTCCGGTTGATGCAGCAAGTCTACGGCGATGGTTGTTTAAGCAGAACAAGTGTTTTTCCGTGGCATAAGCGTTTTTTAAATGGCAGAGTGTTGCTAGAGGATGACAAACGTGACGAGAGCACTTTCAAGTCACACTACCGAAATGATCGAAAAAGTTTGCGACTTTGTAGCAACTAACCGCAATGCTTCACTAAAAATGATGGAAGAGGTTTTGAATATCGGCAAAGAAACGATTCGACTCATTATTCACAAGGATTTGGGTAAAACAAAGGTGTGTGCAAAGTTTGTTCCAAACACGTTGACGGAGGAGCAGAAATCCCTTCGCGTCAAGCATTCCAGAGAGGTCGTCGCAGTCGCCAGAAATGATCAAAACTTCCTGAAATCTATTGTTATGGGGGATGAAACCTGGTGCTTTCGATACGATCGAGAAACTAAGTGCCATCAAAAATCGCGATTCAGGCAGCTGGAGTTTGTTGCACGACAATGCGCCAAGTCACACATCGTTAATTGGGCGTCAATTTTTGGCTTGGAACCAAGTATGTATTATCAACCACCCAGCGTATTTACCAGATTTAGCCCCTTCCGATTTCTCCTTGTTCCCAAAGTGTAAATTAAAGTCAAAATGGTGTTTTTTGAAGACATTCAAACCATCCAAACAGCTTCGACGCGTGCTTTGAAGACTATTCCACAAAATGAGCTGGACCATACATTTGAATCACTACTGAATCGATGTAACAAATGTATCGAAGCGAGAGAATATTTCGAATAATAATTCATAAAAACGACATATATTTCATTTTAATCACATTTTCCCGGACCAGTACTGTTACTGGTCCTACTATCTACTATGTGTAAGTCACTACTCAAAATTCGAATGGAGAAATTTCTACTTGTGCACCATGTCGTCGAATCGACGTTTCTGAAGATTCCTCCACCTTTTGCTCCACACCTGTAATATTTTCAGAGGTTCGCACTGTTCTTGGACCGCTGATGCCGGACCTAACCGCAACCGTTCCGAATTCTTGAAATGACTTGAATAACCGTCAAATTGTCATTTTATGAGGCGCCGAGGAATTAAGATATTTTTGGCTAAATTCGCGTTCAGCTGCAATAACTGAATTATTTCTTTGATATAAATTATAACAATTTCACTGCGTTTTTTTTAGTGTGCATTTATCCATAATAACTTGCACGTCTGCACTACACAACAGCCGAACCCAAACTGTCACAAATATCAGGAAAAAAAATTGGCGCGGTAACAAAATGGTAGCGTGATACTTGCCGTAGCCTTTATTTGTTTACTGTATCTAGCCCGTGCAATTAATATTTCTTCCAATGTTTACAATACTTTTTATAAGCGTCCATGTGTAACACGAAGAGAAAGTTGCACGGTAATAATAACTGTAATAAATAATATAAACATTGTAATAGTCATAAGATTAGAGGGAGGGCGTTGGGGCGCCGCCCCTCCAGCATTTATCACATTAAACAATTTTGCAGAGCAAAACACCATATTTTATTTCCGTTCTGTTTCTCTCCTTCTCCAATCTCCAAATGCAGAAGACCGTCTGTCGACCCATCACACCAAATAATGCGGATAAAAATTCCATCCTCCACAATTTTTACATCGTTAGTCGGGCGTTTACCTTCGTTTGACCATACGCCACGTCAATTTCTCTCGTCTTTGGTGTTACATGTTTTGTTGGTTGCCAGAATTCGGGAGTTTAACTGCTTTCTAAAGAATGCGATTTGGACGTAGATTCCCTGCGACCGAGCGTATTGGTAACTAGTTTTAAACGCTGAATTGACGGGTACGGAGCTGTTGATATGTCTCGCGTCGCGTATTTCGTTCGTCTCGCGAATACTTGTTTGACTTTTCAACTTTGAATTTGATTAAAACATATTTAAGAAATTCAATGGGGGAATATAGACTAAATGTTTTAGGTATGTTAAATATTGAGAGTGCTATGGTCGAACTAATTCGGAACTTTAATGGAAAAAGTTATTGAAAAATTTATTTTTGACAAAAACAGGCGAATGGAATTTCACTTTAGAAACTAGGAAACGGCGAGGTGCTATTCACCTACAAAAATGTGTACAATAACCCTTTTTTGACATAAAACTTTGATATATTTTTGAACTTTTCGAACTTCTCATGAACTTTTTCGAATTTTCTCTATTGATTTGCAGTTACAATAAACTGTTTGAATGGTTTACTCTTCGGAAAACCTACTTATTCATTTGTTTATCTGCGCAACAAGCAACAACCCATCCTCCAATGTCCTTGTAAGTAGTAACAATACAAAATTTTAATGTTTTCCTGGTTCACCCCCTATTTTCTTCTATTTCTTCCTTCATTAGTTCTTCCACTATTTTCTTCTTCGCCCTCCCACTTTAAAAACCAACGAGCCATTACTGCATAAGATATTTATTTTACTTATTTTTTTTGCAATTTAAAGATCTTTACAATATACAATACAATACCATACAGCCTGTATGTCTAGATCTTACGCTAATACAATAAAAATACTAACTTACGACCCACAAAAAGCACTGCTTGTATGTGGGTCAAACCCAAGAAAAGAAAATATGTCGATATCGAATTCATACATCCAAACAGGATTATACATTCTGTCAAATAACTACCGGGAATTGTTTAATAAAATACAAAATATTGGTTTAATCGTCTACATTTATTATGTCGTGTTCAAAATAGGATTCAAAATGGGACACTTTCCAGTTTGGCATTTAGCTTCTCCTGCGAATTTTGTTTAATAAATTGACTCAAGAAAAAAGGCTTCCAAATTGGATAAAAGGAGGTTAGAAAATTAAAGCAAACAAAGAACTGTCAACAATAATTAACAGTCCAGAAATAAGGAAACAGATCCAGAGCAAACCACTCTGTTGGAGGGCACACATCGACAGGGTGGACACCAAGATTTTAATTTTTGTTTAAAAAATCGCAAAGAAGGATCAATGTGTGGGGTGGTGCATTATCATGAGGGTAAACGCCTTATTACGACCAGATGATATTGTTTGTAGACTATTTGCCTCTCTGGAAATAATCCCAAATGTACAACAGCATGATAAACACTGTATTTTTTGAGCGACAGTGACATGTTTTTTTTTCAGTTTTAGCTCGATATTGACGTACATTTCGAAGCTGGTTGGCTGGTTTGCAATTTAAATTTAGAAACAAACGTGATGCGGTGCTCTTTTTGAAAAAAATTTAGCTTTCTCCACTGCGCGATGCATTTCATGCACATTAACACATTATTCACATTAACCAAAACGGTACCAACGGATCCGCGAGACATATCCAGATCCTGATCCAGCGCCTTTAAACTTAAAATACAGTTTTCCTTCACTTTGTTAATGTTTTCATCATTCACTTCGTATGCATCACTCATATGTTCGGTTTTCGATCAAGCAGACTCACCGTAGATTTCTTCCAACATTGCCAAGATTTAGAAGGAATTTGAGGCAAACACTTTGTTCGATAATTTTTTATCAATTTTAAAAATCGTAAAGCATACTTAAAGTTATCTAAACTAACTAAATTCGAATATATTTACCAATAAACGCCAGATAACTTTTTTAAACTTCTAGACGTGCGTTTCGCTAACTATGTAAGCATCGTAAGGAAATGATTCAATATCCAGATTTAACTATCAGATTGAATCAATCATCTCTTGTTGATGCTAACATGGCTAGCAAAACGCGAGAAGTTTAAAAAAGTGTTTTGGTGCATAGTAGTAAATCAGTTCGAGTTCGGTGTTTCACATCAAAGGTTCCATGAGAAGAATTGATATTAATATAACTTTTGCTCAACTTTACAGTTCATGATTTTTTTCATGCTTTATTAGGTACAGTTGTCATATTTTAGATTAATTGAAAAGTTCGCGGAGTCACACTTATAGAGCAGTAACAGAACTACATAACCTACTACATTTTGAAGTTTCATCCTTCATATGAACATATGTGAAGTTTCAAGTCGATTTGTCAATGCATTCGTACAAAACAGCAGCTTAATGTAAACGTATCAGTGTTATTTTTAAAATTGAAAATATTGAAAATCATGCAGTGATTAATTTCTTTATAAAAAAAGGTTTATAGGTAATTGAAATTCATAGTGAAATGTATTAGGAGAGTCTGTTCCTCCAAAAACAATGGTTTATAAGGGGGCAGACGAGTTTTAACGTGGTTGTACAAGCCTGAATCCTCGTTCTGAACGCCCAATAAGTGCAACTACTGAACAAGTAATTAATTCTATACATGATATGGTTATGGATGACAGACAATTGATTTTGAGTGGAATTGCTAAGGCCATGGACATCTGAACTGAACGGGTGTTTCATATTTTGAAAAACGAATTGGGCTTGAGAAAGCTATGTGCAAGATGAGTGCCGCATTTGTTAAATTCTAATCAAAACGAGTTCGAGTAAAACTTGTTAACCTCTAATCTTTTTCGAAAAAATAAAACATACTTTAAACGTCGTCTTGTAACTATGGATGAGACTTGGGTTTACCACTACGATCCTCAACTGCGACAACACACCGCAGAGTAGACTAAGCCCGACTGTTCAGCTCCGAATCAGCCAAAGTAATCAATATCGACCAAAAAGGTTATGGCATCAATTTTTTCGGATGCAAAAGGCAATAAAATGCCTTTTACATCCGAATTGGTTACCTTCAAACCGGCAAAGCAATAATAGGACAGTATTACTCAAACCTTTTGGATTAATTGTATGCAAAAATTCGCGAAAAAGACCTGGTTTAGCGAAGAAAAAATAATGTTTCATCAAAACAATGCACCGGCTCACAGAGGTGTTCGTGCAATGGCCAAATTGAAGGAGTTACACTATGAATTGTTGGAGCATCCACCATATTCACCAGATTTGACCCCTCATCAAATGAAGAAGTTATAGCAGCCGTAGATGAGTATTTTGAAGGACTTTATTCACTTCAGAAATTGAATAAATGAATTAGAGAACCGTTGGAAAAAATGTATTAAAATAAAGGAGAATATACGGAAGAATAAAGTAATTTTTTCAACTATAAATTTGTTTTATCTTTTCCGCACCGTGAACTTTTCAATTAGCCTAGTAAATAGAACATAGTTTAGTTTTAGGATTAGACTGAATGATTTCCTGATGATGCTTATATGGTTAGTGAAATGCGCGTCGAAAAGTAAAAAGTAAAAAGAGTTTAATAAACTTGTTGAACAGTTGACTGACCAAAACAATATCAACATATATATAAAAAAAACGAATTTATATATGTAATAATTTACATTTTGGAAATATTTTTTTAGCCAAGAAAAACGCACATAAGGCGCTACATCAAATCTGGCATGTTCGGTGTCTAAAGTTACCGTCTGTTGAGGTAGACATTCCTGATGTTTAGTTTGAGGTTATTTTGGGTGTCGGATATTTATAAACAAACTTATTTTTAGATTAATTATACAAAACACGCGGTACATAACTCGACAAGCTCGACATCCCAAAAACGGACTGTTTAAAAATAAATCAAAAACTTATAAATAGTGACTAACTTTTCTCACTTAATTTAATTAACACCAATATTAATTGGAATATTTTGGGTAAATGGTGTTCTTAATAAAAAAAATATAAGTAAAAATTTAAGAAATATATTACGTACAACTGAATAGTCTTCATATACCGTAAAAATTATTAGTGACACCTGGTAAGTAATACATAGTGCAGTAGAAAAAAGGGGGCGATTATAAAAATACTGTAAATAATAAAAATACTCTATTTAAAAAAAATATTGGCTTGGCCGGAAAGTTCGCAGGGATTTTCCGTTAGTTGTTCCTTTAACGCTTGTAAACAAAAATCTCTTTCGGATTAGAAATGTTTATTTAAGTGTTATTAATTCATGTGGTATTTACAATGTATACATTCAGATTCCCTTTGTTTTGATTTCACTTAGGCTGAACTACGGTTTTTTCCCGCGAGTGGTTAACCGTTATAACCGCGAAACCGCTCGAGACGCAAACACTGCGATTAAAAACGCGAAACTGCCCGCGATTTTCACAGTTTGAAGATGGATTTCAAGAGAGCAGTATGTATGTATCCAGTACTGGGGTATCCAAATACCATGAGTACGCCTACGGGCAATTCGGTGTCCTTATGCGGGGGTCCCCAAATAGTCTGGAACCTGACTGATCGGTTGCTGTGCAAAGCGGCCCCAATAAAAAAAAGTCTAGTTTCGGTAATGGTCGGGATCTGAAATAAATGGTTCTTCAACGGCCTGGTCCCTGCTGGACCGAATTCTCTAATGTTCGGGTCGTAAAACCGTCTACAAGAATATTAGAAAAAATAAGCCTAAGTAAGGCTTGGCCAGCTAACCTACATACCTCTGTCGGAAGGATAAGGCGCGAAGACGACCGCTCATCTCGAGATTTGGAGTTAGACTGTCTTGGCTTTGTTCTAAACGATTCAAGTGTTCTTTCAAATACAATTCGCCCAAAATGATCTTACCAGTAGCGATCAAGAATTTGTGAACACTACATTATATCAATTTTGAATGAAAAAAAAAATGACATAACACCCAAAAAAGTTTCTCAAATTTGGCAAAAACACATTTACTATTTTGTATTAATTATTATGACTGCCTGTAGCTATCTAGGCATTGATTCTACTAATTTCTTGTTATATCACTTGAGATATTTGTTTCTTAGAGTAATACAATCTTTAAAGAATTTCTATTTGTACACTTGAATATTCTCATTTTTTGACCCACAAAATGCCGTAAGTTCTCAATAGGATTAATATCCAGAGATTATGGAGGTGTAATAAACTAGGTAAACTTTTTTCTTACATTGCAGAACAGCCATTCTTACGTTATCCTGGCCATGTTCTTCAGGTCATTGTCTTGCTGGAATCTTGGAAACATTCCTAGTACAGTTAAACTGCTGAAAGATTACCCGTGCGTCATTAATTGATGTTTATATCATAGATATTCTTTCACTATGTTCATATTTTATCGAAACGAGAGAGGAGATAAAAATCAATACGTATGTGTTCCTGTATTAATATATTCAAGCAGTACGTTACGATAGCGTTACAGGTGCTAGAAAAGGAAAGTAAGAAATAATTAAAAGGTGTTTGTTCGTAATGCCGGTTAAAAGCGGTCCTGTTTTGGTTGTCATTTGAGTTGTTTTGTTGTGTTTCAGTGAAATTTTGTGCTGTACAGTCCAGTTTTATTATAAAATAAGTTCTTATAAGAACTACTGTTATTGATTATTTTATTATCGGTAAGTATTTGTAAATATTCATAAAGTTTTATTTCCTTCAATAATTCTAACCTAAACAAAGACATTTTATTACAAATGTTTAATAAAAATGGAATTTATATCGGCTAATTCTAAAAACATACTGCAGGATAAACAACCGTTTCAAAATAATAACGTAAATATATAAGTGCGAACTTTTAAGGTATTAATTAAATTTAACATTTTGTATGATTTCAGATAATGTCGGGAAAGACACTGAAATAGCAAGCCCAACAATTTGTGCTCAATGTTTATGAGTATATCGAAATGGAAAAAAAGGAATGGGGGACCTTTAAAGACTTATCCATTCAAGAGGTAAAGAATAGTTAGTTTGATCCCGTTTTACTTATTTTGCATTATTACATTGTAATATTTTTTAGAAATGTAGCCGCATTAAAAATATCAAAGAAAATTGTGTATTCTATTAAGAAAAGAACATAATCCAGCTATTTCTTCTCATGGAACAAGCAAGCCTCGTGCAACACACTTATTTGAAGGAAGTAAAATGGAAGTTTGAAATACCTTGTACAATATTTTTATATAATACTATTATTTGTAATAAATGTGTAATGCAACTATTTAAAGACCGGTATATTCCCACAGCTTGGTAACATTTTCATCATATAAATATGGGTCTCAACAACAATGTTTATAGAGTAGATCAAATGATGATTCTGACCAATAACAAAAATTTAATGATAATAAACATGAAATTATCCGTACAATTTTTAACAGAAAATATATTCTCCATTCGATCTATGACATTACAGTTTCATGACACACACTGGAAATTTTACGTTAAAATACCGATTTATAACAGGACGTTCTATAATTTCATGTTATACATATATAGAAATACATTTTTTCGTTTTTCGAGGCACCAACCACATCCATTATGAAAGTTTGCATCAATTTGACTAATAATTTTTTATTTGATTCATATGAATAAAATTGACGACGCACGGGTGATCTTTCAGCGGTTCCACTGTACCTAATTTCGAAGCGCTTTCGAACAAAGGATCCATCCCATCGCGTTTGCGAGCGTTCAGGATCCCAGCAATGATTACTAAATGTCCAATTCCAACCCAAGATGTACACCCCCCGACCATAATATTTCCAACACCGTGTTTTCCTATGGGAATTGTATTTCGAGGATCGAATGGCGTATTTTTTTTCCTTACAGGCTTTTATGACCATAGGAACCAAATGAACAAAACTTGCTTTCGGGTAATTACGTACTTTTTAGTGAACTAGAATCTTTTTCCCTGTTTTTCGGCATGAGGAAGGGTTTCTTTCAGGTACTCCACTTTATACGAAATTATGAAAATAATTTCTAATAATAATATCATTTTTCTATAATCAAATTTCACATTTTTCTGTGAATTATGGCTGACTACACTCTTTTCGTTTTAATGTGGCCAGTGCTTTCATATTTTTTCATTATGCAATGTACTTCAATAAGCTGTAAATTCTTAGCAATTTACCAGAACTCAAGCCATTTCTTTTCAAATTCACAATTTGCACACGTATATTCAAAAGCAGCTCATTACTTCTTCTAGCCATTATTATTAGGACACTAACATTTAATGTTCACTTTATAACGGGTTGAGATGGATTAAATTTGTTTGTTTTTGTGTACAGAAATTATCTATTAGCTGTAAAGCGGATTAAATTAACAAAACCAACTGTTCAAATACTGCTCAAAAATTTTTCCACGAAAAATCGGTACTTTATCAACTACTTGTTCGAAAACTTTATAATCTGCTTTAATTACGTAGTTGGCTGAAAATCATTTGAAGGTTATGTTGAGGTAATGATACAAAATATATTGCAGTTAAAATAAAAAAAAAACAAGTTTGTTTAAATAAAAAATTTAAAAAACGCAACTAAGGAAGAATGGACTAGACTTTCTGAAAATAACCTTAAGCACCTTTACGGAACTCTTCTCATTGGAATATATATTGGATATTTTGTAAAATTCATCTGTCCTATCTTATCATATTAGCTGTAACACTCCTCAAGGTGGCCGCAAAGAAATGACTCAAAATTCCCTGATAATTACCGATTTTCCAGTAAAGTTTGTCATACTTTTCCCCGATTTAGAAATGTTATCCGAATCATCAAGATATTTAATGTTATGATTATATTTTACTTCAATCTGGCATAAAACATACAAAAATTAAAGACATGTTCAACTATGTGTATTTGAATAATTTAATATTTTAACTTAGGTAGCCGATACTTGATGGAAATTCATTTTAAATAAATAAGCAAAGATTAATATCTAAAAATTTCCACTATATTTAAAATTGTAAATATAACAATTGTTTCGACACACAGTGCCTTTTTTAAATACATAGTATAGTATAGCATAGTTTGTATTGGAAAAAGGCACTGTGTGTCGAAACAATTGTTATACATACAGTTGTACAATATAAACATGGTGGAAATTTTTAGATATTAATCTTTGCTTATTTAATTTACTTTTTATATAATTCATCTTGTAGTACGTTGCCATAACTGGTATTTTTTAACAAGTTAAATAATCTTATAAAAAGTAATTTAAAACGAGTAAGAAAATAAGTTAATGTCTAGTATAAACTAGAACAAATTAAACTTTTAATATTTGGTAGATAACATTATCGAAGATTTTAAAATTGATCATCAGTAACTTGAATCTCAGCTAAAACTTTAGCTTTTTTTGTATCAAATCTTTTTTTTCCATTTGCTACACTTTTTCCTTTTGAAATCTTCTGATTTAGTTATTGTACCTTTTTTTTCGACGTTCAATTTCTTCTGACAATTTTGAAGGTGAGTTCCGGTAAGAATGAACTAAAAGTTTGGGAACATCAAGAGTCCCCATTCGTTCCCCTTAGGATAGAGTCATATATTAATCGTTGAGCAATTAAAGTTTCGGTTTTCATATTCTCAACTAAACATTTAGAATTGACTGAAAAATCTCTCTGAACATTAGCGTTTGCGTGTTTATAAACAGCAGACGAAATTGCACGACGAATAAAATGACTGTCGCTTAGCTAGCAAACTCAACTGCCCAGCGGGTTAAGTACGAGGGGTGTCTGTAAGGTAAGGTCTACAATTTTTTTGGTCAGAAGGAAAATTACATTTCTTTACAATGAATTATACATCGTTGGAAAGCCTGGATTTTTACTATGTTTCTACATAACCTCTGTTGCGATCGATGCATTTTTTCATGCGGTGTAGCATTTTTCGTATACCGTGTCATAAAACTCCCACAGGTAGCATATAATCTCTTCTTTCAACTCCTCGTCCTAAAATTCGTTCCTGAATTTAATTCGCACAGTTCCCGAATTGTCACCCGTCGATCTTCAAGCTGAAACCGATGGCCGTCCGGCACGCTATTCATGATGGACGTCTGTACGTCCATTTTTAAACTCTTTGCGCTATTTCTGCATGATGAATTTCTATAGGCGTATTGCCCATCGCACACAAAAAACGATTCACAGAACGCAACAGTAGCGACGAGTGGACTCTACATCGTGAACGAGTACCAAACAAAGAGTGAACATCGCAAACAACTCGGAGTGGTGGAAATTGGTAGGTGGGAAACCAAGCTTCACACCAAGCTTTAACGCCGGATCATGCGTTAAAGCGTTCCTCGCCACTGCAGCGCCTTGAAGACCTTACTTTTCTCCTCATATGTATATAGATTAAGTATTCTAATAATCAAATTACTACGTATTCTTCAACGGTCTTAAAATAAGAAATACGTAATTTAAAAAAAAATAAATATATAAATTGAAAACGTTTGAACACAAATGAATGCACCTTTATTTTTGTTGTAATATTTTTCTGCATTTATAAAGAATACAAAATTGAAAACAACATTAAAAGATAAAAAGTATATATCTTCACTGAAATATAAGATAATGGTAATTACACAACTCTACAAAAAAAAACAAAACAAAATTGTTGTTATCCCTACCCTTGCTATCCTTACTTTAGAATGCACAATTTAAGAATTAAATTATAAGTGTATCAGATTGCCTCTGGTTTTTATGATATTGAAGTATATCTAGAAGTCGAAATAAAATTCAATTGTTTAACTCTAGTCACAAATCAGAACGCCATTAATGCGCATTAATTTTGCGCATCTGCACATCACGCGGCTATCCGCGTGATCTTAGTTTTCCTTACGCCCCCCAACCCGTGTAGTAGACCTAAGTATTCAGTTTCTTTGACAAGACTGATGGACGCACAACGTGCATTTTGGTAAGTTACTGATGCATTTTATGTTTAAAATTTAATATATATTTTGTTTATTGATTTTTACAATACAAATTGTAGACATAAAGAAAATGCTGATATCAACCTGATGTAGTATTTTGCTACATCTGTGGTGTGTATGCAATAGTAAAACAGAGATAACATATCACCGACTTCGTGAAGGAGGTTTATACCGCTTATTTCGGACTACAAATTGAACAATATTAACATGGGTTCCTTACAAGGTTGGTAACTATTGTGTTAACTCTTTGCGCTTGCGGCAGAAAGGAGAACGCTCAGGGTTAAATTTCGGTATTCCTATGATCTGGAGGGAGCCCAAAAATCCTTTCAATGAGTGCATAGTAGACGTAAAAAGGTTTCAATCGGCATAAAAAATTAATCTTTAATTCAATCGGCATAAGAAGCAACAGCGTTTTCGGACCAGCATTGTTCCATTCAATCTATATGTATGTTATGAGTGGCAGTGAATACGTAGGCGACTCGTCAGCACCACAGTTGTTTTCTGAAAATGAACTCAGCGATTTAATATGATATCTGAATCTATCAAAACAGGCTTCGAAACTATTAGCGTCAAGGCAAAAGGAAATAATTTATTGCAGCCAGAAGTATTAATAACAGCCTATAGAACTACGAAAAAAAGATTTTACCATTTTTTTGTGAGAACGAAGAGCTTGTCTATTGTAATAACACTGCAAAGTTACTTCTAGATATAAGTTTATTTGAATATAAACCTACCGATTGGCGGCTCTTTATAGATAGCTCGAAAAGAAGTGTTTTATTGCTTAAAAATTAGTTTTATTGCACAATAGAATCGTTAGTTTGTGTAGATTTAAAAATGGGAAAATTCTTACTTGGTCAGTAAAGTGAATACACAAAATAATACCCTTGCTTCATTTGTCTCTGCGACAGTCGAGCAGAACTGTAGGAGAAAAACTGTAGGAAAAGTTACGTACTATGTGGGAAATAAACCATTATTGAGCAGGGACAAAATTATACTTCCGCCACTCCACGTTAGGTTGGGTATCATGGAACAATTTGTTAAAGCATTGGATAAGGACGGAAAATGTTTTGAATACATTTGCAAAGCATTTCCTAAGTTAAGAATGGAAAAGCTAAAAGCTAGAATTTTTGACGGCCCTCAAATTCGAATATTAGTTAAAGATGCTGTGGAAGCTGAAGCCTGGAAAAGATTCGTATTTTTTTGGTAACCATAGAGTGTCAAATTATGAACATATTGTTAAAACGATGTTAGAAAGCTTAGGGGTTTTAGGTGTAAACATGAGCATAAAAATTCATTATCTCCACAGTCACCTGGACAGATTTCCCGATAACCTGGGAGATTTTAGCGAGAAGCAGAGAGAGCGCTTTCAACAGCATATAAAAGTCATAGAGGAGAGAAATCATAGCAGATGGGATCAACATGATGGCAGACTGTTGGCCTCTACAAAGAGATTGTTCTCAAGAATCCCATAAGAGGAAGTTTTATAAGAGGTGTTTTTCTAGTGTGAATTATTAATTTTAAACTAGAGCCAATTTCTGAAAACCATTTATAGTTTCACAATTGTCAGTAAAACATTATTCTAGAACCACTCCCATATCAAGGGCAACAAAGTCACTCTTGACTAGTGTTATCATTGCGAGAAACCAAAAAAAATCAAAGTTAATAATGAATCTATAAATCATTATTTATGCCCTAGTATTAATTATTTTATGTTGAAAATATATAAGTTGAAATACTTAATGAGAAGTTTCACGATTATAATAAATTCAAGATATTTCTTGACATTTCTTTACGTATCCATTTAAATAAAAATGTGTCTCATTTTCAAACAGTAGAACAAATTAAATGCGGTATTAAAAGAAAAAAAAATACTTTTGATATAAACTAGATTAACTGTGCAACAACAAAAACTCTTTGTTGAAAGATCCGTTACAAGTTTAAACTGGATTATAATACTGCTCGTAATATAGGACCATTAAAACGGCTTTCTCTCCCTCATACTTAAATAACTTCGATTCTGGCCATAAAATAAATTATTCCGAAACCTTAATGGATATAAAATAAGACGCAAACCAATCAAATAAAATTATAATTTAATAGCACACGATTAGTGGTAAAAACCGCTATAATTTACCTTTAAACGACAATTTCATGCTTATTAAAATATTTAAATACAAGAAAGATAAATTACAATAAAAGTTAATCAATGTTTATGTAAACTACCAAAAATCACATAATATTGAAGGACACATTTGTGAATGCGTAATACGATTATGTTATTGAATCATATTCATCATCCTCACCATCTGTACAACCTATGACCTTTCAGTGAGCAAAATTGTTTAGATGATAGTGGTTAGTTTGGTGAAATCAGTAATCCAGTCTGGATATAAAGATCATTTAAGACGTTTTAAAGATGTATTATAACTGTTTTAAAGAAACAGGGCCAAATTTATTTTTCTATAATATGCTTATTTCGACTATAAATTTTGTGTTCATTTTAAGCATTAATTTTAAGGTATTAAATATTCTAATTACTTATTATTGTCTCTATATAATAGGTCTTGAATAATTTAAATCTTTTAGGAAAATATATGCAATTCCCTCTCAAAATTTGGCGCAAACTGCGTGAATAAATGAAATGCATAATTGTTATCGTCGAATCGATGTTTCTGGAGACTCCTCCACACATGCAATATTTTCGGCGCTTCAAACTGCCTTGAAATTGTTCACACTTGTTCTGGATTCTTGAAATTGCTTGAATAAACAATAAATTGTCGGATTATAAGGCACCTGAATATTACGATATTTTCGCCTAAATAAAGGGCATATTTTTATCCAAATTGCACTGCATTTTTTAAATAATTTCACTACATTTTTTTGGCATCCTTAATAAATCTTGCACGAACAGCCAAATCCAAACTGTCACAAATGTAATAAAAAAAGGTTCCAAAACAAAATCGCAACGTGATACTTGCCCACCCTTTAGTTTGATATAATCTAAAATTATTATTTTTTATCTTAAAAATATAAAACAAACTCTCTTTGTCTAAGAAAATACGGGAATTGTTCAATAAAACACAAAATATTGGTTTAATCATCCATGGTTATTTTGTTGCCTTCAACATGGACGCCATTTGATGTGATACACCTATGATAGCAAATAGTCCAGTCGTCGAAACTCTTCCTATAGGCATTTATTGCTACGAGCTTCAGATAATTCTGCGAATTTTGTTTTATGGCTCCAGTGGTCTCAAAACAACTACCAAGAAATGGTAATGTGTGTTCAGTGAATTAAGCCCTTTGCGAAGAGCATCCTGTCTCAAATACCTCATGATACTCAGATAATATTGTTTATTAACTGTTTGCCTCTCGACCACAATATACAATGAAAATTCACCTGATTATTTTTTTTGGTTTATTATCGAAATATTATTCCGCAGCTTGCTACCAAGTTTGCATGTAAAATTTGCAAATTCACGTTTTGTTATTATTGACTTGTTCTGGCATTCCTTCTCTTATTTTGTCGACATTTTCGTCAATTGAACACGTTAAAAGTCGAACTGATGAGGAAAGCTTTTAACCACTTATCGGCTTTATTTAAATACTTTATATCACTCGTATCTCCATGTTTTCGATAAAGTTGACTCTCTTTAGTCCCTCTACATTTTCAATGAGTCAACATAGAATTTCTGATAACTCTTTGATATTTTAATCAATTTTAATAAACGCCGAGCATACTTCAAGCTGCCTAACTTAACCGACATATATCACTAACATTCTATGTGACAATTAGGTACAAAAAAAAACTAAACATACTCGTAACGCGAGCTTTTTAAATCTTATTGATATTATAAATTTGAAATTATGCTTATTTGCCAGTTTTTTTCCTTCAATCGCTCGAATGGATGGAAGGATTCTAATGAAATTTGGTATAGAGCCGTGGAATAAGACATATACTTTTTATAACACTATAAAGTTCCGGCGAAGGATCGATACGTATATATAGAACATATTTTTTGACTTTGGCATATTTTATAATTTTTTTATCTTTAGATTTTTTTTTAGCTAACAGTAATTTATTTCAGATCTGATACTGATAATTTAAGTGTACATACAGTGGCGGTTGGTTCATAAGGGCACGTGTGCACGTGCCCAACCTAAAAAATTTAACAATGGAAGTGGAAAAAAAATCAGATTTTATATTAATTTATTCTGTTCTGTCTATAATCACGCTTCTTGCGACTTCTATAGTCTAACATCCATAATGTCATTCGCGGAAACGAAATAGATCGAGGGTTGCCGAAGCGCACCGATTAAAGAGACGTGCTTTGGGCACAGACAAGTTTGTGCCGCTGCTGTTTTCTTTACTATCGCGTGCGAAAAACAAAGACAGCAATGCATCGCTTTGCTAGTAACCCGGAGATTAAACGCATTTATAACGTCATATCTTGGACGCTGCCCCATTCTCAACAGTCAGGTGTTTTTCACCATCGTGCTTTTCGACTTTTCGAGTGGTTGCAAAGTGAATGTTTTGAACGATTACAATAGTGAAGATGAATTCAGTGCAATTCAGTGCGACTTTTCTACTATATACTAAAAGAGGCTTACAACACTTTTAAATACTAAACTGAATAGTGGAAACCTTTAGATTAAATCATCTTCTGATGATGCTAACATGGTTAGCGATACGTGCGTCGAGAAGTTCAAAAAAAGTGATTTGGTGTTTAGTGGTAAATCTTTTCAAGTTTAGTGGAAACCTGGTTACAGCGATCAATGGGTGGGCAGTGCCAACTCTGACCTATTCTCTTGGTATTGTTAAATGGTCAGAAACAGACCTTGATGGACTGGATAGATTAACACGTCGAACATATAATTTTTAAGCTTGCATTGAGCCTCGACTAGTGCAAACATTGTAGTCTTGGGTTACAAACCCCGGCTACCGTGAAGGTGAATAAAAATATAAGATGAACATAATAATAATAAAAAAGGAGAAAAGAGCTTTTATAATTGATATCGCAGTGCCGCTCTCTCACAATATTAGAAAAACCGAGATGGAAAAATCCACAAAATATGAAAATCTGGCATAGGACTTGAAGAACCAATGAAAACTGAGTAAGGTAGATGTAGTGTCCTTCGTTATATCCGCCGAAGGTTTGATAAGTAAGAGATTTTCAAAGAACCTCAAAAGCCTGGGTATCTCGAAATCGACTGCCATAGTGGGACAACGTGCCGTGCTCTTGCAGACGTGTCACATTGTTCGTAAAATACTATGTTAGGGTGAGAGGAGCTGAATTGCCTTTTCATCTTGACATTGGAATATCGACAAGCATGAGCTGAGATTCTACAGCAAGTATGAGCAGAGTAATAATAATAATAATATTAATAATAAGTTTATGTAATCCAAAAGACAAAAGACAAAATTACAAAAAATGTATAGATTAGGTCAAGTAAACAATACATACACAGATGTGTATGTATTACAGAGATTCCAAAAATAACAAGAGTAAAACAACAAAATAAAAAACAATTCTTCCAAGCCTAGAACATTATCAACACTTGGTAAAATAATCCTCCAAGCTATAAAAGGCTGCACTCGCAAGAAAGTCCCACACCAACCTTCTAAAGGTTTTGTTTTCCACAACATTCTTAGGCCTGTCTGGTAAGTTATTATAAAATTTAGCCCCTACATAATATACTCTATTTTCAAATACTTTAAGCGAGAGTACTGGATAAGCAAAGTCGCTACGACCACGAGTTTTGTATTCATGGAAGGAACTATGTTGTGCAAATTTCTGAGAATTCAATCTGACAAATTTAACAATTTCGTATATGTATAATGATGGTAATGTTAAGATATTGTACTTAGGAAAAAGATGTCGACAAGTAGCTGATTTTTAAGCTCCAGCGAATATTCTTATTAGGCGCTTTTGGAATCTGAAAACTCGCAATAAATAAGTTGAATTGCCCCAAAAAATTAGTCCATACTTTACACGGCTATAAAATTCAGCATAATAATATGATAACATTATATCAGCAGTACCCACCTGTTTCAGCCTATATATAAGTTCATTCACATGTGGACCCCATGACAGCTTGCCGTTCAGATGAATACCCAATAACTGGACATCTGAGACCTGCTGTATTGACCTTCCGTTAATTTCCTAAAGATAAGATTTGTCTTCCATATAAACTTGAGTCGAGAAGTTAACAAAATTTGTTTTCTCCACATTTAGATATAGCTTGTTTGCCTTGTACCATTTATAAAATTTGTTTAACATGGTCTGAGCAGTTTGCGTAAGTCCCTGTGCATCATCAGCCGGCACTAGGTAGCTACAATCATCAGCAAACATAATTATGTTTTTATTATCGCAAATAGTTGGAAAATCATTAATAAAAAGTAGAAATAAAAGAGGGCCCAGAACACATATCTGAGGTACTCCGCAAGCAATTCTCGATCTATTAGATTGCATTCTACTTATTTCAACTATTTGGGAACGATCGGTGATGTATGACTGTATCCATTGATGAATTTTACCTCTTATACTATTGTTATATAATTTATAAAGTAAAAGTGTATGATCGACCAAGTCAAAGGCCTTCCATAAAAATGCCAATACATTTTAAAGCATCATTTATATATATATATATATATATATATATATATATATATATATATATATATATATATATATATATATATATATATAATATAAAATATATAAGAATCTATATATATATATAAGAAAATCGCAAATTCAGGATATTAAATTTATTCATAAATGACATTATTTGATCGCACACTATTCTTTCCATTATTTTAGATATAACGAACAGAATGGCAATTGGTCTATAGTTACTAAGGCATAGGGGATCACCCTTCGTGAATATAGGAATTATCGGAATTTTTTGAGATAATTCCGATTATTACATGAGATAGACTCCCCTTAGGCATCCAAGAGGCAGAAAAAACCTCTTGAAAAAGAAGGATTTTTTCTTTAATGGTTTTAGGCAATAGAAATTTTACGTTACATGGGAGGTAATAACATATCAGCTCATTTAAATATAGAATATAAGGAAATTTACCTGCACTTTCTCGAACAAAATCAACGAGGCGTCATTGTTGTAAATTGATATGCAACAATTTCCGTAAACCCACACATAATGAACAAATTCAAATAAGAAATGCAGGTAAGGTCAGTTGGTGGTTGAAAATGGCATAATCATACTGACCTGTGGGAATATGTACGCCCAGGCAAGTACACTAAAAATAAATGAAAAAATGTATGACTTGGGCATAGGCGTCGATTAGTAATACGATAAAAATACCACCGTATTGACGTGTTCTGCGTACAACTACGCATTGATGTAACGCATAATTTGACAACCGATGAACCAATGGAGAACAGCGTTTTTTGCGTAACGCTGAATTATCATAATCGTTATTTTTCAATCTGAGTATCATTTAACAGAATAACAGTAAAAGCTGATAGTTAATTTCATGGTCTAAATCGCAAATTAATTTTTAACTGTCTTATATATTTTAAATTAAGTTAATTTTAAATATTAATTGTAGGGTAAGTATCATGCTACCGTCTTGTTTTGGCGCCATTATTTTTTCGTGGTAATTGTAAGAACTTGAGATTTCGCTGTTGTGTCGTGCAGACATGCACACTTTATTATGGATAAGTACACGCTAAAAGAACGCAATGATGTATAATATGCATGAAAAAAAAATGAATTATTGTAACTCAGCGTGGATTTAGGTGAAAATATTCTAATATTCGGGCACCCCATAAAACGACACTTTATCGTTTATACAAGCAATTTCAAGAATTCGGAATGTTTGGGCCCCTAATCAAAGATTCAACAATAGTGCGAAGCGCTGGACATATTGCACGTATTTGCTCCATACGTGTGGGTGAGGAGGCTCTAGAAAGGTTAATGCGACAACGTGGTGTACAAATGAAAATTTCTCCCCACAACTTACGCCGAATTTTGCGTATTCAAATCCGTCACATAGATTGATACGTGTCCCTATAGGAATCAAATTGTTTAAGGCCTGTTGCTTACAGACAATAATAAGCAATTAGAATACTTTAATACCGTCATAAACTACTTCCGTCAATTTAACAATTTTCATACAAAATTAAAATTAGATGATTATTTTTGATGGAAAATATAGGGCCCAAACAATACAGCAACTTAAGATCAAAATCCGTGCTGAAATCGCTGTACTAATACCAAATATGTCGAGAAAATTTTCACAAATGATTTACCACAAAATTTAAAGCCATAAAAAATTGTCTTGTTTGTTTTAGAAGTTATAAATAAATCTAATGGTAACATGATAGTTGCTTCACCCTGTATATATATATATATATATATATATATATATATATATATATATATATATATATATATATATATATATATATATATATATATATAAAGTTGGAACGCTGATTTTAAACAATAATTTAATAGAAATAATCTAATCAACTAAATAGTAAGTTTAATCTTTAAACCTCGACCCGTTCTGGTTAGAAAAGCTTCAAACTATCTTAAGAGTATAACTTTTCTTCCTTTGTGATCAATATTTTATCTAGCTTCTTTAGACAATAAGAAAAACAATTAACGTTCCATTCTATAATTATCTAATTACAAGAATAAATTACATTATAAGATGTTACTCGATAGAATGAATGTAGAATTTCAAACAGAACTGTTTGTTTTGGCTATGAAAAAAATAAGTCGTAAAGAGCAATATAAAAAATGCATGATGCACAAAGTGAAAGTGTTGGGGCAATGAAATTATGTAAAAAAATGTTTACAAGTAGTACAAAGACTTTAGTTAAGGTAGAGAACCGGTTGAAGATGTACTTCATTCAGGAAGACCTTTCACATGAACCAGGGTAGAATACCAGATATATTATCAAAATCAAGGATCTGAGTAATCGCTAGTAAATGTCGCTGTAAAACGTCCAGATTTGTGACAAAACAATTCATAATTTATGTATCATGATAACGCAAACGCGCCATGGCACACCGCAATATTAGTCAATTTTTTGCTAAAAATTAAACTAGCACAATTCCATAACTACCATATTCCTGACGTTCCTGTTTCGTCGATTGAAGAAACAACGTTGTGGATGCAGGTTTTGACTCCATAGAAACCATTCAAAAGTTCGAAAATCATTTTGAACAAAATCCTAGAAGAAATATAGAAAATGTTTCAAATACTGGAAAAACAAACGTTGAAATAAGTGTATTGCAGTGAGAGGAGATTAGACGAAATACATTTGGATGAATAAATTGAAAACTTTGTGTTTTATTTTAAAAAGGCACTTCTTTCTTTTTGATAACACATTATTCGTTTTCGAACGAACTTTTCAAAAAAATTGCAAAAAATATATTTCAATTGCTAAAAGCTGGTGGTCGGATGTTACATAAGAGACTGGCAAATTTATAGAAGCAGAAGTGATCCTTTTACATAAGAAAGGAGCACAGGAAGATTTAAAGAACTACCGTCCAATAAGCCTCCTATCAGTAATGTACAAAGTTTTTACTAATATCTAAAAGAATATTAAGAAAACTGAATGGCGCACAACCAAGAGAACATGCAGGAGTCGGAAGTGGATTCACTACAATGGATCACATCCAGGTTGTACACCAGGCCATAGAAAGGCACAACAAATACAACATGCCACTGTGCTTGGCTTTCATTGACTACGAAAAAGCATTTGACTCCATCTCAAAGCATGCCATAATGGATGCAGTGCTTAGCCAGGGGGTTGACAAAGTATATATAAACCTACTAGGATATAAACCTACTATCGATATATGTTGGAGTTACAGCGACAATTCATTTTGAGGATCTTAAAGTGGGAATTAATGTAGAACGAGGTGTACGGCAGGGTGACGCAATATCGCCAATTCTTTTCTCGGCTGGCCTTGAGGAAGTATTCCGTAAATTGGCTTGGGAACAAGATGATGTATAGATCAACGGTTCAAACTTAAACCATCTTAGATTTGCAGATGATAGCGTTCTTCTTTCACAAGACCCAGAGGAGCTGTAAAGACGCATACAAGAACTGCAAAGTACTGGTGAACCATTTGGCTTAAAAATAAACCTGAAAAAGAGTTAGGTTATGTTCAATAAATTCGCTGAGGACAGGAGAATTTCTTTTTTAAGAATGGATTTGGAAATTGTGGACCACTTTATATATCTTGGGCAGAGGATTTCAATGGATGGGGATACCGCCCGGGAGGTGGAATGACGTATTAAGTGTGGCTGGCAGGCATTTGGTTCGATATAGTGTTTAAGAGGAGACTCCCACTTTGCTTGAAAAGAAAAGTCTTCGATCAGTGCATCCTGCCCGTTATGACATACGGAACTGAAACCTGGACACTCACATCGCAATCAATTGCAGAACTTCGGGTAGCACAGAGGGGAATGGAAAGATCTATGCTTGGTATTACAATGCATATGCCTCTTGGAACAAACGAAGGTGTATGATATCATTAGAAGAATGAAGCAATTGAAATGTAGATGTGCAGGCCATGTAGCGAGGCGATGTGATGACAGATGGAGCAGGGTAATCCTGGAGTGGATACCGCTTGATCGCAAACGTCCGCGAAGAAGACCGAAAGCTCGATGGACTGTCGACATCGTTATGTATATAGGGCCCGAATGGCAGAGCAAAGTCCAGGACCGTGAAAGTTGACCAAGACCGTGAAAGTGTTTAAAAACTTCCCATTCGATATCCATCAGTGCTTAATCACAGATCTTGCAAACTATGGTTGCGGATTAATGACTTTTTTGCATTAACTCATCGCTCTATTTAAGCAATTGTCATTTGTCACAGTTGGATGTAACAATCTTAGTCGGTTCAAAAGTCCATAATCTACACTTTTCCATCAAATGCGGAGCAAGGCCTTATGACGATGAATATTATTATTTGTTCACCAGAATCAGACAATGATTTTCCGAATTTAGGATTATCAACAACAACACTTTTTATTTATTTTTTATTCTACCTCACAAAGGGGAAAATTATAATAATAATACAAATTATTAAATATTGGATTTGGGAAGAGCTCGTGACAGCCACTTTCCTTCTCTTTTATCTAGCCCATGGTATGGAAACTTTTAGAAACAGTCATGCCACAGGTATAAAATGTATTGCTTTAGACAATTCTGTGAATGGATATATTCATTCAATAATATCACTTTAACATTCCTAAACATTTTCGGTTGTCTAGCTCGTGTCTTGCATTCCGCACTGAAAGTATCACTTGAAACCAGTGTAACTATTCTTTCTGACTTGGTTTGTGGACTATACGTTCAAAAATATTAAATAGCATATAATGGAGTACATTTTTTAAAAATAACTTAACGCATTCCAATTTATGGAATTTTAAAAAAGTTCTGAAAATGATTAATTTTAAAAACTGTTGTTTACGAAACAAATTTCTGTTTTATCTAAATTATATGCAAGTATGTCAGCATATATATATATATATATATATATATATATATATATATATATATATATATATATATATATATATGCATAATGTTACTTAGGTGCTCTAAAGGCCACCTTTTTGTTTAGAGAATGTTAGAAGCAGCCTTGTAATAATACTTCTATTTATACTCTTCGCATTTTTAATAAATAACATTTTATTTATATTCTTATATTTCTGGGTGTGGAGCTTAAGGTTAATTTACATTAAAAAGTTGAAAAATTCATTTATCATTAACATTACAATAAAGGCAGGACTGGACTGGACTGGAAGGTGACATCTTCTGTAAACTGGCGACTCGAAATGAAACCGCCCTTAGTAGTTTGCGTGTGAGAGATACATACTGAGAGGCAGTCTATGTTGGTCCCTCGCCATTCGATAGGCTCTTTGAGATACTAAAAGATTAAGCACAAACCAAGAGTTGTTAGCTCTAGGGGTATGCTAAACAATGTTAAACAATAGCCGATGATCGTTTTGACCCACGTTAAACTGTAGCTCCTATCATTGAATCTGAAGCGCTAAAATTTTACTTCAAACCAGGGCTAATAAAGAGTTGTTTTTTTTAACAGAATCGTGAAAAATTGCACTGTTCCAAACAAGAACCGATTGTCTGATCGATTTCAAGTAGTATAAAAGTATTATGAAATTAATAATTATAATTATAAATGTATTATATGAGACTGGAGTAAACAACTCAATGACAAACTAAAGAGAGAGATACATAAAGGGTGGCCCAATAAGAGAGTCAGAGCTTTAAAATGAGGTACAATGATACCTACAAATGATAATTGGGTAATTTTTGTTTAATCTTGAAGAACAAATTGCAATATATTTTAAAAATAATACCCTTCAAATGTTCCCATCGGGCTCGTCTGGTGGAATGCATTCTGGAGACTCAATTTTCTATGAGTCTTTCACACAAAATGCGTAGTATATTTTCAATGGTAGCTTGAATGTTTCGTTTAAGGTCAAAAATTGTTTGGGGTTTATTTCTGTAAAGAGAAGATTTAACATAACCCCACAAAAAATAATCCAAGAGCCTGAAATCGTATGAGTTTGATGACCAACTGCCACTGTCATTTTGTGAAATAATACGTCCAGGAAACTTTTCTTGCAATAAATCCATGTCTGGAGAGATGAGTGATGATGAGTCGTCTTGTTAAAAAAACATGCTTATATCCATATTTATCAGTTCAGGCCAAATATATTTTGTTAGCATATTTCTATAGCGTTCACCATTAACGGTGACACGATTTCCATTACCATGTTCAAAAAAATTCTAGGCGCTATTGGATCATGTATCTTTCCATGGTAGATTAACGCATGCACTGAATACAGCAGTCTACGAGCGATATTTAGATTTCAAGCAGTGTTGCTTCTATTACGTTTCAAAGTTCTGACTCTCTTATTGGAAAACTATAGAATGACGATTAATTTCAATTTTCTTCAAATATGCAATGTAGTTTAATACGTTATTTTAACAATAAAATCAAAGAAAAACAATCAAAAACACATCATCAAACCAAAAGTAAATCTATTAGACCTTTGACGGATTTCAATGTTTTCTTGTCCTTCAGTTATAGAGAACCCTGTTAACACACCGCGGAACCTGTTCGAGACACGACAACACTTCGAAACACTCGACACTAACCTCACTGGAATCCTCGAAAGCACCACACCACATCGACCATTTTTCGGCACTTTTTCACACGCGGAACATCAAGTTAGCATTGACTTTGCTATTCCCGATTTAAAACAAACACGAATCACGATATTCGTATGCCGCAAGGTTCTCTAAATACTGACAAAGACAAAAAAGGATCTTGTTGCCGTCTTGGACTTACCGTTGCTCGCTCATATCCTTTTTATCATTTTTACTTAGTTTATGCTCGTTATTTTTGCAGAATAAATGTAGAACGTACCTGAAACAATAAAATAAATGTTAGTTTTTTAGCATCTCATCTGGTACAACATGTACATAGAGAATATGGAAACACGCATTCAGTATCAAAAATATAACATTAAAACAGAATAAGCGATCGAAAGTTGAAATTGTGGTGACTCAACAATAATTATGTTACATGGGAGGACATGTTTTAAAATACATTCCGGTTCATTCCAGTTGTAGTTTCAATATATTACTTGTTCATGGTTGATTTAGAAAATAAACTGTTTGAATTTTCCAATTGTAACGAGTTCGTTTTATCGGAATATTTAATGGAGTTTGGAGTTTTAATATAATGTTCTCATCATATGGGAACAAATCGGTCGAATAGGACGAACAATTTTCAAAATATTAAGTCATGTTCCTTTAAATATTGCGTTGATACTGATACCAAAAGTTCGTCCCGTTTTTGGCTCTAGATGGCATTGCATATCAAATCTACCTCAAACGTAAAGTTTTGATCTTGTCTGACAAAAGGAATTTCAGCGAGTGTTTGGAAAAAATGGATTATTTGGTTGTTCTTAGAAATTGTTAAGGCGGAAATATGGCAGAAAATATTAAGCATTTTCGAGATATTATACCTTAGTATTTCCGAAAAGAAAAGAATGCTTCGCTGATGTAAAATAAGATATGTGCTGTCTACGGTGAGTTTAACTTTGAAATATTGGCATCAACTGAAAGTGTTGGGCATCATAGAACAACTCAAGAGATTAGAGATAGATGTCGCTAAGATAATATATAAGACGGTATTCTAATCCTGCAAGAGACGACGGGAAATGTGTCAAGCGGTGGCGCCATTACAAGTGCGCCCGAGGCATCAAATTAAACTTTTTATGGAGTCCCGACTTACAGTTTGGGGTTCAAATTCTCACCATTATTTTTTTTTTCAAAAATTGTATTAAAATTATTCCATGTTATTAATTTCTGATAATTATTAAGTTGCAAGTTATTTTTTCAGCCTTTAATGTTAAATAATTATTAAAATCTGATCACATAGTTCTGTTATATCTTTAGCTAAGAATATCTACGTTTACGACTCTCGAAGTGCATACATGCGAACTTCAACTAAAACCGCTCGGAAATGAACATATTCAATTTACTGATTTTGTAGTATATTGATTCTTAAATGTTATTGTCCTTTTTATATTTTCTGAATAAATTATATAATTACAGTTATTGTACGCTTTTTCAATTAAAAACAAATGCGCATGATGTACATTTTTTTATTTTATTAATTATTTAACACTAGGGACTGAAAAAACATTGCTACTAAATAATTGTCAGAAATTAATAACATAGAATTATTCTCAATAATTTTAATACAAGTTTTGAAAAAAGAAATATAACAATGATGAGTCGGCACGCCATAAAAAGTTTAAATTGATGCCTCGGACACACTTGTGGTGGCGCCACCGCTTGACACATTTCATATCTCCCTTGCAGGATTAGAATGCCTTCTTATATATTATCTTAGGAGGTATGAATGTTGAATATAGGGAAAAATCAGATCGTCTGCGACTCTCAATGCCGACCTTTGCATGAACGGAGAAAAATTTGATAGACTGAATTTCAGGTTGGGATTCTATATTGAAGCGCAATGAAATCGGTCCATTTTAAAAACAGATGTTTACAGGTGATAAAAATTGATTTTGTATAATACTGTTAAACGTAAGAGATGATGATGTAAACGCGGAGATGCCCCTTGCTGCTGTTACCTGCAAACCAGATCATTATGTAAATTAAAGTGAGTAATCGACCAGAAGCCTGAATTAGCCCACAAAAAGGGCATTGCATTCCATCGAGATAATGCAGATCACAAGTATCTTTGACCAACCGATATAAACTGTTACAAGTTGAATGGGAAGTTTTGGTCGCACCACCATACTCTTCAGACCTTGCGCTCTCCGACTACCGTTAATTTAGAAAATTAACGCTTCAAAACAGCTTAGATGGTAAAAACTTTACTTCCTTAGTCAGAATTTCAATGACCGCAGAACTATGCAGCTATTGGAGAAATATACAGAAGGGCATACATTATATTTATTAAATGTAATTTTTGGTAAATACAATATCTTTCTAAAAAATGGGACGAACTTTTGCATCAACCCATAGATAGAACTAATCATTAATTTAAATGTTTAATGTCTATGATTGGACCACAAAAGTGTCATATAATAGAAGCATACATAATTGGGGTTTTGAAAAAAAATACGATTTTTTTACTTTATTTTATAACTTTATCATAAATACTTTTAATATATTGTTTGCAATTAATTATAAATTAATTCAAATTTAAAATAAAATCACGTGACTATGAAGGTGCCACGATTGTCGGACATGTTTGTGACATCATTATGTTAAAGTGTTTTCACGTAAGTAGTCAACGGCTTTTACCTATGTATATACAGTCAAAATTATTGAAGTTTAACGCAAAACCATATTGTTGGTTGCTAATTTAATTTAGTAATGTGTGACAAAGGGTTCATAAAGACCAATTCTAACAATATACCTGGTGTGAATATTTTTATGGTAAAAGATTTTCTCAAAAATGGCATTCGGTTCAATTTAGCTGAAGTTCGAGGTGTTAAAGCATCAATTTGAGTTTAAAAAAAACTAATGTAAATGTAAATAAGAAACAAACTATTTCTATTAAATATAATTAAATTAATTTTAAGGTGTCACGCGACAGTTACGGTGACAATGTTATAGGTTATGTTCAAATTAACCGCAAAAATTGTAATTGAACGGAGAAAGGACGTGTATGTCGAAAACATAAAGTTCTGAGTAAAGCTTATACAGTTACCTTAATTATTAATGAAAAACTACGAAAAGTTCAAGACACTCAATATCGCGATTGTGTAGCTTCAGCAGGTAATAAATACTCGACTATAAAAAATGTATATAATGTTATAAATAATAATATTTTGTATATATTTGATGACAGGTGCTTCTAAAAATTTGATGTTGTTTTAGGATTAATACGTCATGCTGTTTGGAACCATTGATTCGACGTTTAACATCTTGTGGCACATTTAAAAATATTTTTTTGAGTTGTTTCTGTAGTATTCGTATAAAATAGTACGAAACAGGCACGACAACTAATTAGATGAGACATTTTCAATAAATTTATCAATACACTGATGATAATAACAAGAATAAGTTGATTAAAAACTAAAACACTCGTGTCAGCTGTCTGTAATGCTGAGGGGAAATAAATATTGTGACGTCACACGTGCTCGGGTTTTTCGAGAACGGGCAGCGCGTCATCGCTACTGGGTTTAAAAATTGATTTCCAATTGAATAATACATTTAATTATAAGGAAAAAAATAATAATAGTTTTATAATAAAACTTATATATGATTTTTCTGTTTATTACAATTTTTTTTGAAAACCCCAATTGATGAATCTCAAATATGTCGTGTTTTGAATTGCACTGAATTAAGATTATAGCAATGATGACAATCTTTCAACATTAACAAATTATGCGGCTAAAAAATATATCAATGAGTTTCAACTCAAATTTCGGTAATAATGAAAAGGGGAATATCATTGTTTATTAGGAATAAAAATATTGATATATATGTCGAGTCGATGATGCCAGGACAACTAAGAAAAAGCATGCATGCGTGTTACACATATGTATTTTATGCACGACCGACATGCAGACGTATATGCGCAAATGCACGTATACCAAATATGTAACTTTTTTTAGACAACTTATCAGTTTATTTACTTTAAAATACAATTAAAAAAAATCTGTTTCGACTGATGATGAAAAATAATTAATTTAAATATGTGACAATAGAAACATAATAGATTCATATAAAGATTAAAGAAATATAGATAACGCATCAATTATATATACTGAAATCAATATTAGTTCTGATTAAATTAAATCGAAATTTATACAGCGCCTTCATTTAATCCCGAAACCCACGTGATTTGTAAAGGTGGACAACAAACACGACAAGTTGGTAAGATTAACACAAAATAAAAAATACAATGTATAATTCAACATAAAAAAAATGAAAGTACCTAAGTGTGCGGGAAGTCCCTATGTTAGAAGAGATATTAGTATTATCTTTTCACAGGGATCATTGGCTTCCGAACTGGACAATTGGGGGGAATTGGATCCCGGATCCGACATTTAATCATTTGAATATTCACAAATAAAGCGTTTTTCAAATTGAGTGGTTTTTTTAATTCTTGAATAAAACACAGAATGTGCGTTGATTTCAAAAAAATTATTGATAATTGAAGCATAATATATGACATTTAAACACGAAAGACAATATCTGGCAAATGACTACCTCTTGGAGCTCCACAACCATCCACTCTTTTGTCAAAATTTTGGATGACATTTTGACATAACCGTGGCTCTATCTCACCAATGACTCGAATAATTTCATGATGATTTAATTCAGGAATCGATTGCAGATTGGCTGGCTTTTCACGTAACCCCAAAGGAAATAGTCCAACGGTGACAATTCACATGATCTATTTTAAAATGTGGCTCATCTGAAAAGATGATTTTTTGAGAAAAATCATGTTTGTTTTTTAATCCAATTGACTCCAATTAGTTCCTGTGTTATTTCAACCTTATATGCCTTTAGAGCTAAATCCTTTCGTAAAATACGCCATGTTGTGGATTCACTGGAAAATGGAAATATCTGGGTCTTCAACAACACTTTCATGTACCAAATCAATATGCTCTTATGAACGACCACTACGACTATATATTGCTTTCCTTTTACCTTCTACTGAATCAGTTTCTGGAAATGTTTGAACAATTCGATTGATAGTGCTTTTAGATAGATGATTGTGTAAACCGTAAATACCACGTAATTTTCTAAAAACATTTTTCACTGAACGCCCATTTTCATAAAATAATTTAACAATTTTAACGCGTTGTTGTATTGTGTACAACACCATTTTTATAAATGGCATTCATTACACTTCTGAAATAAAACTAGACCTAGGCAAAATCATAACGCCATCTGTGTTTTATTTAAGAATTAAAAAAAAACCCGCTTAATTTGAAAGACCTGTTACTTTTTCAGTTTAGTATCTACGTTTAACGAGATTTAGTTTACTACTCTTCGTATTAATATTTCACAAAATACTTTAAATTTTCTCACTTCTTATTCGAAATGTTCGCGTGCAACTCTAAACTCGTGCTTTCAACTCTGACTCTTCACGTGCAGCTCTAAACTCGTGCTTTCAACTCTGACTCTTCACGTGCAGCTCTAAACTCGTACTTCTCTCGAACTCTCAACGTGAAAAACTACGAACCTGAAACTCTTAATTTCCACTGTCTATTCGTTAACTCTCAACTCCGACTCTTTACGTGTAACCACTCAACTCGTACTGTCTCCCTCTGTCCACATAAAAACTATAAAAATCATCTGTTCTGTTATTTTTCTCTTTTTTGGGATTTTCACAAGTACCTTACTTTGCCCCTTTTGTCGCTTCAGGGCCAATTACCATTACGTTTCTCTGGAATACTGTTTTTCTAGTGCCAAGTGCCATTACTACCAATATCCGCTTTACGGTACTAATAAATTTTATTGCAAGAATAAATCCTTTTTTTGATAGTCCTCCGAAATGCGAGTAGTAGTTTTTCTCTTGTGGTGCAGTTGTTCAAGTTGTTCAGTTTTCACTACACTAAGTTTAAATAAATCATTAGTATCGTGGGTTACACAATTAAATGAAGGTTCTGTATATACACGTGTAGAAGTTCCAAGCCTGACAAAGTGATGAAGCAAGCATGACCAAATAACTATGACATTTTTATTTGTGGCGATCAAATAAAACTAACTTTTAATATTCTGTGAAAAATGGATAAAATTGAACTTTTTTTGAGCGGTTTATCCTCGACTGATATACAAAACGAGTTAGATTACATAGTAAAGGATTCTTTCGCTTTGTTTTTGGACGATAAAAAAGTCGGCTGCTGAATTTAAACGTCTGAAAGTTAAACGTTTAAGCACCGAAGTTTGTTATGACTGACAAAATCGGGACAAAAAGCCACAATGTCGTAATAAATAATTGCTAACCGACGATGATATACTATTGGAAATGGAGGGTATGGTAAAATAAAATACCTATTTTTGAAAAATCATAACTTTTTTAGTTCTTGGTAGCTTTTAATTTTTTCTTTTTTTTATAGATGAAAGTCAGAGAATTCAAGTATGGAGAGGTACACAATTGCTCTGTGACGGTTTGGTATGCCACAACAACTGAACGAATCATTGGACCTTATTGGTGATGTGATATATCCACCTCGCTTACCGGATCTGACCGTCCCAGACTTTTATCTATGGACCTATCTCATGCTAACAACCCTCAAACCATTGAGACCCTAAAGGACAACATCCGACATGAGATAATATCTCCATATTAAAAAAAATATCTACAATAAAACTATCATTTCTTATGTAAATGGTTTGTTTATTATGTTTCGTAAATTTTAAAGAGCAAACAAACTAGGAACTTTATTTTGCATCCCCCTGTAGTAAGAAAAATGCTTAGACCGGACATAATAAAACATGAAGAAGAATTAGGAGAGTACAAGCCGGATGTATAAAAGCAAGAAAGCTTGAGTGGACAAGTCACAGAGAAGGCCACCCACAGAAATAAATAAAAAATAACAAAAAGAACTGAGAGAAGAGCAAGGGGAAGGCCGATAAGGAAATGGTTAGATCAGGTGGAAAAGGATATAAAACACTAGGCATTGCAGACTGGAAAATGGAATGCAGAGGCAGGAAAAAATAGACAAATAAAAAACTGTAACATTAACTAGAAGAGGATTAATCTACCTTATTAACAGGATTTCAAACTTTCCAGCGTTAACCATAATCCTGAGGAAGTGCACGGTTAGGATGATGATGATGAGAACTTATAAACGTTTCGACAGATCCTGTCCACTACATTTTACACGATGTTTTATTAACTATCGACAAAAGACGCATTCGAAGGAAACACTCAAGGAGCGTTTAAACTAATTTAAATGGGATTCTGTTGAGTTTCTAGGAGGTTTAACTGTAATATGAAACATACATCACATACCAAGTTTCACAGACTCACAAATATTATGCCTTAATACTAGTCATTGAAGTGTGGCTAAACGTCCACATGGGACCAAAAAGAAAATGCCGAAAATATCCATGCACACATTACACACCCCCTTGTCACACGAATTACACAGTTACCTAATTATCTCGTCACATTTAAATTATTAAATAAATAATAATTAAATACAGACAATAAACATATAGCAGAATTCTGTTAGTACTTAATAATGTTGGTATACCAGGTACCTCTGGAGAATCGAACATTTCTTAGAATCGGTTTTGGAGCCTGTACTCCCTATTATCAGACTAAAGCTAGTCACAAGGTGATTCATAGGTGGACATGTTCGCAAGTTAGCGTTACAAGAACAAACTGCTATAAATCCGCATATACCAGGTATGTAAATATGAAACCGGAATTTTTGTATAGATAGTGTACGTTTATTGTATGAAAATTATAAAAAATATTTTATTCGAAGTATGCCCATCGCTAGCTATACATTTTTCCCACCTATCTGACAATTTGTGGATGCCACGCCAAAAAAAATGTTGTTCTTTTGAGGTAAACTAGTCATCGAGCGATTTTCGTAAGGGGGGCTGCTCAGCAATTGTGTGCCTCATCGATACAAATAAGTAGTAATCGGACGGAGCCCAGTCTGGTGAGTAAGACGAATGCCAAAATATTTCCCAACTAAATGCCTCAATCGTTTCCTTGGCCAGTTTTGCTGTGTGTGATGGTGCACTATCATGAAGCAAAATCACTTTGTATTGCCTTTTTTGATATTCTGGTCGTTTTCACGCAAAGGTTGATTCAAATCGATCATTTGTTTTCGGTAGCGTTCAGTATTAACGGTTTCGCCAGGTTTTAGCAGCTCATAATAGATCACACCCTTCTGATCCCACTAAACACAGATAATTGTCTTCTGCCCATAGCGATTTGGCCTTGCAGTCGATATCGATGGTTCGCCTGGAGTTACCAATGATCTTTTACGTTTAGGATTCTCTAAATATATCCACTTTTCATCGCCAGTCACAAATCGATGGTGAAATGACTTTCTTTTGTACCTTGCGAGCAGCATTTCGCAAGTGGTTTTTCCGTTTTCATGCTGCCTTTCATTCAGTTCCTGTGGAACCCATTTTCCCATCTTCTGGATCTTTCCGATGGCTTTTAAACGTATAAAGACTCCTTATTGTGTCACATTCAGTTGATCCCCGAGTTGTTATTGCGTTTGAGCATCATCCTCACCCAATAATACTTGCAATTTGCTGTCCTCAAACTTCGATGGTTTTCCAAGTTCTTCGTTTCTCACGTCAAAATCACCACTTTTAAATTTTTTAAACCACCCGAAACACTGTGATTTACAAAGAGCATGCTCACCTCAAACTTCGAAAAGCATTCGATGCGATTCTGCAACAGTTTTTTTTAAATGGTAACAGAAAATCAATGCTGTCCGCAAATCGTAGTCTTCAGGCACAAATTCGACATGTTCAACGCTATTACAAACTATGCTGTAAAAAACTGTGCTGTAACTATGCAAACTATGCTATAAAACTTATATTGTTGTGAGATGTAAATCTTTGTCAGATGTCAACAATAAAATGGCGTCAATTACGCGGTTTGACGGTAAATATATTGATAGCTAGGTGCATTTATGGGCATAGTTACATAGGGTTGTTGCTGCATAACTCCTGACTTGCGCTTCGAAAAACTTCCACGTGGTTTCTATTAGACTGGATTTGGCTACCAGCGATTACTTTCTCTTCCTAAACTTGAAGAATGGTTCCCTGGACGAAAATTCACTTTAAATGATGAGGTCAAAGCTGCGACGACCGCATATTTTGAGGAATTGAATAAATCGCATTATACTAAGATTAAATCTCGTATTTTCTTTGTTAGGCCGATAACTTTTCCAATGATTCTTGTATGTATATATAGAGGATATAGGGAAATGCCGTAATATAACGCTTATGTTAAAAGCAGTGTCCTGAATTCTGTTCTGAAGTTTTTGACGTCAGTACTAGATTTTACTCGTCAGTCGACCGAGATGGATTCACGTGTTCTGAAGGATTATATTGATAAAAATGTATGACAATCAGTATAAACGATAAATGTTAAAACATTTAATAAAGCTTATATATGCGCAGAAAATCATTTGGGTATACTAGAAGTTTCTATACCTAACATGTGGATACCGCAAAACTCGACCGAAATTAATTGGAAAACTCCATTAAAATCGATTTGTTACGAAAACCGCATTAAAATTACTCTAGATAAAGAATGGATTATCTATAATGACGTAATGAGTAAAATATGATGAACGCACAACAACTCTGAAGGCGGGATAGCATCTGGAGAGCTTGCTCTCGGTATGGGAGGATTACAAAAATGTTATATATTACAAAGTACAATGCTCTGAAAGTGGAAAATCGGAATTGAATGTTGAAAGTGTCGTTGTTTACCATGGCCACGAACCAGATTCAACATCCATACATCATTAATGGTCCCGAAGACATGTTTTAGTCACAGAACTGATTATGCAGGATATCATCCACAAGAGTTCCATCCCGGAAATTAATGTATTGACACTTATTAAGCCAATCGCCTTTGAATTGAAGCATTCTTCTAATTCATCTCCTTTAACAGCTGAATCGAGTATAATTCAATCTAGGAAGGTCATTTAAAAAATTCTAGACGTGACACAGACATGACAGGCGCAAGATGACTATGATATATGTCAAGTATGATTCATTAGATGGCATGCTACGAAGTTTCGGACGCGTACATTTATTTTTTTTTTGATTTCCTAAAAAATGGATACAATTGAAGGTTTTTGTTTTCATGTAAAGAAAGTTCTTCTTTCACAACGACAATTAATCTGGACATACGTCTCGGGTTGTTGCTTCAAAACCTTATGACGTATGTTTCAAAGTGCTTCCACATATACTCTATTCGCCGGATTTGGAGAGCCAGCGATCTTTTTTTTACCAAACATGGAATGGTGAGGTCAGAGCTAAAAGCTGAGCACTTCAAATGGTGGGGTCAGAGCTAAGACAAATGCATATTTTGTAAAGGTGGGCAAAAATTGCCTTATAAAAATGAATAAATAAATACAAATTTCTTGACTGAGGGGATTGAATTGCAAGGTGACCACAATGAGAAAATTTTAAAAATGTTGTGCTTTCTTTGTCAGCTCGAAAACTTCTGGAATGACACTCGTATTGGCTGTATGAGTCAAAACTTGAACAGAAAACTAGCGGGTCGATTTGAACATGCCTACATTACACCAAATGATTCACACAGCAATTTTCAACTGTATTATCAGATTCGTTGCTTGAAAACTGCAATTTCAATTTTCTCGTGGTATATCAGTTTAGTTAAATATGGGAAAACGATCATAGCTAATCTATAATATTACAAGATATGTACTTTCTCCTGAAAAAACTCTCATTCCATACATCCACTTGTGTAAGACGTTACGATTGATCAGAAATTCTCATGATGTACTCTTACTACATTATGTCTATTAGTTTTTGTATATTTCCTATTTGTAAATATTGATTTTTACTGTTATTGGCGTTTTCTGTTATACATCAAAAATACATTTAAAATATTTCTGGAATTTAACAGATTCAAAGAGGATCGCATGCAAATCTCATTTGAATTCGTAAAATGTTCTTTATGAAAATCCCTAAACATTGAAATTGATTAGTTAAAAGTAATTAAAATATAAATTCTGGGAATAACCAGAGACAATGAAGAAATACAAATGATCTCATAACATTTAGTGAAACATTTTCATAACACTGGCATATTAATAAAAATATATAATATATAAAAAACATGCAAGTGTCTGAAAGAACAACATTAAAAGTCAAGCACGTCGACTGGAACTTGAAACATCGGAAACAAAAGTGAACAAAATGCAGGATCGGATTAAAATACAGGTTGTTGGGTGAGGGAGAGACATTGAACATTGATAGAGCAAGAATAAAAACCAGTAAATGAAAACAAAACATTGATTTTATCTTACAAGGCCGGCCGTGAGGTGCCGTCCATGGCTTCTTCTTCCTGAAACATTGAATAATTTTGACGTAAAAAAATTATTCATATTTCAGACACTGATTTACTTCCCAGAATTTAGCTCAATTGATAACGAAACTATATCTAATCACATTTAAAGTAATACAGAAATAGTAATTAAATACAGATTATAAAATATATTGTAAACGTAATTGTTGCTCAAAGCTTTTGGAAATCCACACTAATTTAAAAATTTAAACCAGAATTCTGTTAGTACTTAGTAATGTTGATATAACAGGTACCTCTGGACAATCGAACACTTCTTAGGATCGATGTTGGATTAACCTTATTAAACTATCAGCATTATCAAACTGAAGCTAGAAAGGTGATTCCTAAGTAGCGTTAACACAGTTCGATCGCTGCTTATTCTCACTGTGCTAATAATGATAAACAACCAATAATATCAGAATATCTATCATAAACTTGACATTTTTTATATATAAATTTATAAGTGAAGATCATCAGCTACATTTTACGTTGAACGAGTTTCAACGTAGCAAAAAACCCACTGGTGAGTCAAAAACAGGTGCGATTCACTTAGAAACAATATTCTAGATACTCATTGTAAAAGGTAACATTTATTCAAACGATGAATCCATTCTGGGGCATTTATCGAATTTTGTTTGGAGTGGTCTAACGGTTCAAAATTTTTAAGCTACACAAGGGTTTTCTGTTTTACTATACAGTTATCCTTACTGTGATATTGAGCTTTACCAAAACTTTCAATATGATCATTACCAGCAAGCAATACATATAATTAATGAAGATTTAAAATATATATCAGCTTATGCAAGCTAATGCTTGCATTAGATGTAATATCTAGTGTAATATCCCCCCCCCCCCCCCCGCCCAAGGGCATCATGACATCGCATAATAATTCTATACATTTTCAATAGCTTTGAATTCAAATGCATCGTCTTGTAAAATCAACATCTTCGAAATAATATGAAAAGTGTGCAATCCAAGTGTTCAGTAAATAGATTTTTGTTTGTTTCAGTCTTAACATTGGGATAGAAATCATTTAAAAGTAGAAAGATGTCGAAAGAAGTAGAAAATAGAATATTGTATTTCGTGTTTAATAGTGTATGACATATACACTATGCTTCTATTATCAATAAAAAGTTTTTTTGAATCAACGTAAATTATTTCCTGTGTTATTTGAACCTTATATGCCTTCAAAGCTAAATCCCTTCGTAAAATACGCCATGTTGTGGATTCACTGAGTCCAAATTATTGTGAACGTCGACTAAAGGAAATTTCTGGGTTTTCAGCAACACTTTCACATACCAAATCAATGTTCTCTTATTAATGACCACTACGACTATATATTGCTCTTCTTTTATCTTCCACCGAACTAGTTTCTTGAAATTTTTGAACAATTCGATTGCTAGTGCTTTTCGATACGTAATTTACTAAAAACATTTTTCACTGAACGCCCATTTTCATAAAATAATAATAAAACAATTTTAACTCGTTATCGTATTGTGTTCGACTCCATTTTTATAAATATCATATATTACACTTCTGAAATGAGACTAGATCTAGGAAAAAACACAGAGCTATTTGTGTTTTATTCAAGATTTAAAAAAACCGCGTAATTTGAAAGACTTGTTATGTACCTTTCATGTATCACGTTTTATCAAACTCTTAAAAATATACAAATCTCTTTACCCACAACCATCATTTAAACTATGAATAATTAATAGTCGGTGGAACCAAATCTGGAGAATACGCTGGGTGAGGAAGGAACTCGAATCGTAATTGATGAATTTTTATCATGTCAAAATGTGGTCGTTCAGTTTTATTCATCAAGCAACTATTCCAAATGTAGTGGTCATATAAATTTCTCAGTTCTGTTTGTGGCCGCTTTGGTCAACTTATTTGACCTTATTTCACTTATTGTTAGAAATATTCGGTACTTGTTTCTCTATCGATCGTAAGTTTCATAAAATTTTATCTAAAAAATTATTCAACTTTTATATTATTCGCATATAACGCCTTTTTCGAAAATCGCCTTCACAATGTATGATATGTAAAAGGATATTACCGATAATGTATCTAAAACATTTTATTAAAAAGCGTCAAAAAAATTTAAAAAACAAACTCAGAAAATATTACGCACATTGTAGCTTGTACACATTTTAAATTCGAAAACTTTCAATATCTACATTCCTCTGTTGGCTAATACATTTGGCAATAGCGCTGTTTCCAGACTGGAATGATGAATAATCCCCTACTGTACGTTGTGAATGTGGGTGAAAAATCGATAAAACGTCGTTGCCCAACGCTGAATAAAATTCTCAGATTAAGAAAAAAATCTCCAACTGACCGTTCGAAAAACAAAAAAAAAGCTCTACAGCATTAAAATCGTTTTAAATAATGATCGTTGTTAGGCTGATATGATGGTACACACACAAAAAGTCACCTTCTCATTTTGTGACATTAAACTGTTAACTCCAATCAAGCAAATTGCATGTGATGAAGACAGAGATCAAAACAATAATTATCCACAACGTCCAGGCAAAGGTCGCAATCTATAAATACACCTTTCTCAAATAACATAGGATAATTTTCTTATTAAATTAATAAAGCGTCTAATACCCTCCATTATATCACTTTAAAAAACCTTAACAACTCAACTAACTCTAAAAGATTGATGTTGCAATGTTACTATAAAGCAACCGACAACTGACGATTCTGCCATAACATGCTAAATACTGAATTTGGAATATTAAAAATAATGTAGAGCTATCGTAATCAAAACTAATAGTAAACTTGCACCGAATAGACAATCATCTCCACTTTTTTCAGCCCCTTAAAAGTTTAGGAAAGTATTAGTTTTAGATTTACGTAGAATTAAATGTTGACACGTAATACAATCGTTACTTTCCAACGAGGCTCACGAAACAACCGTTACATTTCAAGGTACAGATTTTTTTGTTATCAATCGGTTCAAATGCTACTGTACACAATCGACAATATATTATTATATGAATATGTTATGAATAATGTCCGTTACAACTACAGGTAACCACTGGTATCATTTCTAGATCAAGAATTCCGTTTTTTGACCACCAGCATAGTTCATTACGTTTTGTTTTAAAACAATCAGTTGTTTCGTTTGAAGTCCATTATACCAGGACCGTTCGAAAAATTCTGGATCTGATAAAGAAAATATTTTTGAGATTGCTTTTTTCAGAGTAGTCACCTTGCAATCCAATAAAATTAGACCAGCGGCGTTTCAACTTTTTCACACCCTTAGTATAATGCAATTTGTTCAACCTTGCAAAATAAACGGTTGCTTCAGCTTTGACTTCATCATTTTAAAAAAATCTTCGCCCAGCGAATCATTTCTTCACGTTTAAGAAGAGAAATTGCAGCGAATACGGTTCATATATCTGCAGGCGTATTATTATGGTGAAGAAGCTCGTTCATTTTAGCCATTTGTGATACATAACGTTTTCCGCAGGGCAGTCTATGAACATCATACCACGAGAATCTCAGAAAATCCTAGCTATAACTTTTCCTGCAAATGGAACAGTTTTCGGGTGGCAATTCAAGAGGGAAGCTTTGTCCATAGCCAAAACATGGTGTAAAATGTAGTGGATACCGACTATTGAGATGTTTACGTCAGCAAGCTCACGTACCTTCAGTCGGCAACCATTTAAAGCGTCATCGCGGACTTCAGATTGATAAATGAGAATCAGATTGTATCATCTCCTGATGATACTAATATGGATACCAAAACGTGCGTCGAGAAGTTTACAAAAACTGATTTGGTGTTTAGTGGTAAAACTCTTCGAGTTTAGAGTTTAAACAAATAATTCAATGACATTTCAAAATAGCAATCGCAAAAAAAGCACATCGCAAATAAGCTTACTGATCAACAGAATTTCCAACCTGTCATGTTGTCTCAATATACGTGATTTTTATTATATATTCTTTGTACTGACCATTAAACGTGATATCTGAATATGTAGGAATATCAGTTTATTTAAATCAAAAAAAAAATTTTTGCTAGAAATGTAGAAGTATAACCCATAATTTCATTAATACTGATGAATATATATACTAAATTGATATCTGAAATCTCAAAGAATATCAGATATGCCCGTTTTTTAATAATGAAGAGATAAGATATCTACGAAAACCTTTTTTTCTCCCAATATTTTTGAGCTTTTTAGTTCTTAGCGGCAACAGCGCCTCACCCGGCTCATTCTACCCGGCGATTTCTGTTTTGCAACAACCACCCCCGCAGAGACCCTAGGGAAAGGGTGGGGGAAAACGGACAGAACGGCACAACACAGACCTTGGCGGGGGCGAGGAAGGGGCAATCGAAAGTTTGTATGGGAACAAGTTCGGACGACCCGGTCCCCGGGTGGTCGTAAAGTTTTCCAATGTTGCCGCGTTATGCACTAAAGGAGATACTTTAAGAAAATGTTTCAATGCAGTAATTTTTATGTTTGATAAAATACGAAAAATATTTATCAAGTTCATTCCATTAATAATTCATATACAGGGCGATCCAAAGAGTGGTTAAGGTTTGCTTGCGCTGTAGAAAATTTGGTGGGAGGGGTAGAACAGTGGGGTCGGACTTAAACGATAGTTCGACTCAGGAAAATTTTGTCACCACGCAGCGCTACACCGATGAGGTTCTTTTCCACCTTAATGGTCATGTCAATAATCAAAATTGTCGCTACTGGTGTGAAGAAAACTCTAAAAGGAAATATGAAAGGCCTCTGCATAGCCTGAAGATCAGTTTGGGCTGCAAGGTCACTGTTTGGGCATCCGGAATAATCGGTCCGTTTTTTTTTTTTCGAAGACCAAGACCGCGCAGTAAAGGTGAATTCTCAGCGTAATGTCGACATGCTTCAAACGTTTTTCATTCATACTCTTCAAGAATTTGAAAGGTACGCTCAGGACACTTGGTTCCAACAGGACGGAGCCAACTGCCACACTTCCGATCTCTCTTTGCACGTTGTTCAGGCATTTTTTCAGGAAAATTGTTTTCTCGAAGAATAGACATTCAGTGGCCTCCCCCGAAGCCAGGACCTGACCACCCTATGATTTGTTTATGGAGATATCTTAAAAGTCAAGTGTATAGTGCGGTTCAAGATGTATCGTTGACCGATTGGCTGCAATAAACTGTTAACAACCGCTGTCGTAACGAAACCCGGCAAAGTTGCAAGAAACCTAAACAGGGCTGGGCCTAATAAAATAACAGGTAAAAAGATAAAATTAATTTTATACCTGGTTTAGTAGTTTCCGAATATTTTAGTTTAGTTCGCATTCTTTATTTAACAGTGCAATTCTATAATTTCGATAGTATCTTTTGTTATTCCAAACGTGCTAAAAATGTGGCGTTCTTGGCAAGATAATGATCATTGTGCCTCCGATAATGCTTGATTGAAAAGAAAAATGCTAAATTGAAAAGAAAATATTTATCGCCCGATGCTAAGCAAATTGTTAAAAATGTGTATGTTTCTAATGTAAATGCATCCGCAGCAGAAACGGCTTTATTAACGAAAACTCCGTTGTCTACAGTTAAAGATATTGTGACGAAGCCAATTAAAGCCAAAAAAGTCCGTAGCGTTCGTAGCGTCCGCAAATGTGTCGACGAAAGTGACAAAGACTTAATTCGAAGCAAAATCTAATGCTATGTATGAAGAGCAAACTGTGCCTACATTGCATTCATTGCAACAGCGACTATGGAAAGATGAAACCAACATAACTTGCAGCAGAACTAGCCTCCGGAGAATATTATCTCAAATGGGTTTTGCATATCGGACCATTAATACAAGACAAATATTAATAGAATCATAACGACTGCGACGATGGCGGTTTGACTACTTAAACTTTATAAAAAAATACAGATTAGAAAATCGTCCCATTATCTACCTTGATGAAACATGGTTCGATACACATGATCCGCCAGCAAAAGGATAGGTAGATACATTAAGAAAATGCCAAACCAAAGCCCCAGTGAACAAGGGAAAAATAATTGTAATTTTACATGCTGGTTCCGAGGATGGACAGGTTCCAAATTGTTTAAGGTTGTCCTCCAAAAATATTAAACATTCATCTTTGGACTACCATGACGACACTACAGCAGAACTTTTTGAAGACTGGTTTATAAATAGCCTTTTGTCCAATGTGTCTAAGGAAAGCGTAATTATAATGGGCAATGCTAGTTATCATAGCCGCAAAAAAAAGTTCCTAATGCAAATAAAACTAAATTGGAAATTCAGAACTATATGTTAAAAAACGATATATACTTCGAAAATACATATAAAAAAATGTGATCTAGAAATATTAAAGACATTTAATATTAAAAATGAATATGTATGTGATACCATTGCTGCCGATATGGGATATACGGTTTTACGCCTTCCCCAATATTATCGTATTTTTAATCCAATTGAGCATATGTGGCATCGGGTAAAATTCAATGTAAGATCAGAAAACATTTCTTCGATTCTAAGTGCAAGTGCTGCAACATTAATTAGGAAGGTTGTAGATATTCCCAAAGAAAGTTGGATAAATTCGATTAATCATGTTATTAAAATAGAAGTTTCCTGTGTATCATTTACTACTAATATAGAACCACTTATTATTAATGTAGATCAAAATGACAGTGAGAGCGAAACCAAATTAAATATATAATTAAATTTAAGTTATAATTTTTATTGTACTAATAGATAAATTTATTTATTTATTTTTATTGTACTAATAAATTCAAAATATACAAACCAATAAACAATGTTTTCGTCATACATAATAATAATAATAATTAATAATTTTATCATAATTTAACAATATTTTATTTTTCTCAACATTATTCAGAAGTTAAACCACTCTGCTTTTGAAGGCTCTTGCGCTTTTGAAGAAACTAGGAATATATATCTTGAACCGGACTATACCGCAACCGCCCCGTCACTCTGGAAGATCTAAAGAAGAATATTCGGCAAAAAATCGAAGCCATAACTGTAGACACTTGCCGTCACATTTAGACAATGTAATCTTCAGAACATGAATTTCCAAGAATTTTTGTAAATTTTAAGAATACATTTGTTAAAATTGATCAACTTGTTTTTTTTATTTCATTTCAAAAAGTTAACTCTTTGGATCACCCTGTTTGTCAAGAGTATGATCAGTACTCAATGTTGGGTGAATTTAAAGTAATTGAAGAAAATAGTAACTTTTACTTGTATTTTATTCATTATCTTCATATTGTATTGAATATTTCAAAATAGGCAAGTGAGATCGGTATGTTCTTAAAAAGTAAGTCACAAGGGTTGTTAGAAAGGTTGACAAAAACCTAACAAGATATTTCAACTTTTTAATATCCTCAGTTAATTAATTTGTCGAACTCAAATTTGATGTGAATCTTCATTCCACGAGTCATTTCTTCAGATTCGGGAACACTAAAGTCATTTCGTACCTTAATCGTATACAACTTAGCGTAATAATGGTAATCGTAACATAGGCCTATTTCTGCAATCCGGCGCATTAACGATTGGCACATACCAATATTTGTCGCAAATTTTCGCAAAAATTGTCGGGACTTCTCTGAAATAAGCTCATGAACTCTTTCGAGAACTATCGATGTCCGCACGAGTTTTAAATGGCTCTGGACATTTTCGTTTGATATAAAAAGTTAGCAAATAACTTTACCATTGAACAATATTAATGCTAAACTTGAAGAGAAGTCACTAAACACCAAATGGCTTTTTAACGCGTTTCGCTAGCCACGTTTGCATCATCAGGATATGATTCCAGATCGAATCATCTCCTGATGACGCCAACATGGTTTGATTTGGTTTCGTTAGCAAAACGCGCGTTAAAAAACGTGAAAAGTGCGAACCATGTTAGCATCATCAGGAGATGATTTAATATTTGAAGATTAAAATATCTCCTGATGATGCTAACATGGTTAGCGAAACGTGCATCGAGCAGTTCAAAAAAAGTAATTTGGTGTTTAATGGTAAATCTCTTCGAGTTTAGTGTTTCACACCGAAAGTTCCAATAGAAGAATTGAAATATTACTGCTATCTGTTTTAAGAAGCAGGACAACTCCAGCTTGCTTTCGAAAATAAAAGTTAGAGATAACTTTACCATTTATGATTGAAAATGAGAATGTTTTAACCACATACAAAAATATTCCGACAACTATATTGCTATAAGTATGCTTATGAAAATAATTTTCAAAATGTAACAAAAAATAAATTTATTGGGGAAATTAATAAACAATTCTAGCACAACCATAATTTAAGTAATAAATAATTATAAATCCATATCAATAGTAAATGCGTCAATAAAAAGGATCAATTTATAAATTTAGTCCCAAAAATGTTCGGACATTAATTAGTATCAACAAAAAAATTAACTGTATAAAAAACTTAGACCACCTATGACCTTAATCACACTTCCTAAACGTTTTGACATGGATACCACCAATTTTTTAAAATAATTTACATTGATTTTATTCCATTCCTCTAATAACTAGTTCTTTAAAGTTTATTAGTAATTTCATGTTTCCTTATATCAGTTTCCAAATAAAGCCATTTTCGATGCGTTTTCAATGGGATTAAGGTCAGGTGTCTGAAGCGGCATTTTAATCACTTTTGGGCAGTTGTATAATAGCCATTCGCGACCTATACCCGCACTATGTTTAGTTTGTTCATGTTCTCCTCACTTACTCTCAGATATTGCCTTAAAATATTTGAATAAATGTTTTTGTCCATTATACCGTCAAGAAACACCAAGTTACCAACCCAATCTGAGGATATACACCTCCACACCATAATAGAACCCCCACTGTGTTGAATAAAGATTTTCTGTGTTGAGCTCTTATTAACCCTTCGCCACATCATTTGACGCCCATCTGAGCCAAACATGTTGAATTTTGATTCATCACAGACAATAACGTCGTTCCAATAATTTTTAGACTTCAAAAGGTATTCCTTAGCAAAATTCAGTCGAGTTTTAATATTTTTCTTGTTTAACCAAGGCTTTTTGCGGGCCACACGTCCTGGTATCCATGTTTTCTAATAAAGGGCTATAATCTTTTATTTTAAGTAGCCCCATAAAAAGTAGTCACAAGCTGAAAAGTCTTGTGATCGAGGTGGCCATTCCACATTCCCACGCAATGAATTAAGGCTTGTGATTACTTTTTATGGGGCTATTTAAAATCCAAAGCTTACATAGACAAACCGCGAACTCTTGCAGCTCTTTCCGAAACCATAACGCGCGAAATTGAAAGGATTCCTCGTGCCATGCTCGAAAGGAGTATGGACGATTTTGCTACCCATCTACAAGAAAGCCTCCACAAAAATGGACTGTGTTATGTATATTTAAATGGCAATATACCATTAATGTATAAAAGAAATACATTTGATATTCGTTTAAAAATAAGTGTGCCATTTTTTTCAAAAACACCATACCTCCCTGCCGGACCCTGTACAACGGCGTATTGTTTTGGTGCTGACTAGTTTTTGAGAATGGTTTTCCACCAATGTTTTGAGTTTAGGTGCACTAATTTTAGCGTTTTTGTGCACTTTTAAAATAAAGCGCTAGTTTTTTTCATTTAGTAATTTTGAATGGCCTGTTATCTTCCTCGGAAAAATTCTGTCCTCATTTTTGTAGCGTTGTATATCATCTCCAACCGTACTTTTACTTAACTGAAGCATTTGCCAAATTTTTCGGTAGGAATTTCTCCTTTAATAATGAAATAACACTAATTGCCTATTTTCAGAACTAATGTCTTTTTCTTTTGGTATACGACCAATTTAAAGATGTTCTTTCGACACCAGTCTGCCAATTATTATTTGTGGTAAACAAAATTCGAAGATTACCGCTTATCTTAAATTATTGATCCATCCAGATTTATTTTTTTGTTTGGGCGTCCGAATATTTTTGAGGTGTAATAAAAACAATATTTGTTTTTTTTTATTTTAGAATTAAATCCTCTCCATTAATCCATCCTCCAATTAAATCCACCCCTCCAGCTTTTATCACAGTAAACAATTTTTCAGAGCAAAACACCGTATTTTATTTCCGTTCAGTTTCTTTCCTTTTCACTCATTTTCCTGGTTCACCTCCTGTATAGGGTTTCAATAGCACGAAAAGTAAAAAGGAGAAAAGGGAAAGCAAAAAAATCTTCAGCAGCACTATTTTCTTCTACGATCCCCCACTTTAAAAACCCACGAGCCACCACTGCAAGAATTTATATTCCTATTTAAGTAGAGAATATTTTTGGAATCTACTGTATATATACCAAATAATGAAACTTGCCAATAAAGATATTTCATCTTGCTGCATAAATTATTTCTTATAAATATATAAACACAATGATAATTATAAAAATAAAAAAGAAAATTAAGTCTAAAAAGAAATTCCTTATATGACATAAGGTATTAAAAAACGATGTGGCTGTAACGTATATTTAATATATAGTATAATTCTTCATAAAATGTATCTGTTTACTTATGACGTTAACAACACGTTTAGTTCTTCAGTAGATTCGTTTCTTGACAATGTTCAGGCAGCATAAAGTATATATAACATTGGGTATTCCGTTTAGAAAGTGACTAGCATATTCCATCGAGTTCCCATACTTAGAGCCCGCACTAATAAAGCAATAATTGTGATCACAATATAATACCTTGAATTATACTTTTTTTTTAGAAAAAAATTATATACTCAAAATTACTTTTAATAAATACAGTATGTGCCTTTCTCTCCGATAGCTGCTTAATCCGCTCTTATATAAGTTCTGGGTAAGACTTCCAAAAAAGTAAAGTTTTTACCACTTAAGCTGTTTTGAAGCAATCTAAATAACCGATAAGAGAGCGCAAGGTCAGGAGAGTGCAGTGGACGGATCATCAACATCCCAGTCAAGTTCTGAAAGTTGGTGTTGGGTGACCTAAGTTACGTGTGGTCTAGCATTGTCTCTATGGATTTTTTTCTGTTAGCTAATTCAGGTCGTATCTGATCAATTGCTCGCTTTAATCCACATAATTGTAAACGATATTTTTCCGAATTATTGGTCTGGTTTTCAGCCCAATTCAGACCAAATGCATCGAATAACGTTCTTCGATTGTAAATTGGGGTTTGCACTGGTTGAAGGGGCAACTTCCCGCTTACACCATAATCTCTTACGCTTAATCCTCAAGAGAAGCAATGGATAAGGGATACCCAAAACTAAATTAAAAGTGTGTTTCCCTTATAAATTGTCACGTTTACTACGTGACTACCTAGTACAGATCCCCCGCCATAGCCATCTTAAGATGTGAATACTAACAAAATTATAAGCGACCGTAGGGGTATACGCCACCCAGTGCTGCTGTATTTAGCTCAAAATGAAGCATCGTTATCGTACTCGCTGTGCGTCTGAAGTAGAAGCGTTATATGAGGCAGTATATATTTTCGACGACAAAGAGAGTGAAAGCGAGACCGAATCGGTTTTTGAAGAGCCATACCAGTAAACTTTACCAAACTAAATAAATATATTTATAAAATAATGCTAAATTATGTAATAAGTTTAATGAACCAAAATGAATGAAGTCCAAATGAATTGGAGAATCGCTGGAAAAATGTATTGAGCTTAAGGGAGAATATACGGAATAATAAAGTTAGTTTTTCAACTATAAACTTGTTTTATCATTTCTGCTCCGCGAACTTTTCAATTAGTATGGTATGTATAATCCCTAGTATGTCGGAAATGTTTCTTATTTTCTGCCATTTTTAAAGCTTAACAAAATCATAAAAAATAACCAAATAATCATTTTTTCCTAAATACTCGTTGACTCGTTTGCATTCTGTAAAACAAGATCAAACGTTTACTAAAAATAGATAATAGTTTTGCGATACAGTGTCATCTAGTGCCAAAAAAAGGATGAAGTTTTGCATCAGTCCAATCGTTCATATATAGAAAGAGAGCCACATTATCTATTATATTCAATAAATTAATAATTGACAAGTATTTATTACATTATAATTTAAAGGTTATACAATAACATAAAAAAATAGTCTTAAAAATTATCAATAGATTAAGGCATCAATTTCAATTTCATTCCACATATTTCCTTAATTACTGTTGATTTATGAACTATATAAGTCAATATAAGGCTAGACAACATTTATGTATCCTACACGTAGTATTTCGCCAGTAAAAATTCGTTATGCGAAAAAGGTAAGGTAACCAATAATAATAATAATAATAATAATAATAATAATAATAAAGGAAAAACTATCTAACCGAATCGGATAAGGAAAAACTATCTAACCGAATCGGAATTAATGAACATCAAGAGAGAAATCGGTAATGAACTACATCAAAACATTACATATCAACAACATAAAGAAGATACTATAGACGTTCTTAACTCGAATACAGAGGAGAAACAAGTAGAACAAACTCAAAATGTATCACCAGAAGCATCATCATCTAAAAATGAAGAATCAATCTCGCAACGTAACTTTTCTAACATACGAGAGAAGTTTTACAGCAATTTGGCCAGTTTTACTGGCTCAAACCCCTTGAATAGACCAAAAATTCCAGTACTGCGTAATATTGCAAAATCACGTATTACTCTAATGCAGATTAATAGAGTTTTGGAATCACATCTATCTGGGATGACAAATTTAAGCGATATACATCTTGCATTATATTGTGCAGCAGTGACTGTCATCGAAATTTCAGGTCAAAAGACTTACACCCATAATGCGGCTGGTCGTAGTATCCAGAAAAATACACCTGTCTGGAAAACGCGCCTTGAAAACAATATCAATGAGTTCCGGAGGAAAGTTGACATTATCTCAGAGTATCTTTCTGGTAATCAGTCAAATAAAGTAGCGAGAAAAGCAAAAATAATTGCCAATAAATCTGGCATTGACTTCGATGATTCAAACCTGACAGAAAAATTGTTGGATCTAAAAGATCGGTTTAGGCAAAAAGCTAAATCGAAAGGAGCCAGGCTAGCAAGATATAATGAACTAGAAAAGCGAAAACATCAAAACTTCAGTATTTGCAAACAGCCAAAAGAAATTTTATAGACAACTCGAAGCAGAAGGTAACAGCAAGTCAGAACTTAAGAATATCGATGTGTCTTCCTTTGCGGAATATTGGAGATCGGCTTGGAAAAAATCAGACGGCTACGAAAAATTGGCTCCTTGGGTTAAAACCATTCAAGAACAGACAAATGCTCTCCCAGATATGGAGTCTAACGATTTCACAGAGATTGACATTTGCACTGCTGTCAGGAAGACTCACAACTGGAAGGCGCCTGGACCAGATGGATTGCATAACTTCTGGATTAAAAGCTTTACAGCCGCCTATCCCGTACTTGCAAATGCATTTAAAGAGGTTTTAATAAATCCAGACACTTTCCCTGACTTTCTAATGGAGGGCAATACATACCTACTGTTCAAAAAAGGGGACGTTAAGCAACCCAATAACTACAGACCAATCACATGTCTGTCAGTGTTATATAAACTGTTCACAGCCCTACTCAATGAAAAAATCTACCAACATTGTGATAAAAACAACATTTTTGAAGAAGAACAGAAAGGATGTATAAGAGCAAGTATGGGCTGCAAGGAACAATTGACGATCGATGCTGAAGCTCTTGAGCAAGCGCGAAAAAGAAAACGCAACTTAAATATCTGCTATATAGACTACAAGAAAGCATTCGATAGTGTCCCTCACGATTGGCTGGTTGAGGTTCTGAATTTCTATAAAATTAGCCCCCAGATTATTAATTCTTTAAAGTGCCTGATGGGGAAGTGGAAAACGAATCTTTTTGTCGGCCAACAATGCATTGCTGCTACAAATATCGAGAGGGGAATTTTTCAGGGAGATTCCCTTTCTCCAATTTGGTTCTGTTTAGCATTGAACCCTTTGTCCACACTACTCAACAACAGCAATATTGGATATAAACTTAACATGAGGAATCCAAGAAAGCTCTCTCATCTACTATATATGGATGACCTTAAATTATATGGAGAAACTAGAGAAAAATTAAACTCATTGATAAAAACGGTTGAAACATTCAGTAGGGATATCAGAATGTCATACGGACTGGACAAATGCTCTACCATTAGTATACAGAAGGGAAAGGTTCAGAGTCAACATTCAACACTTTGTAACATACAACAACTAGAACCAGAAGAGTCCTACAAATATTTAGGAATACCCCAAAAGCATAAACTTGATCATAACCAGTTAAAGAAGGACTTTTCCACTCTATACCAAAAGAGACTTGCAAAACTTTTAAACACCAAACTGAACGGAGGAAACCTCATTAGAGCGATCAACGGTTGGGCGGTGCCAACTCTGACATATTCTTTTGGCATAGTTAAATGGTCAGAAACTGACCTTGATGAGCTCGATAGGTTGACGCGCCGAACATTGACAAAGTTCCGATGCCTGCATCCAAACTCATCTACGAAAAGACTATACATCCCAAGAAAGTTTGGGGGTAGAGGCCTTGTAAACGTAAAAAATCTCTGTCTCAATCAAGAAAATAGAATGAGAAAACACTTCCTTGTTTCACCCCACTGAACCTAAATAAACGGAATCGTATTGATAGCAGAACAACGCTCACGGACTGTGTTCGAGAATGGAAAGGACAAACATTGCACGGAAGGTTTCCTAAGTCACTCGAAGATGACACCATTGACGAACAATTGTCTCTGAAGTGGCTGACCGATGGACTCCTGTACCCAGAAACAGAATGTTTCGCGATATCTATTCAAGATAGGGTAACAAGAACAAAAAACTATGAAAAGCACATACTGCATTTGGACGTAGTCGATAAGTGCAGGAAATGCGGTACTTTGGGGGAAACAATTGAGCACCTTATTGGCGGTTGCCCGGCCCTTGCTCCTAATGCTTATTTAGGACGGCATAATCAGCTGGCAAAAATTATACATCAACAAATTGCAAAAAAATACTCGCTATTAGAAAATGCACCTCCTCCATATTATAAGTACTCGCCTTCTCCTGTACTTGAATCATCCGATACCATTCTTTACTGGGACAGACCAATCACTACTGATCGAACGGTTGATTATAACAGGCCGGATATTGTTCTAATCAACAAAAAGGACAAGAGGGCTTTTATAATTGACATCGCAGTGCCACTATCTCACAACATTAGAAAAACTGAGATAGAAAAATCCACAAAGTATGAAAATCTGGCATACGACTTGAAGAACCAGTGGAAACTGAGTAAGGTAGATATAGTGCCCTTCGTTATATCCGCCGAAGGCCTGATAAGTAAGAGATTTTCAAAGAACCTCGAGAGCCTCGGGATCTCGAGATCGATTGCCATAGTGGGACAGCGTGCCGTGCTCTTGCAGAGGTGTCACATTGTTCGTAAGATATTATGCTAGGGTGAGAGGAGCTGAATTGCTTTTTCATCTTGGCATTGGAATACCGGCCAGCATGAGCTGAGATCCTACAGTAAGGATGAGCAGAATAATAATAATAAACAATAAATAAAATAGTAATAAAAATATGTGTTATATTAGGGACCGAAGAGTATTTACTGAGTAGAAATTGAATAACAGGCCAGGCATTAAATAGCCTATAAAATTTCAAATGTTACAATGTTTATAGCCTATCGAAAAATCCTCGAACAAAAATAAACAAGTGAACAACCGGAACAACTGCAGAACAAAGAGACAATGAATGATAAATAAATGAGGTTGAATGATTTTCAAACTCATACATAAAGCACGACGGTTTGGAACATCTCGAACCGTCTGGAAATCGCTGGATAAAGTAAGGAGATATAAACCATATAGGTTCGTCTCGCGTCCCGCGAAAATCAAAAAAATATTCCTTACGAGTCATTTGAATTCATGTTACGCTAGTTGAGAGCACTAGAGAGAACAAGAGAACGATGAGTAATTGAAAAAATAACGGGTGGGGCAAGTATCAGCATCGGTTGTCTGTGTGTTGCCGTATATTTAGGGGTTTATTTGTGTAAACCTTTTCCGTCAAAAATCCCCACAAAAATAATCTGGAGCCGTCAAATCAGGAGATCTGATGGCATTACAATATTATAATCGTTTATTATTATTTGACATTCTCAAAATTCTCACCACGTGGCTGATTCGACGTTTCTGGAGATTGTTCCACACCGGTAATATTTCCAGCGGTTACCACTGTTCTTGGACCTTTAATACGGAGGCTATCAACTACTGTTCGGAATTCTTGAAATTAATTGAATATACGATACAATGTTGTTTTATGAGGCACCGGAACATGATCATATTTTCGCCAAAATTTACCTTGATACATTTTTTTTTAATATAAATTACAATTTCACTGCGTTCTTTTAGCGTGTATTTATTGATAATAAAACTTGCACTTCTGAATACACATCATTCAAAATTCAAACTGTCACAAAATGACGAGAAAAAATGGCTCGACAATAAAATGTAGCATGGTACTTGCCCCACCCTTTATTATCAATAAAGTTTATCGCGATGAAAATAATAATAATCTTAGTAAAAAGTCAAGATTAAATAGCCAATTTATATTACCGTACTAAGTATTTGACCAATACTAAAAGTTTCTATTATTTGACCATTTTTATATATTAGTAGAAGAAACAATATCATATCTCCAATATATTGGGAATCAAACAAAGTGCAACACTTAGAATATTCTGATCCACTTTTACTTGTTTACCTTTATGTTTCTGTATGCCCAAATTTAAATTCGTGTAATGCGTTGCTTTATGCGCCAAGACGAGGTTCTGTACGACGCCTTCTTGTGCGAAATTCACATGAAAATGTCCGATATTTACTTGCGGTGGGGATGCGTGCTTATTGGTAGCTACTTTTTACAGCGCAGCAACTGCAATTGAACTCTATTTGCTTTAATGATGAATCTAGAAATTGTTCAGATGGTCACGATGGCCGTAAGAGAGTCAAATGTTTTAGGAGTAAATGGCGAAAAATGAAACCTATCTTCCAAGAATCATGATATGGAGGACTATACGATTGGGAAGCAGATCATCCCTATTAATCATCAGAAGAAAATTAGATGGAGCACGTCGATAGGCTATACAGCCTGTATACTCGTCTAAGTCTCGCCTTTGAGAAAGATAATGCCAGACCCATATAGCTTGTCAAAGAATGTAGGTTTTAGAAGAGTCTACGATAGCTATACAAGACTAACCTGCGAGAACCAGGTTAACTATTTATCGGTGGAATTTATCGAACCCTTAAGCGACAGCTACGGTTGCCAGCAACTTTAAACCGTTTTAAAGCACATATACGATGGTTGCTATTTATGAATCCTGAATAATAAATGAAAACAAATATTTAACATTGAAAATAATTGTATTGTATTGTTTTTCAAAATATTCTCCGCGAAGATCGATACATTTTGCATACGTTTGAACCAATTTTCATAGCACTTCTTCCATCTCGATTGAGGTGCATTTGAACATGCATCTTTCAACCGCTTCTTCTAGCATGGAAAATCGTGGCAAAGGGACGACATGGAAAATTCTGGCAAAGAGTTGATTGTGTACCATTCAGAATTGACAGTTTTATAATTCTATAGTGACACTGTAGCCATACACCCATTTATCAAAAAAAAACAGGCGACCATTTGCTTTTGAAGTGCTCCTTGCGTTAACAACTTTTGTTGAGTTTGGTTCATTTTGAAATACTTTCGGGCTCATACGTATAGATTTAAGATCGGCTTTTGACGCACCACGTCAAACCACTCATTGTATTTTTTAAGTATTTCTTTGCACCAATCGACACGAACCTTTTTTTAAGCGATTTTTAAATTATGCGGAATCCAAAGCGCACAAGTCTTTTTCATGGTTAAATGTTCATGTAAAATCTTGTGTATGTTTGTTATACTAATGCCCAGGAATGCCTCCATCTCATGGTATATCACATAATGATCTTGCTTTATCAGTTCGCGTACAGTATCGATGTTTTCTGGTAAAACAATCGATTTTGGACGACTTTCTTTAAATTCATGCATGAGCGAACGGTGGCCACGATTGAATTCACTAAACCAGTGATATACAGTGGTTTTAGATGATTTTAGATAATCCACGTTAAAAGTCGTAGTCTTTTTGATTAAGATGAAATTTTCAAGACACTAAACAACACAAATAATGTCCGTATAACAAAACATTCTAAGTATGTACAGTCAACAATGTAAAACTTTACGATGTATATGTCAGATGGCGCCTAGCAACATCATTGTTGCCAGTTCCGGAGACATAAATAGAAACCCTGGTATAAGGTACTGGGAAGACTTGCCATAAGAAGACATAGATCATCTAATTCGTTCCAAAGCTCTCAGAGTTACAGAGTATTATAACAATTGTGGTAAACCTATTTATTTTATTTTTTTTTGTATATTTTATTTATTATTACCTAATACAAGCATGGTGTATCATCAATTCTTCTATTAGAACCTCTTAGAGATTACCACTAAACACCAAATCACTTTTATAAAATTTCACGACGCGCGTTTCGCTAACTAGGTTGGCATCATCAGGATAATTTATTTAAATTATCTCCTGATGATGCTAACATGATTAGCGAAACGCGCGTAGAGTCAAGTTTAATAAAAGTGATTTGGTGTTTAGAGGTAATCTCTTCGAGTTTAGGCATGGTGTACACAAAAATTACATAATTCAATTAAATATGTTTATCATAAGGTTTGTATTATTTTCCTTATTTTTGTTTGTTTTCCAGTACATTATCAGTACAGTACATTTGCACTTCATTATAAAAGGTTGTCCAATAAAAGAGTCAGAACTTTAAAATGAGATACAATGATTACTACTAGTGATCCAGAAATTTTTATTTCATTTTGAAGAACAAATATTGGCAAAAATGTTCAAACATTCATTCGAATTCATTCTTTAGACCCAATTTTGTCGAAAAAATCGTTTCCAACAAAGCGCACTTTTGGCTTAAACGGTTTGTGCAGAAAACTGCAGAATTTGGCCCGATGAAAATCATCAAGTGATTTAGGAGTTACCTCTGCATCCTCAGCAAGTTACTGTTTGGTGCGGTTTTTGGGCTGACGGGGTAAGGAACCTTATTTTTGTAATTTGTTATGTTATTTTATTATCGTGTTAATGTTATTGATGAATGCTCTAGGAATATGCTAGCAGATTATCTTTGGTCTAAAGTGATACATTTGGATATAAACAATATTTTCTTTCAACAAGATGGTGCGACTCACATATATCGGCAGACAATCGATTTATTGCAAGAACAGTTTTCTTGGTTCGACATTTGGAATGCAATGGAACAACATTATTTTCAAAACATAATGCCAATATTTATTCTTCAAGAGAAAATAAAAATTATCAGATTATTACGTGTAATAATTTGAATCATTCCTCATTTTAAAGTTCTGACATATTGGACAAAGTTTTCTTTGAAAATAACTACCACATCTCACCCAATAGTAAAGTATTGGGGGTATAATGTTAGAAGAATCTTTCTGGGGTTTTTCTTCGTTCAACCGGGAGGTGGCATCTCCTATAATCTGGAGACTGGAATCAGGAATTTGAAGAGCTCACTGCTTCACTGCTTCCGGTTTATACTTGGATAGGTGATTCTTCGAGAGACCAGGCTTACGTACGTACTAAAAAATCCGACAAGGAAACAAGTCACACCAGTTCGAGACGGATAAGCCAGATGTCTTCTATGTTAGTCACTCAACAGTCAAACCAAGGAGAGTTATTCAGTAGCTGATGCCCATAGTTCCGAGCCCTAGCTAAGCTGTAGGTCAGTTCTTCTAATATAAGTAATTTTTTTAATTCAATATACGGCAATTTTGTTGATTATATATTAATTTCAGTAAAAATGCGCCTTATTAAATAGAATTTTGTTTAGAAAGTTGAACAAATGGTACGTTCCGTTTCATACTGAAGGGTAAATGACAACTATTCAATTTCTAAAATAAATACAGCTGTCAAATATATATGGAGTAGCTGTCAAAATATAAACTATTATATTACCTGATGATAAATTGGTAACAGTTCTTTTATCTGTCCACTATTATCGGGCATTTTTCCAGTGCACTATGACCTGAAGCCCAAACAGGGGAAGAGCTCCAGGTCCGCTCCGCGGAAGACATGCAGCTCCGGGAAGCAGCCGGGCTGGCAGCGAACCGAGCCGTCCACGCCAATCGATACGGAATGGAAATAATGAAACGCCGTCGCCGAAGGGTGAGGGCGGGGAAGCGGCTTCGGGGGGCCGGTTTAGGTCTTCCGAATCGCATTAAAAATTTACGACGGCTGGCTGGCTAGCAGACGGTTCAATCGAAACTGGCGATGAGGGGGAAATAACGAAATACGAGATATAAGGTACAGACATTTACTACTAAAGAAACATTTTTGGTTAACTACATACTATTACTCAAACCAGGAAGTTTTCTCTAAATTGATTCCGTCCCTTTCAAAACTGCCCCCTTCCACTTAATTACGCTTATGAGGTTTTTAAAATGTTCAAAGCACCTTTAATAATAACTCTTCTGTAATCAACGTCAAGCATAGTTTCCAAAAATTAAGCATATTATGTTTCATTGGCTTTTCATTTCATCTATGAGCCGTGAGACCTTGACGTTGATGGGAGAGCTCCACTCTGCATGCAGAGTGATCAAGAAATGGTTCAAAAATTGCTTAATATCTCTGGTTGCTTACAAGCCCCAGTGGATATGGCTGATAAACCGGCACGTTAGCCTCAAAATTGTTGGAGAACAGCGAATCTTCGGCGCCTTAAAAGTTCTTGGCCCTCCAGGTTGGGGGTTGGGCTATTGGTTGGTTGTGCTATGGTTGTGCCAACTGTCTATCCTAATAAAAATCTACAGTTACGAAATCTGAATAAATGCATCGGAAAAATGGACGGATTCTATAAAAAATACCGTGGCAAAGAAACATAGAATGGATTTTGGAAACATGGATTAAAAACAGTGATGTGTGAAACTGGACGGAAATTGTAGGGAATAGGCAATGATGCAGTGTGTGTGTGTGTGTATCTCTCATTATTTCATTTATTTAAAATGGGATCCCGAACGCTGTAACAATAGGATATAACACAAGTATTTGCGTTTTTGAGGTACTTGGATGTTCACTGTTTTGAAAAATATCACCGTTCATATACCTCGCAAACGCTAGTACGTTATGGTTAAGAGTAGGGTGGGATACTCCTAATTCTCCCGAAAGTTTCTTAGTGCTTGTACAAGGATCTGCAGCCAGAGCTGCTTTTAAAGCGTCAACATCGAGAGACCTGACTTTCCTCTATCTTCAAGACTCATCTCCCTCCCAGAATTTTTGAACCAGAGCTTCTTTCCCCTCTAGTTGGCAAATCTCACGAGCGATGTCGGCCATTTTTAAAATCACGTCTAATAACTCTAAGTTCGCGACTTATCTGAATTAGTTTAATGTTTTTGTTAAAACACGTCGACAGAATATTTCGCAGTGGAATTATTTTAATACTGAAGAAGAAACAATTATTTGCTGGAGCAAAAAGTTGAAATGGAATTAAACCTCTAAGGAGTGAGGTATAACTATTTATTTATAAGCAAAGGAAAGAAAGCAAATACTTTTGTTACACCCTGGCATCAGGCAAGACACTAGAAAACTTACTCGACGCCATATTAGGCGAATCTGGAGTTTATCGAAAGATATTCGATAATTGATAAACATAATTTCATGGGGTTCGTGCATGCATCAGTTAAAAGGTTGTGCATTTTGAATGTGCACAACTATGCATTTATTTAAAGTAAACCATGTTATATTTGCGTTTCGAAAACATAATAGTTCGTTATTTGCTCATTTTTCTTTAAGTACCTACTTAGTTTAACAACCGCTTCTTAAACTAATTACAACATACATTGTAATAAAAACTGTTAAATAATGCTATACTTATGTCATTTAAAAGAGAATGTACTATCGGGTTGTCTGGAAAAGTTGTAAGGATTTTTCATTAGTTGCACTTTTAACGCTTGTAAACAAAAATATGTGGTGCATTAACAATGTTTATTCACAATATTATTAATTCTTGTGGTATTTACAAAGTTTAATGAATCTGCTTTAACAAAAATTCGATCAGATGGAGTATTTTACCTAAGATAGATTTAGAAGGACAACTATTGATACAATTAATTTTTTTTAATCCATCATATATTTAAAGCTATGAAATTTTATACGGATCCATTTCGAACGAACTAACTGGATGAGAACATTTCTGTATATAGCACTATTCATATTTCTGTTGATTTTTAAAAGCAAGCTATGGAATAATTCGAGTCCTTTTATAGCGAGTAAACTTATAGATTGGGAACTATCCAATGATCGAAACTATTGGGAAGTATCAGACTGGGTTCCGCCCTGGAAAATCCACAATAAATCAACTTTTCACCATAAGGCAGATTCAGGAGAAAAGCAAAGAATACAGCACTGAAAATCATCACCCATGGCACTTGAGGAAGTGGTTTGTGATGTTGGTTTCAACGTAAGAGGGACTACCTTTAAGAAGTCAATACAGGTGATGGCTCTTGCTTGGTGATCTGGACATTATAACAATCATGAATATCCAAGAGCTTGCATATAGCATCTGGAATTAAACAAATTAAAAGTAACCAAATAAATTTTAGAAACTTTCAAACATCATACCGTAAAAAAGCGAACCGATCGTTAGGTATCAATAAAAGATCCTATACCACACATTTTACCACATCAACCAGTATAATTTCGCAGAATCATTATTTACTGGAAAACAGCCTTCAGTTCTTCGAGAATGACCTGGAAGATCTTATCGCTCTCGGCGTATAATCCAGACTTGATCCATTCAGATTTTGATCTCCTCTGATTCCTGCAAGATCATCTGCTTGATCGCCGCTTTATATCTATTGAAGATGTCGAAAAAAGCCACAACGACTTTATCATATCAAAACACCAAGGTTTTTTTCGTTTTGGGATTCGACACTAGTCTGAAAGATGGTGAAAGTGTCTATAGGGTAGTGTTGTGCATTATTCGAAAAAAACGTAGTTAAATAACGAATAATTGTTTTATTCGTTATTAGTCCCCATTACTTAATTCCATATTCGAATCATTCGTTATTCGAAACATTCTTTATTCCTTTTCCACATTAATCGTTCGTAATTGTTATTGTTAAACCTATTTCGAATATTTTTTTTTAATTATAAACATTCTGCATTATTCACGAATAAAGATGGCCAATATTTCCAAATATTAGTAAGGCAAAAATTTTAAAACGTGTTATTTGATTTTTTTAATAAATGTTCCAGTTTGTTTTTTTCTTCAATATCAAAATAGTTTAATCTTTCTTCAATTTTAACATAATAAATTCTATCTTACTTTTATATGTGGATGTTTTAGCAATTTTCGAATATTTGCAGAAATGTAAAAAAATTAAAATTTAGAAGAGTTTATTAAGACTTCAAATGGTAAATCCGGAACCATATCATTCACGTCTAAACTCGAGTACAATGATAAATTACCATTTTTGGATGTTTTAGTCAGTCACGATTTTAGATTCACGATTCGAATTATAGCTTCCATAATAAGATGGTTAGTTTAAATGTTATCGTAAATATATTAATCAATTTTCGTTTAAACAAAGATAATTATAACAAAGGATTAAAATTATTTTGAGAAGTTTCTGAAGTGAATAGTAATAGAATATTGTAGATAGACTAATTAGAAACCATAAATTTAAAGAATTATTGAAAAAATCTTCGAAAAAAAAACGAAATTTTATCTTAAATAGATTAATTAATTTTCCTTCAAAGAAAGATAATTATAACAAAGGATTAAAATTACTTAGGGACGTGTCCGAAGTGAATGGTTATAAGAATATTCTAGACAGATTAATTAGAAAACACAAGTTTAGAGAATTACTAAAAAACTTTTCGAAATAAACAGAAAACAAATTCATTTCAATATCATTTGATACCGAATTAACATGAGGACTAGACAAAATTTTGAAAGAAATTGGCATGAAGGCAATCTACAAATCATATAATAAATAAAGAGAAGACTTTCCCAGGATAAAGTAGACATAAACAACCTAAAAACAGAGACAACATTATAATAATATTGTGATCGAAGGTATAGTGGGCAAATTAAAAGATCCACATTAACCAAATATAAAGAACACATTGCGCACATTAGATATGGGAGAAATGAAAAATCGTGTGTTACCCAACATGAACTCGAACATGTCAATAATATAGATATTAATAATGTAAGACTTATTAAAGGTGTAAGTGATAATAGGGCTTTGGATGCGCATGAAAGCATTCAAATAGAAAAATGTAAGAAAACCATGAACCGGCATAAAGGACATATTCCATTCAGTCAACTCTTTCAATTATTAATGTAACCCTTAGTTAACTTCAGGGTTCAGTATTTTTCATTAAGTAGGGTTGCCATAAATAGAACATAGTTTTAGTTTTAAAATTAAATTAAATCACCTCCTGATGATGATAACATGGTTAGGAAAACATCGTCGGCAAGTTTAAAAAAGTTATTTGGTGTTTAGTGGAAAATCTCTTCGAGTTTAGAGTTTCATACGGAACGTTCCTGTAAAAGAATTGATTTAGTTTATGTAGTTTAACTGTTTATTTAATTAACCTATGGACCAGGTTATTTATATTTTTTTTAATGTTTAATATATATATATTTCATTAATACGATGGTTGCTATGTACGTATCCGGAATTGACAACAATGGTTGCTAAGCCCCATCTGACATATACATCGTAAAGTTTAACATTGTAGACTGTATATGAACTCAGAACATTTTGTCATACGGACGCTATATGTGTTGGATAGTGACTTGAAAATCTCATCGCCGTCAAAAATAGAATTAACTCGTGAGAATTTTTATGCTATGATTTACTACGACTTTCGACGTGGATTATCTCAACAACAGTGTATCAATCAACTCACTTCGACTTTTGGCGATAAAGCACCATCTAAAACCACTATATATCACTGGTTTAGTGAATTCAATCGTAGCCGTCCTTCGCTCACGGACGAATTTAAAGAAGGTCGTCCAAAATCGGTTGTTGTGTCAGAAAACATTAATACTGTGCACAGACTGATAAAGTAAGATCCTCATGTGACATACCGTGAGATTGAGGCATCCCTGGGCAACAGTATGACAAGCATACACAAGATTTTATATGAACATTTAGCCGTAAAAAAGATTTGTGCGCGCTGGATTCCGCATAATTTGACAATCGCTCAAAATAAGGTTCGTGTCGATTGGTGTAAAGAAATGCTCAAAAAATACAATCGTGGTGCGTCAAAGCCATGTATAACATATAGACAGGAGACGATTCTTGGATCGATGTGTCTGAGCCCGAAAGTAAAGAGTAGTTGACCGTATGGGCCTTTCAAAATGATCCATATCCAACAAAAATTGTTAGTGAAAGAGGCACAATGGTCGCCGGAGCAAATGGTCGCCTGTTTTATTGGGATAAATGAGCTTGAGGCTACAGTGCCACTAGAGAATCGTAGAACGGTCAGTTGTGAATCGTACACAACTATTTGTTTGCCAGAAGTCTTTGAAGAAATAATAAAAAATCAGTGACGCAAGATCATTTTTCACAGTGACAACGCGAGCCCTCAGACATCAGCCCGAAAAACTCAATATTTGATCGGTCAAAACATCGAATTGATGGGTCATCCGCCGTATAGTCCTGATTGGGCATACCATGATTTTTTTTGTTCCCGTCCATGAAGAATAAACTTGGTGGTTAACGAGTTTTGACGACAGAAGAAGTGGTTGATGCGTTCAAAATGCATGTTTTGGAGATACCTCAATCGAAATTGAAAAAGTGCTATGAAAATTGGTTCAAATATTTTCAAAAATAATAAAAACATTTTCAAAGATAAATATTTGTTTTTATTTATTATTCCGGATACATAAAAATAGCAACCCTCGTATATTTTTCAACTTCAATTTTTAAAGAGATTATTCGAAATTTTATTCGATAGATTGCAAAAAATCAATCAAGCAACGAATGAAAAATTAATTCGTTGCTCGCGAATAAGAAATAAATTTAATTTATTTGAAATTTGTATTCGTTATTCGAAATAAATTAATGTTAACGTTAATTAAGGCAAGAAAGATTACTATGAAGATTAATTTTGTATTATTTTATTCATAAATAAACGTCAAAGGTATCCAAAAAAAATCGAGAATTAGACTGAGGACCTAATATAAAATAAACAGTTCTGAACCATTGCCTCATATTTTTAGACATTCCTTGTATGATCGTTCCTGCGGAATAAATATTATAATTGAACCAATTTAATAATTTAATCAATATTAATGACTATTGGGACAGTCCCAGTTGCAAAACAAACATGATAATCTCTTTATCGACACCGCCCAAATTGCACATTGTTCTGATCAAAAGTCTCAATTTTAGAAAGTAATGGAGGGTGATTACGACCCTGTGTGTATTGTTCTGCACGCAGCCAACCATTAAGCCGAGCAAATCAAGAGGAACCAAGCAAAACTCGCTTCGATAAAAAAAGCGCGGTTGACAAGAGAAAACGTGCCTTAATACTGCCAAGAGAAAAAAAGAGAGAAAGAAAATTCAATAAGGAAACAGTTTCGAAAAAAAAAGATTCCAAGAATTTATTTTCTGTTCTGTGGAAGTTTATAAAACGAGCAAAAAATATGAACGAATATCAAGGCCAACTTATAAATATAAACAAGTAAAAGGCAGACATATTGAACGTGACAAACGGTAAATGTAGCGAGCGACCATTAAAAACAGTAGAATAAGAATAGAAAATAGAATATGAACTTTAACTGAATATTGTGTCATTAGATTTTTTTAGAGAGATAACAGATTTATAGAAATTGATTGTCCGGAGAGTTCGTAGGGATTTTTCATTAATTTTAACGCTTGTAAACAAAAATATGTGTTGGATTAGTAATATTTATTTGCATATTATTAATTCATGTTGTATTTACAATATATACGAGATTAGTCAAGTTTATTCAAATTGAAAATGTCGATCGATAACTTACATTTAAGCCACATTATGTTTTTTTATTTCACAAATGTCAAGAACGCTGTCCAAACAAAACTCAAAAATTGTGCAGCTTACGGAGAGGGTTCTATTGGTGCCATCATGCAAAAGTGATTTGGTCGGTTCAGGGGTGGAGATTTTGGCCTGGAAGACCGCCATCGTTCTGACAATCTTTCAAGCACTGATGTACAGCCAATAAAAAAAGTCTCCGAACACTTACTGGCTTGGTGAAAATATGTGCTGCAAATTATTTATTATAAGTCATAAGATATGAAAAACATTATTGTTTTTCCATATACATCATCTCAAAACATTTTTTAAACGCATTTTCCGGAATCGACTTCAGTTCTCGCCGCGAATTCTCTTTTATGCCTTCTATCGACTAAAAACGGGTTCCTCGAAGTGGTAATTTGAGTTTTGGAAAGAGAAAGAAGTCGGCCGGAGCCATATTAGGTGAATACGGTAGTTGTTCGATGGTGTTTGTTGAGTTTTTGGTCAGAAATTCGTTCACAATGATAGCCTTGTGAGATGTGCGTTATCGTGATGCAAAATTCACGAGTTTTCTTTCCACAAATCTGACCTTTTTCCATTAATTTGATCTCTCAAACACCGAATAACGCTCGGATAGCGGATAACGCTATTCTTTATTTACCGCCTGATCTTCTGGTAAGAATTCCGAGTGCACCACACTGCGATAATCAAAGAAAACAGTCAACATTACCTTAACTTTTGATCGACTTTGACGTGTTTTTTTCGGTTCGAAGCTTGATGACTGACACCACCAGTTACAATGCGGAGTCGGAATTGACTCGTTCTAGCATGTCTTCAGCGACCTTTAAGCGATTGAGTTTTTGAAGAAAATTCAAGTCTTTCGGCGCTAGTCGAGCGGCAATGCGTTTCATGCTCAAACGATCATTTAAAATGGTACAAATTGATTCGAGAGACACATAAAGATCAGCGGCTATCTCTCTCAAACTTAAATGACGATTTTCAGACACCATTTCCTTCACTTTAGTGATGTTAACTTCAGCTGAAGACGTTGATGGCCGACAAGAGTGAGGCAAATCTTCCACCACATCTCGACCGCTTTTGAATGCACTGTACCACTCATATGCACGTATTTTTGATAAAGTCGATTCCCCGTAAGTCCTCTGCAAGATATTCAGTGACTCGGTACACGAAATTCTTTGTTCGATGTTTTTATCTATTGTAAAAATCACAAAACACACTTGAGATGAACTGACAAAATCGACCACTGTAAACAAACTAAAAGACAGATGACGTTCAAACTCCGCGTCATATAGAGGACAATTGTGCCAACTTAACGATAAAAATAATTTTGACAATACCTTTAAGCGGGCTTTTTAAATGATCAATTCTTGGTACTTCTTTGACTAAATGTATTATTTAAAGACTTCTGAATATTGGAAAATCAATTATTACATTCAAAGACTACTTATTTTCATGTTAATAATGAATTTACTAAAGCAGAGGACAAAAAAGTTTCTAAATACCTGTATAGGTGTAAACACAATAACATAAACACTTTTGTTTACGAAAGTACGCCGTCTCCCCCTTTTATTTCATCAGTTGAATATTAGCCTTCAGTATAGAAATTCAGTGTATCTCTAGAAAATTGATTATTAGTAGAATGCATCGAGAAAGAAAATCATTTCGACAAATTGGAAAGATCTTTAAAAATTCAAGGCAACCCCCCTTTTTGGACAGCCAAAAAAATTAAACATCCAAAAACAGTCATTATAGAAGTCAACACCAATCGATCTATAAGCACCACCGCAAGTACTCTTAATGAAGATTATCATCTATCTGTAATGCCTCAAACAGTCCGTAATATTTTTAAGAAACAAGGGTTGCCCTGACAAACCCTATGAAGAAGCACTACATAAGCAAGCAAAAGAAGAAAAAAACACCTTGAGTTTGCTAAAGAGCGCATTTAAGCAAGCCGGAGGGGTTTTGGAAGCCTGATATCTTCTCTATCGAAAACAAATTTAATGTCTCAGGGTCGGATGGAAGGAAAAAAGTATGGTACAAGCCAGGGGAACATTTAAAACTACAAAAATATTGTACCAACAGTCAAACATGGGACGACGAGCTGATTATTTGGCGTTGTATAGGAGTTGAAAATTTGCACATAATTGATGGTTTAATGGATACATGTACATGAATACATTAAAAAATAATGTAAAGGATAGTGCAATTAAATTGGGTGTAATTGCGTAAACAGCTCTGGACACCCCCCAAACGCCAGAATTGAACCCTATCGAGCATTTGTGGCGCCATATTGGACGGGAAAATAATTAAAAACAAACAGCACCTTAGAGAAGAAATTATACATGAATAGATTCATATACCCCCAGACGTAACAAAAAAATTAGTTTATTCAATAAAAAACTGTTTATTGGTTGTTATAAAAAGTATGGGTGGGCCAACAGGCTATTGAAATTAAATTTAAATAATATCTGTATATAACAGTTTTGAAAAGACTTTTTTTGCATACTTCCTTACTGTGTTTTGAAAGTATTGTTTACGTTATACAGTTTTATTTCTATCGAATGTTTTGAATATATAATAAAGTTTAATATGACGCGAAAATGTGTTTTTAATCAATTTTATTATTTGACGTTTAATTCTCGCAATAAAGAGGTTTGTTTCAATTTCACTGCAGGTGTTCGGAGAAGTTTTTTACTGAGTGTAGAGGAAATAAGGGTATAATTTCGGGAAGACCCAACGCACCACGAGATTGCAGATAAGTGAAGTATTGGCAAATACATCCGTTTTTTATACATCTGAAATAAAAATAGATATGTGTACCAATAGGATGTGGGGGTCCCTCACGAACTTAGTAAGCGAAATCTGCTGGACAGAATTTCTTCCTGCAATCTTGAAAAATCAATGCAAAAAACTTAGGTTTAATTTTTGAAGCGGATGGTAACTAGTGATGAAAAGTGGATTGTGTACAAGACCGTGCCACGAAAAACATCATGGGCGTTGCCAGGGTTAGAGGTTTTAAGTACGTCGAAAGGTTTTAATTCGAAGAAAATTCATTTTTCATTTGGTGCGACTGGACGATACTTTCAGTGGACGCAACCAAACCAACACCAACCTCTACTGTTTAACTACTAACATAATTAGATCGGCTGATGGCAGGAATGAGAGAAAAATGGTCAGAATTAGGAAACAGGAAGGGCGTCGTGTTTCACATTTTTCATCAGGATCCGGCAAAAATTGTTAAGCATAAATTGGGAAGTTTGGTACCTTACTCACCGGATATCGCACCCTCAGACTACAATCTATTCCGCTCACTCCCAAATAAAATTGAGAACTCTTTTAAAACGAAAAAAAAGATGACAAATAACCTGTTGACATTTTTTGACAATAAAGATACTAATTTTTGGTAACAAAGCACTATGGACTTACCACTACATTGGCAGAAAGTTGTAAATAATAATGGTAATTACATAATAGACTAAATAAATATTTACATAACCTACTTGTGTTTCTACGAACTTAATACAAAAAAAGTGCAAGAAAAACAAGTTTTTCAAAACGAAAAGTTTTAAAAATTTGAAAATTTGGGATGATTTTCAATAAGAAACATATTGACGATTATGTAAGTCCTCTACGTTATATCCAGTGTCCTCAGTATTTTTATACCTTCATTTCCCGATTATTTGGCAGTGGTGGTAAGTAAAAAATTTGGAACATGGCTGATTAAAATTTATTGTATTGCAAGGTGACTATGAGGGCATCCATGTGATGTTATATGGGCGGGAGGGTAGATGCAACTTCGTGTCACATATCACAGATATAATATTTTTATATATTTATATCGAACATTACAATGCACCGGCTAACAACGTATGCCGCTCTATCTGGACTCATTTATGTAACGCTGATTGAATTGAAGAAGGTGTCGATATAATTGGCTTATCGATCCCCAGTGATACGATACAATCAACTGCTTTGATTCCCATGGTTGATTCAATTAATAACACACATCAACATGATTTTTGTAACATTGATGATAATGCTCTTTTTTGCGTTTCAAAGTGCCAAATTGAGGAGCAAGATAAAAGTTGGGCTCCTCAGGTTTTCTATATGAGTTGTCACGTACATTTAGTGCAGCGGATGCATCGCAAGAAAAAATCTATGCCGTTTGCTGTTCCTATGGTGTGGAGAGAACCTACTGACCATGAAAGTGATTGCTACTTTTGTATCACTAAAAAGAAGGGATTTCAAAATAACAAAGGGACATAATTTAATATCAAAATTGGCCTTCTGCTCTTACCAGTTCCTCAGAGCTAGGAACTACCGGTACCGATTGCGCCTTTAAACCTGGACAACATGTTTCATGGTGATTCTAATTCTTCAGGAACTGATCTGATCCACGACATCCTGATTGGTACTTCAAACATAAAATATGCCCCCTTTGTTAGCCCGGTTAAAAGGTGCTTCCGCCTCTCCATATTAAGTTTGGACAAATGAAAAACTTTGTCAAAGCCATGGACAAAGAAAGTAATGGTTTCAAGTACCTAGAAGAAATATTTCCTCAATCAGCTTGGAAGTGTTTAGTAGGTGGAGTGAAAGGATTTCTGGGCAACAAGAGATGAAAACTATAAAAACCTCATAGCTGAACTCTTGAAAGCCTATGAAATACTAGGAGGTTGCATGTCCTTAAAAATGTATTTTTTACATTTCCATCTGGGTTTTCTCCGGAGAACTTGGGTGCAGTAAGCGACAAACAAGGAGAGAGGTGTCACCAGGATATCAAGCCGATGGAAGCAAGACACAAAGGACGCTGGAAATCTATGTTGGGCGACTACTGCTGGTTTTTAAAAAGATATGATGCTACAGAACACAAGAGAAAAAAGTGAAAGTTTTTTGTCGCTGAATGACATCTCATGTAATATATTTTTTATTCACATAATCCTCAGTAACAGTTTTACATGTTTATATTAAATAAATATTATATTGTAAAAATATGTCGTGCCCCCCCCCCCCCCCCCCCACCACCATCGCCTGTAACAAAAAAATACTACATGTCAACATCGAAGGGGGAAACTAAAGATGTACAGAAAACACGTTACGTGGTTTATGGATAGCCTCTATGTTAAACATGTTTAAAAATATAATTTATCAGGCCGAGAACTTTTCGTCCGACCCTCATATAAATAAAGAAACAAAAAAGAGGCAAAAAATATCTAAATAAATAAATGCTCATTACAACATAAGTTGTGTGAAATCGAAAAAGCCTTGCATCTCTATAAACAGTTTACGGTCTAATGTGAACAAACAATAAGAACAATTCCCTTGAAAATGAAACATTTTCTCTCCGTGTACCGTTACCCATAAATGTGTCACAGCAATGATTATAATAAATTCAGATTATCTGTTTCTTTTTTGTCTGACACGAACCGTACACTTCAGCATTGATTTATATCCACGTTTCTGCAGATTTATTTTATAGTTTCGCGCTGTTTAAGAAATAAATTTACTCTCTACTCAATCTATCTACTACATCAACAGATTTTTTAAAATTATTATCAAATATAAATAGATTGCTGAAAACTATAATTAGTAATTTAAAAAAATAAAATGAATGTATTGCAGTGTTTTGCCATATTATGGAAAATTTTAATTGATGGTTGTCAGACACCATTTCGTGCAAATCAAAAATACATTCACTCATCACCTTAACGGCAAAAAATAAGATTTAATAAGATGGTTCAAAGTTTGATGACACATCAACTAACGAAACAACAAGAAGCTGATTGCGGCAGAATCAGTTAACAAACTTTGTAATTACCGTGAAGTTTTGTATGACTCGCTGATGTAGTTTCCACGTCCTTCAAACATTTCAGTGTGGCACCATGTGTGTGTTATTCCTAATGCATCCCATGCTTATTTAATGGGGTAAACTTGTCGTTGTTACCATATAAAATATTTATCATGTTAATTTCACTTTTAGCTTTTTGCAGTCTAATGTACTAAGTTAGAGACAAATTGAATACATTAAATTTATATATTTAATTCAAAATAAAAGCACCATATACAGGGTGTAGCCGAGGAATGAACAATTATAAAAATTTACTAACTAATCCAATTTATTTAGAAATTTTCAAGAAAAAAAATCTAAAAATAACGTCTGACAGGTAAACTCCGTCTCTTCGTAAACACTCTTCAAATCTCATACATTAAATGGAAATATACATAAATAATAAATATCTTAATACAAATAAATAATAATAAAAATAAATAATAAAACAATAATAATCATACATACATAAGGAAACATGTGTCTCACCTGATATATATACAGTAAACTAAATAGATCATATCGTAATAGATAACAGATCTTACTCAAGTGTGTTTGACGTGAGAAACTCTAGAAGAGCATCATCGGATTCGGATCAGTACCTGGTAGTAATACAAATACTATAAAGGATAAATGTCATCAACAAAAAAAACACGAACCAAAACCAAAAAAACACGACATTGAAAAATTAACAACAGATGAAAAGTCTAGGAAGAACTGCCAACGTAGAATGAAGCAAGAGAGTTGACAGAGTCGCTAGACGATGGATGGGCAACAATAAAACCTGTAATAGAAAAAGTTACCGAGGGGAAAATTGTCCGAAATGAAGAGAAAAAAAAAGAGTGGAGAATAGAATATCTGCATATAAAAACAGATAAGAGAAAAAAGAAACGAATATGAGAAAATGAGACCGAGGGCTAAACATGCAAAGCAAAAAATGGGAAATATTAAAGCGGGAAAAGATTAACATTAAAAAATGAAAAATACAAGAAGTATATGATAAACCGGAGATTTTTCATCCTAAAGAGATTATATTTTAAACTTTAGAAAACATATTTAGAAATGATGTTAAACAGAATCAATAGAGAAAATCAAAACGGTAGGCCACAGCTTATAAATGCAGCCCATATCCTAGCAGAAATATCCTTGAAGGAGGTGAAGGAAAGATTAGAGAAAGACTACTGAAGCTTAGAGACAAAGAATCCAAGTTCAAACCTCATTCATCCTTCATCAACTAACAGTCAACATATAGAGCACTATGCTCGATTCATAAGAAACAAGATTAACTGAAATGCGGGAAATATTGTGGCGTATTATTGTTTTGCATAAGGTACAAAGTCCTAACAAACATAGCAAGAGAGATAATAGTAACCTATCAGGTTGGATTTCAAAGGGAACGTTGAATAATAGATTAGTTGTTTATAGTCCGACATATGATAGAGAAAACAATACTTTGATCCTTTACACCACTCCTTTATTTCAAATCTTCATATACATCAGAGCAATATTATTATTAGATTTCTTGTGATTACATTTTGATATCTAATATTTAACTCTCAAATTTGAAATCAACTGTCAATTCGATGTCCAAATTCTCCAGATCTAGTTTAACGACCAAGATATAATCGCTGACGTGAATGGAAAATGGTTTGCAGAACAAGAAAAGTATTTTTTCAACGAAGTTAGGTTGTGTTACACTTCTCGATGCGTATTTCGCTGACTATGTTAGCATCATCAGGAGATGATTCAATCTGATTAGTAGATTGAATCACCTCCTGATGATGCCAACATAGTTAGCGAAATGCGGCGATAACTCAAAAAAGTGACTTGATGTTTAATGATAAATCTCTTGAGTATAATCTTTCACACCACAAGTTCCAATAGAATTGAAAAAAATTGTTTTTTATGGTCCATATATTTGAATTTTTCTGTTAGTAACATATTTGAATTCGTGATAATATTTCGTGAACTTGATAATAATTCGTGAACTCTCCTCATATACATCACACGATTTGGTCACAAAATGGGTCAAACAAACATTAATCATATTGTCAAGGCCGCCTTAGATGAAAAAATCGACGATGACGATCACAACGACCACTTTATGTATGTAGGTACCTGCAATAATGTGTGCCAAACAACTTAATTTTTATTACCGAGAAATAGCATTATTGTCGGTTTTGTTTGAAGGTCATCGAGGACGAAAATACGGACGCCCAGTAATATTTTTGGCGTATGAGGTACAAGTGAAATAGACGCCGACGTTACAAAACACAAACCCAATGTTTCGGGGTTTTTCTTGGTTATCATTATATAGAACTATTATCGAAAAATATCCATAGGAATTTATCGTTGATGAGTTGGAATAATTTATTAATTTGTAAATGTTAGAAATGGATTTCACCTTAGTGTATATTGTGTATATATGAAGCCTGTTCGAACAATTTTCGACCTGATAAAGAAAACGCAAGATTTTTGGGAATTTATAATTTTCAAACTAGTCATCTTGGAATTCAATACATTCAGACCAACGACTTTCCATATTTTTAATACCGTCAGTATAATGCGACTTGTCCATTCATCAGTCATCTGTAAAATAAGCGGTTTTCTCATGTTCGTCCTCATCATTTGAAGTAAATATTCGTTCAGAGGGTCATTTCTTCAGGTTTGAGAAGATGAAGTAAGATTTAAGAGCGACGTTCGGCGAATATACATATTAGATATAATGCTTAACTCTCAAAACTGAAATTAACTCTCAATTCGTAATTATTAAACAACCTTCCAATTCTCTAAATCTGGTTTAACGATCAAGTTATAATCGCTGGGCGTGGATGGAAAATGTTTTGCAGAACAAGAAACCCTAAACTCGAAGAGATTTACCACTAAATGCCAAATCGCTTTTTTTTATCTCTATATCTATATCTAGACTCATGTTAACATCATCAGGAGGTATTTCAATCCTGAATCCTTAGATTGAATCATCCTCTGATGATACTAACATGGTTATCGAAACGCGTGTCGAGAAGATAAAAAGAACAGACTTAGTGTTTAGTGGTAAATCTCTTCGAGAACAATCGATCGCTGCATAGATAAATAATTATTTGTCCCAATTAAATGTACATTTGTAACTGTCATGTTGGCATGGAACATTGTGAACATAAAATAATAAATATAATAAGCAGAATAAATGATTCTTACAAAAGATAACAAGAAAGAAAATAAACTCACACAATTAATTAATCAATAACATTGTACCACCAATAATGAATACTATTCTAATATAATATATACAAATATTTTATTTAGCTATATCAAATCTGTCCGTATCAGTAAATACTCGCATACTCATGTTCATTTTGGAATAACTGAAAAAGTCCCTTGTTATATACAAACAAAACAATCATGACTATACATGCTTACCAAAGAAGAAGAAGAAGAAGAAGCGGGGGGTACCATATCCCTCTCCACCGCTTGACCCTAAAGGGGACAAACGGTGCCCCTCTTAGCCTTTATTTAAGGTAAAGAAAATTTAATTAAAACATAATAATTGTGCCAAACAGAAAAAAACTAAGAGATTACGACTGTATCATTAATATAATATCTTTATTATTTAATAAATATTAAATTTACTTAAATTTTTCGTTCAACCCTAAGATCCCCACGTCAAAGAAATAAGTAAGAGTAAAAGACAGGTGGAGGAGTAAAAGGAGTTTCTCTAAAAAATCAATTCGTATCCTATCCTAGACCGTACGAATGCGCGATACGCTGAAATTGCTGCATATATGCCTACATTTTTGGAAGTAACGCTCAAGGCATAGGAATATCTTGATATATCCAACGCAAGTTTTTCAATATGGACTCTCCAATCCAATCTCCGGTCGATCACTAATCCAAGTACTGAGGCACATTCTGTCGTTTTAAATACAGCATTCTTGTAAACAAAATTGAGATCATTAGTTTATGCGATTTTCAAAAAAAAATGCACTGTGTTTTTAATACAATCAAGAGGAGATCGTGAGCAGAAAAATACTGATCAAGAGTCTTGCACGCCCTATATACACTTGCCCGTACATTCCCAATGCCCCCTTCACTAAAAATAAAGTTCAGATCATCTGCATACATAACTGTTTGTTCATTCAACACATTAGTGATATCATTAATATATAGCACAAACAACAATGGATCCAAGACCGAACCCTGAAGAACACCCTTGGCAACATGTACCCACTCTGAAAGAAAGGCCCTGCCATCAGTATCCCTTATTAATACCTGTTGTGTACGATTTTTCAAATACGATTTAATTTATTTCAAAGCATTGCCTCTTATGCCAGAGTTACTCAATTTGGTAAACAGTATTTCATGGTTAACACTATCAAGTAAATGGCGCACGCGTCTGAAAACATGTGACCGATTTTAGTTTCGAATATTTTTATGAAATAAATGAAAAAGTTTATTTGCATACGCATCTTTCAAATGACTATGCCGGAAGTCAAGGTCGGTAAAGTCAGGTGATTTTTGGGATGGCAATAAATCAAATAAACGTGGATAAACAGCAAGAACTCTACAAAATCACGAAAATCAACTTTCTAGAAAAAAGAGTAAAAGAGTATTAGGAATATCATTATATGTAACCAACATAATCTGATGAAAATTGACTTAACCGCTCTGCTTTTTAGATACTAACTCTCTCAAGTTGAGCTGAGAGAATTCTGAATTTATAGCTCTACCATCAGGAACTAACTCAAGGGAAATTATTACGATCTGATCTACCCCTATCTACCGGATTGATACCGTTTCTTCCCCTTTACTTTGCTAAACTCATGAGCGATGTCAGTAGCTTTAAAGCCTTAAAAAAATTATTTCCTTAATTTCGTGACTTATTTCATTCATTTTAATCTTTTTATTAAAATGAACTGAATATTTGACAGTAGGACTTGAATACTGAAGAAGAAATGTTTATTTGTTAGAATGTTTTTATTATAAGTGTTTTTATATATTTTTATTAATTTATAAATAAGTAAGATTAAGTAAAAAAAAAAGGGATTGCAAACAGGGACATATTCTTTCAAATTATTTACTGTTATAGCAAACTAGCTTGTCAAATAAGTACTTATAAAGGTTTACATCACTATAAATTAATCCGAATAGATACTAAGAAATAAATAGTCGAAATGCTTCAAACTATGGAAGCTAATCTTCCAAAAAATGCAGTAATGCTAACTGTTGATGTAAGAACTTGATTGCAATTCGTAACATGCACCCACGTCTTCATCTTATCAATATAAAATATAGTTAACGATACGCCCGTCAAGAAACTACAAATTTAGTTCGGCTACAAGTGAATTAGTGTTGTAATTGTAGAACATCTAATTGTGCGTTATGGTTACAGTAAAATACTTTGCGCATAAGTGGTTCGCTGTTGTTTTTAGGATGACCTTGGGACTGGCTGTAAACTATTAATGTTGAAATCAATTATGTTTTGTCGTTTTTACTTACAATTATTTCATATTTCGATAATGTTTTTAAAGCGATATATGACTGCACTTCTAATTTTAGTAACCAATTATATATGATATATCATAGGCGATACCGATACAGATTTTTAAAAATTATCAATATCATTTAAATGAATATTACTTTGAATGATTTTTAGTCCACTCACCCAAAATCTTGCAACAGATAGTGAATGTATTTTGCTGGATTTATAACGCCCTATGTATTGTAGGCAAGTTGCCTTTTGGACTACGTTGCTTAAGGCAACGTAGATAAAATATATACAAGGTGTAAGCGAAATAACTTTCGCTAATTTAACTAATGATTCTTTTAATTATTTTGAACAAACAGTTTCCTTAAAACATGTGTCCAAACAAATGTCCAAAATACAAGCATTTTCGCGGAAATCGTTATCTGTTTTTTCTTGCAATTGGCAACATCAAAAATTGTTTCGGCATACATCTGGTTTGTCTTTTTCCTTTTTCAAAAAAAGGAAAACTTACCCATTAATGTCCTTTAATATCAAAGTTGTTTATTACTAGTTTTCATTAAAATCACTAATTTTTACACCATAACACGTTTTAAACAAATAGCGTTACATTAAGAAACACATGATTCATTGTTTTATGAAATTAAATGTTCAAAACGCCAATCATTAGAGTCTATGCAAGCCCGAAATGATTGTAACCTAATTTCCCGACTTCCTGAACATGATGAAAAAATAGCCTGATTCATTTCTTTCTGGTAGCTGCCTCGCCGCAAATAAAAAGCATATTGTTATATTCGCGTATAGAATACAATCTTGGTTTTAAATGGAATTTAAATACAAACACTGAAATTACTTTTCTCGACAAACGCGAGGTAAATCATCTTTATTAGTCGATACTACAAAGTGTCCCATAAAAAAATTTCTATATCATTGGCTCACTGCGCAAATGCTTCTTTTCTTTTTTTTCTATCAAAAAAACCTTTATTAATTATTGAAATGCACATTTTAGAAAATTACTTTTTAAAAATTTTTATCATCCAAATGTAAACGTCATGCTTACTCACTCATCTAAACGAACAGCAAAATTCCTTAGGACGACTCTGGACATAATCTCTGAAATGGCAGCCATTTCATGTCGGATATTCTCTTTTAACTGCGCCAAAGAAACCAGTTTATTCACGTAAACTTCAATCAGAACTACGTGGAGGACAATTTATGTCACCTCTCCTCGAGATCAATTTGTTTGGGAAAATTTCACGACTCGTGGCAGAGACGTGTTCAAAGTGTGTGACGTTGTTCCGCCCTGCTGAAACCAAGTTCTTTGATTATAACTAGTAAAGTTTTGCAGTTCAGGTACCAAAATATTGTCTAACATTTCCACATAACGTTCTGAATTGACGGTAACTTGCCGTCTTCAAAAAGGTACGGTCCGATTATTTCTCGCGCTGACATTGCAGCCCATCCGGTGACTTTAGTCGAACCTAGGGGTTTGTGATGCTTGTGTTTCGGGTTTGCTGCACTCCAATAACAACAGTTCTGCTTATTTAGATGACGTTTAGATGACGTTGTGGTGAAAATTGCATTGCATTTGTCTGCAAAATGTTAGTTTGTTTATATACTTTATTTAAGTCTAGTACTATGTATCGTACTTGATTTTTGGATACGGGTTGAGTATGAGTGGTTCGTTGAGCTAGACTTTGCCCTATCCATTAACTTGGTAAATAGAGGCATTTATTATTGTTATTATCAAAATGAGCCAAAAAATCATTGTTTTTGTAAAATTCTCGCACACACAACGCACGGTCTGCTCTCGAGAAACGCTCCATACCTATTAAATTCTTAAACACAATACTATCGATTGATATGCGCCCCGCGCCCCTCACATTTGTTGCGTTAGCGCAGTGAGGCAATGAAATAAAACGTTTTTTATGGAACATCTTGTAGTATGTCAGAAGATTTGCATAAGAGAAAAGAGTAATTAAAACAACCTAAAATTTTTTCTAGCTTTGAACGATTATGCATAAGCTCTCGTACAGTCTTGAACTATGAATGGTAGAAAAGGCTATGAAATACAGACAATTTATACAAAATATTTATGGCAAGGCAACAATAATGATATAATTACAACACTCAAAGCCAATATCCATAAAAAAAAAATGTTCGACATGGCGATATCATATCTTCTAAGCTCTTTATGCTTGCAATGGAAGTTAGACTGAACGGATAATGAAATAAACGAAAATGGAAAGAAACTGTTGCAACAAATTTTGAAGAACTCAACAGGTGATAGAACAATTGACAAAATTTTCTGAGAAAGTAGGTCTCGCTGTGAACCTCAGCAAAGCAAAGATAATACCCAATACTGGTGGTCTAAGATATCGCTTAACAATTGCAATCTTCAAACAGCAATCGAGTATGTGTATCTCGGATAGACAGGAAAAGCAACTAGAAAGAACCAAACAGCAATAATAATTAGAACAAGACTACCTTGGGCAGAGTATTACAATCAATGTATCTCCTCTGTTCTAGTGTATGACACCTATGCACCTACAAAAACTAACATGAACAGAATTACAAAAATTCAAGGATTAATGGAAAGAGCTATTATTTATTATTATTTAGCACTACAGGTCTTGAAGGCTCTTGGCTTTTGATACCCATATATCGCTAAATGTCGGTTTATTGGGTTGCCTATATCAATTGCACCCTTCCAGATATTGAACGCGACCGACGACTCTTAACTTCAGTTATCGAGAACTGATGTTCGAGGTAATGCGGCTCATTCTTGGGACTATGGAACAAGTTATGTTAAGAGTAAAATTATCAAACCGAAAACCAACCAACTGAATTCGACGTAAAAGGAAAGTTAAAGATGTGAGAATGTCAAAGATAAGTGGTGGAGTCTTGCTGGCCACAATGTACGATTAAAAGACAACAAATGAAACAACCTACTACAGCAATAGAGACCATGGTTGGGGAGAAGATTCCTGTGGCGACAATGACTTGAAACGAATTAGCGGACTAATACTGAAGAGCAAAAGGAAAAAACCTCAGCGAGGCCAATGTCCAAAGTTGGACGTCATGATTAACGGACGTCATGGACGTCATATTAAATCTATACTGAAAATTCTCCGTATTTTTAGTACATACTTTTTACCTGTTAACAACACAATAAGCAATGGTCTCGCCGGGCTAATTCCACTGGCAGTCAGTTAAGAACTATCATCTATTTCATTCGCTTCAAAAGGCTTTTACTGGAAAAACAATTAAAACAATAAAGACACTTTAGAAATCCACGTGCAACATTTTTTTTCCTCCTAAAACCGACTACATATTCCAGGAAACTCAACAACTTCCGGAACGACACAGTTATAACAATAAAAAAATATTGTAGCAAAGTTTTATACTTTTTCAACTTATTACAAACTTATTTACAAACAAAATGCTTCTACGATAATAATTCAACAACAGCAAAACACAATCCGCATCAAATAAGCCATTCAAATTATTTCTCACGAAATCCCATTTATATTCGCTGAAACATGCTTTCATTTTTACCAGACAAAAAAAACACCACGACGTACATATACATCCCATCGCGATAGCCATGCTGGCAGTTGCTTTATAGGGAACCGGTGACGTCACACAACCTGACACAGCTGCTTACATAACAAAGTGGCAATGTTGCCAGTTGGGTGGTGACCGCGCACCGCGCTGTTGCCAGGATTGGTGTTTTACGAGTTCGAATCAGTATTGCCAAGTTGGGCAGTTTGTTTACAAATGGTAGTGAAACGATACAACAATTTGTACCGATTTTTTCTATAAAAACTGTCATCAAACTAAAACTATGAAATATATCTGTGGAAATTCAAAATTAAATCGAAATATACTAATAAAAATATTTTCTTATATCAGTTCTGATCTATAGTTTGGAATTTACATGGAGGATGTATGGCAACACTGTTATGTTCTGTAAAATTTCTGGGCCATTCGACTTTAAGCTAAGCTGGTGAGCGTTGTAGTGTATATTTTGCTAAGGATACGTGTGTTATTTCATTTTGATTTGTTATAGACAATGTTCAAAAATTATTTTTAAATTGTGTTCACAACAAAAAGCCTTTGATAGTTTCAATATTATTTTTGAATCGTTCGGAAGGGATAAGTTTAAGAGTTTGACTCTTATAAATCTCTATAACTTGCAGATACTTATCAGGTCTATATGTATAATGGGGTACAAAAAAGAATACTTATTTATATCAAACTGAAAATATACTCACTGCAGTGCCGGCTCGTGAGGGAGGGTGTTGGGACGCCGCCCCTCCAGCATTTATCACAGTAAACAATTTTTCAGAGGAACACACCATATTTTATTTCCGTTCAGTTTTTTTCTTTAGCTCATTTTCCTGGTTCACATCCTGAATAGAGTTTTAACAGCATGAAAAGTAAAAAGGAGGAAGAGGAAAGCAAGAAAAAATCTTCAGCAGCACTAGTTTCTTTTACGCCCTCCCACTTTATAAACCCACGAGCCGCCACTGACTTACTATAAAACGTATTTTTTCGTATTGCGTGTATTTTTCGTATTGCTAATAAGTTAAACCGAAGATAATCATCAACAACTGTTGAGTGGATGATAAACAGCTGAAATATATGTAAGCAAAAAATATTATTAATAGTCATCTTGAGCATAAGCGATTTTGAGGCAGTGCAAATTACAGTGGGTCAAAAAAGTATTGGCACCCCTACTATTTCCTACGTAAAATGTAATAAACTGAAGATATTTTTCTGAAAACCAATTTATTACACAATATATGTTCACAATATATTACACAATATATACTTCTTTTTACAGAAGTGTGATTAAGCAAACATTAAAACCTTTATAATGCCTAAAAAGTATTGGTGTAGCCGTTCTCTATTATTTTTTGTTAATATAATTAAAGCTCTTTAATATTTTGTTATCATTCCATTAACATCAATTATTACTTATAATCTTTTTTGCATCGAAGAAACAAGATTCTTGAAGAATTTTTAACATAGGTTATTTCGTATTTTTGAAATTTTGAATACATTTTGTTTTTCTCACTTTCATTCCTAACAAATACCATAAATATTCAATTGGATTCACATCCACAGACCGAGGGGGTGTTTTAAATTTCCTACGAATATTATACAACATCCATTCTTTTGTTCTGTTGGCAGTATGTTTAGGATCGTTATCTTGATGAATTTGCCTTAATTTTCACGTTTAATTTTCTCCTTTGTTTCAGCTCCTACTATCTCGAAATTTTTGCCTCCAACATTGCTTTTTGAATGTTTATTACAAATCAAAATACATTCCGAACGGCAAGTTTGAGAAGGAAAAAAAACAACAAAAAGAAAAGGTAAGAGAAAAAGCTGAGCGTGCCAATGCTTTTTGGCTCACTGTACATCGAAAACTTGTTTTTGTTTGGCGAGATCGGAAAAAATAATTAAAAAACCTGTATCATCTTCGTACCAAACTATGTTTCAGAATGTTCCCAATTATTTTTTTATGTAAATGTGCAATTAATATATTTATTATCGAAACCACCATATTACCACTATATTAATTTCGAAAAATATATATAGGAAACTAAACATTAAAACTTTACTACTCTAAAAATAAATGTTCGAAAAAAAGTTGGACCTTATTAACCTTGTAATCATTTTTTTTCGTATCTGTTTTTATCAAGAGTCATGTACATTCCAATGACTAATTATTTACTATATGTATGTTTAAACAAATTATACATATTTGGCAAAAACACAAAACTCGGTTACCATAGAACATCATATTTGACTTTTGTTTTAATAACACATTAAAGTAGGCAATATTTAAAGCGCCTAAATATACAAGAAATACATAGGAAAAGTCTGTTTAGAAATGTTTCAACAAATTTATCAATTCCCAGCATTATGTCCTAAGATGTTTACTTATTTTAACGGAATATGACGTTTGGACCTTAAAACACACATTCGGCCAGTAGCCACTTATGGCTGCGAGACTTGGATTCTCACAAAGAGATGCTTGCAGTATTTTAAAGAATTTTTGGGGCTGTGAATGACAATAGAATTTTACAAGCAATTGTAGAAAGATTTGGCTATTGTAGACTACGTGCGGGTTCAACGAGTCAGATGAGCGGGATGAGGAAATCATGGAGGGATGAATAGGGGGTAACAGAAAAAGAAACAAACCAAAAGCACGATGACAGGATGATGTAAAAATTGATGCTGAAGAACTACTGCACATTAAAAATTGGGAAGGCTGGAGATCGCTCCAGTTGGAAGCGAATGTTGAAGGTGGTTAAGACTCACGAACTTGACGGGCTATAGCACCACTAGAAGAAGAAAATTTTGAAAGATATTCCGAATTGAAAAATATATCAGTAAATAACGCCAAGGGATAATCAGTAATGGGGCAAGTTATAGTCTGGTTCAAGATATTTCGTTGCCTTTCGGCAAAATGTTAATTGCCCCAATAAATTTCAATAAAAATCCCAATAAATCGCATCCATATTCCTTTTTAATACTAAATGTTTTTAATATTTGTAGATCACATTTTTTATATGTATTTTCGAAGTATATATCGTTTTTTAACATATAGTTCTGAATTTCCAATTTAGTGTTATTTGTATTAGGAACTTTATTGTTTTGGCGGTTATGACAAGTAGCATTGTCCATTACAATTGCGCTTTCCTTAGGCTCATTGGGCAAAAGGCTATTTATAAACCAATCTTTAAAAAGTTCTCCTGTGGTGTCGTCATGGTAGTCCTAAAATTAATGTTTAATATTTTTGGAGGATAACCGTAAACCATTTGGAACCCATCCATCCTCGGAACCAGCATGCAAAATTGTAATTATTTTTCCCTTGTTTGCTGGGACTTTGGTTTGGCATTTTCTTAATGTATCTACCCATCCCTTTGCTGGCGTCTCATGTGTATCGAACCATGTTTCATCAAGGTAGATAATGGGACGATTTCCTAATCTGTATTTTTTTTATAGAATTTAAGTAGTCAAACCGCCATCGTCGCAATCGTTGTGATTGCATTAATATTTGTCTTTTATTATTAGGCGGATATGCAAAAATCATTAGAGATAATATTCTCCGGAGGCTAGTTCTGCTGCAAAGAAGGTTGGTTTCATATTTCCTTAGTCGCTGTTGCAATGAATGCAACGCAGGCCATCTTGCCAAGAACGCCACATTTTTAGCACATATGGAATAATAAAAATACGATCGAAATTATAGAACTGCACTGTTTAAGAAAAAAATGCGAACTAAACTAAAATATTTCGAAACTACTAAACCAGATATAAAATTAATTTTATCTTTTTACCTGTTATCTGTTTACCAGTTTACTGTGTTATATTGTTTATCTGTTTACCTGTTATTTTATTGAGCCTGGACCTGTTTACGTTTTTTTGCAACTTTGCCGGGTATCGTTACGATAAGGGTTGCATATATATATATATATATATATATATATATATATATATATATATATATATATATATATATATATATATATATATATATATATATATAATTAATCTTGTAACAAATGAACCAAACAAAAAACAGAATAAATTAAATGTTCGTTTCCTTCCAAAAATTTTAAATCAAATGTATTAGAGTATGTTTACGCAGGCCGCTCACGCAAAACTTAAAAATAATGTTTTCAATTATAAACAGCATCAATATCATCGAAGTTTTTTGGCGTCAAACGTTATGTTTCTGGAATAACATTTGTTTTTAGCGTTATATTTAGTAATTATTGCCTAAATCGTGTTCTCCAGTAAATATCAGACACCACACAGACTTGATTTTGTATATATGCTATATATATTGCTAACATAAAACAATATATATATATATATATATATATATATATATATATATATATATATATATATATATATATATATATATATGTTAGCAACCCTTATCGTAACGATACCCGGCAAAGTTGCAAAAAAAACGTAAACAGGTCCAGGCTCAATAAAATAACAGGTAAACAGATAAACAATATAACACAGTAAACTGGTAAACAGATAACAGGTAAAAAGATAAAATTAATTTTATATCTGGTTTAGTAGTTTCGAAATATTTTAGTTTAGTTCGCATTTTTTTCTTAAACAGTGCAGTTCTATAATTTCGATCGTATTTTTATTATTCCAAATGTGCTAAAAATGTGGCGTTCTTGGCAAGATGGCCTGCATTGCATTCATTGCAACAGCGACTAAGGAAATATGAAACCAACCTTCTTTGCAGCAGAACTAGCCTCCGGAGAATATTATCTCTAAGGATTTTTGCATATCCGCCCAATAATAAAAGACAAATATTAATGCAATCACAACGAATGCGACGATGGCGGTTTGACTACTTAAATTCTATAAAAAAATACAGATTAGGAAATCGTCCCATTATCTACCTTGATGAAACATGGTTCGATACACATGAGACGCCAGCAAAGGGATGGGTAGATACATCAAGAAAATGCCAAACCAAAGTCCCAGCAAACAAGGGAAAATAATTACAATTTTACATGCTGGTTCCGAGGATGGATGGGTTCCAAATGGTTTACGGTTATCCTCCAAAAATATTAAACATTAATTTTAGGACTACCATGACGACACCACAGGAGAACTTTTTAAAGATTGGTTTATAAATAGCCTTTTGCCCAATGAGCCTAAGGAAAGCGCAATTGTAATGGACAATGCTACTTGTCATAACCGCCAAAACAATAAAGTTCCTAATACAAATAACACTAAATTGGAAATTCAGAACTATATGTTAAAAAACGATATATACTTCGAAAATACATATAAAAAATGTGATCTACAAATATTAAAAACATTTAGTATTAAAAAGGAATATGGATGCGATTTATTGGGATTTTTATTGAAATTTATTGGGGCAATTAACATTTTGCCGAAAGGCAACGAAATATCTTGAACCAGACTATAACTTGCCTCATTACTGATTATCCCTTGGCGTTATTTACTGATATATTTTTCAATTCGGAATATCTTTCAAAATTTTCTTCTTCTAGTGGTGCTATAGCCCGTCAAGTTCGTGAGTCTTAACCACCTTCAACATTCGCTTCCAACTGGAGCGATCTCCAGCCTTGCCAATTTTTAATGTGCAGTAGTTCTTCAGCATAAATTTTTACATCATCCTGTCATCGTGCTTTTGGTTTGTTTCTTTTTCTGTTACCCCCTATTCATCCCTCCATGATTTCCTCATCCCGCTCATCTGACTCGTTGAACCCGCACGTAGTCTACAATAGCCAGATCTTTCTACAATTGCTTGTAAAATTCTATTGTCATTCACAGCCCCAAAAATTCTTTAAAATACTGCAAGCATCTCTTTGTGAGAATCCAAGTCTCGCAGCCATAAGTGGCTACTGGCCGAATGTGTGTTTTAAGGTCCAAACGTCATATTCCGTTAAAATAAGTAAACATCTTAGGACATAATGCTGGGAATTGATAAATTTGTTGAAACATTTCTAAACAGACTTTTCCTATGTATTTCTTGTATATTTAGGCGCTTTAAATATTGCCTACTTTAATGTGTTATTAAAACAAAAGTCAAATATGATGTTCTATGGTAACCGAGTTTTGTGTTTTTGCCAAATATGTATAATTTGTTTAAACATACATATAGTAAATAATTAGTCATTGGAATGTACATGACTCTTGATAAAAACAGATACGAAAAAAAATGATTACAAGGTTAATAAGGTCCAACTTTTTTTTGAACATTTATTTTTAAGATAAGATAAGATAAGATTAAGATAATAAATTACTAAATATGAAAAGTTGACGTGGAAATTGGAAAAAGAATAACACAAGCTAATAGTCTAATCTCCTAATAGAATATTCTGGAGTTAAAATATTGGAAAACAAGATAAATATAACACGTACGAAACCTTTGTCGTGCAAAAAATTTACTGGAGAAACTTGAGGTGACCGAAATGGATGAGTTTAAACAAGTACTAGAATATATATATATATATATATATATATATATATATATATATATATATATATATATATATATATATATATATATATATATATATATATATGTATGAATGTATGTATGTATGTATGTATGTATGTATGTATGTATGTATGTATGTATGTATGTATGTATATATATATATATATATATATATATATATATATATATATATATATATATATATATATATATATATATATATATATATATATATATGTATGTATGTATGTATGTATATATATATATATATATATATATATATATATATATATATATATATATATATATATATATATATATATTTATATATATATATATATATATATATATATATATATATATATATATATATATATATATATATATATATAACTGAAATGTTGAAATAATTAAAGTTTAAAATATTCTTAAAAGTATTGACAATTTATTTAATTTATTTAGCAAAAAAAATCGATTTTTAAAAAATTTTGAGTTGGTGTAACTCTTTAAGAAGAATAAAAGTATTTTGTCTTGCGAATGTTGTAAAATAAAAAGATATTAAGACATTCCATTTTTAAAAACTGAGATATGATGTTTTGATTTTTTTCATTTATCTCAGTTATCCTGGACACCCCATAACGTAGGCAAATTTTCTTTGCATTAAAAGTTAAGTCATAGTTTCACTAATATTCCTAGCAAAAATGCTAGTCCTACATCAAAAAATAAATGATATATGATACTGGAAAATAGAGTCTGCAAATCCGATATTTTTTACAAAAAAGCGGATATCGCTAAAACCATTGAGTTTAGGTATAGGACATGTGTGGAATCAATAGATGAATGCAAAAATGGACATATAGTGTATTCGATAAGAAAAAACAAAACTATATTCCACCACGGTTTTGTGAGACACCCTGTATAAATAAAATTAATTTTAAAATATGCAGCCTATGCTATGTAACTCTTATATTTAAACTTTTTCTCTATTTCCAGCCATTTTTTTTTCCAGTTTTTATTAATAGAATACGCCAACAGGGATAGAAAATTTGCATATAGATCGATAAATAATAATTTATTAACGATATAACATTGTACGAAGGTACAATAGTGGACGACATGATGACAACCTACTATTATTTTACTCTCCGTAAAAGCATTTTTTCTTGATGAAAGCTATAAATCATATAATTTATTAATAAATTTATAAAAAATTCAATAACAAATAATAGTAAACGTCATACAGGTGGCCTGAATACTATTTATCGAGATCTATAAAATATTTTAAGATTACATGGCCTTATGACTAAGTTTTTTTATGAAATTAATATTAAACAGATTGATGACGCAAGGGTCTACAAGCAAAGCCAAAAGCAAATTTAATGAGTGTTTGAAACCAAAGAAAACGACAAATTTAGGAACCCCAACTAGTCAAATATACAAAGATTGGTTTCTTGGTTTCTATTCAAAACATTCTTGGTTTCTGGATCATATTGAAAACACCATGTATCATCACCAGTAACAATACTGTACTTGAAGTCTTCATCCTTTTTCGACTCTTTAATCAAGTCCTTGCAATGTTGGATTCGGAGTAATTTTTGGTCGTCAGTCAATTCGTGTGGAACAAAGAATGAACAAACCTTCCGAAGTCCCAAATGATCGGTCAAAATGCGATAAATTGAACCTTTGGACATTTTCAATTCCATTTCTATGTATCGCAACGAACATTTTGGCTGATTTTTATAAATTCACGCACAATTTCAATGTTACTTTGAGTAATTACGAAATTTTTCGGACAAGGATGTTCATCGCCTTTGATGTCCTCACGACCTTCTTTGAATCGTTTAAACGACTCGTTGTAAATAAACAATCCGCACCATATACCTGTTTCATCATTTGAAACGTTTAGATGAATGTACAAACACAATGACACTTTAAGCGGGATAACTTGGCTTCTGATGATCCGAATGTCATGAAATTTTGTCACGTTAGTGAAAAATGCATTTTATGCACCTTTCCAACGCTTAAAGATGGCGCCACTAGATATAGCTATTTTCGCCAAGTCTGTAATCTGTTTATGAGGATAATCACCGACGAAAAAATATTAACTGCACGCTAATAAAAATACTGAAGAACATATATTGCGGCTTAACATCAAAACTTACTGTTGTTAATAACTTAACAGAAAAAAAATCGCAAAAAATAAAGGTTTATGTCAAAGATGTTGTATGTCGTCCACACTTGAAAATATAGCCTTGCTAGTAGCTAGTAGCTTGCTTGTAACTAAAGCCTTGAATCAATGAAAAAGAAGAAGGAAGAAAGGAGGTGATAATTGGAATTGAACACAGAAAACTAAATACCTCGCCGTAGAAGCAAAAGCATCTAACTAGAAAAGTAGGCAATAAAGACCTGCAATGCATAGACACATTTGCGAATTTTAAGTTCAACAAAATAGAAAACGCTGACCAGAACTATAAAGAAAAGAAAACTATACTCTCCAAATGGAATATCCTGAAGCTTTGTCAAAAGCAGGTTGAGAGCAGAAGCTTGTCGAATGGTGGCTGCAATCACATGTCTGATTTATATGGTCATGGCTTTAATCGTTCCTTCATCCACTCTCCAAGTGTTCAGCTTGAGCTCAATTGATGACGGCTTAAGGCCAAAAACCGGTATTGGATGGTCTTGCTGGCGATTTGGGTGGCAGATAAAAGAAGCATCAACGTGGAGCACGGGTGAATTTTCTTTGGTTTTTAATACCTTTCTCTACGAGTCCACTACAATCCACTACAATCAAGCAGTGAATGGAACAAAATTCTGCCCCCGACGATCAAGTTAACTACAACTCGACAAACATTATATTATCTAAAATATTACATTGTTCGTATAATATATGTGATACGACGAGAAAAATTTGCAAGTCGACTTGTAAAAGTATCAAATTTCGTACACTCGATGTTGGCAGAACACCCCAACGTTACACGAACAAAAAAAAAAGCGACGAAAGCCGAAACCACGATCACATCCTGGCGTCATCAGTTTTCATCGCATAGACAAGTTTTTCAACACACCACCATCCCGCAAAAATGAAAGGCCATCCCAACCCAAACTGGTTTGGATTTTACGAACTGTTCGGTGATTTTTTTCGTACCGACTCGTTTAAGCTGTTGGACCGGTGTATCTTGCTTAGTTAAACAAACTAACTTTTATATTTACGTATGGCTATTTTTCTGTTTCAACTGTTTGGAGAACTAAATCTTTCAAGTTATTCCATCTTTTTTGCTTTAATCCTCCTAGTTTCTGAATGTCAATTAATGCTGCATTATTCAAAATAAATCTGTTCTGTTAACGCTAGAACAACAACGTGAAATTATTTTACACTACTCACAACGTGACGTTTTATACGACACAATCTTAAAATGCTACGTTTTTCTTATTAGGGTAATAATTACTACTTATTTTTGTTTAGACAACTTTTATTTCTTATTACAAGGATCTTTTGGTAAAAGATTATCAATAATAATACAAATTATTAAGTATGACAATAAAAATAAACAAAATATTTTTAAAGGAATATCACAAATGGTGAATAATGTTCAAACGAAAAATAAACAAAAATTATCATTTTTTATCATTATCTTCAAAAAAAAAAGAAACAATAAAAATATATTTATAAAAAAATGATGGTTTTATTTGCAGTCGAGGCAAATACTAAAGCGATGTTCACAGACTTTTTTATTACAATGTTCAATATTCCGGGCCTTTCGATTTTTTTTTCGCAGGTAAAAGTCACAACGACCTAAAGGTCTCTCAACTCTTTGTACTGCTTGTTGTACCTCACATTTTAGAATATTCTGAATAATATTCCTTATTTCCTTTGGAAGTATATCGTTGGACATATCATTTAACTGTTGTTCCACTAGTGAAAATGTAAGTTTTTTCAGAAAATCTGAGCGCTTTGGGCTTTTATCACTAGAAATATTACATTTATAAATAATAAAAGCGTTGATACCTGAAATATCAATCATGCCATAGAATATTCTCAGGGGCCATCGGCGAGTTTTCCTAGATAGTGTTGTGAAATGGCAAAGTTGATCGAAGGTATCTATTTACTCCACCTTTCGTGCTATTATAACTTAGCTAATAATATCTGCTTTCTTAGATATTTCGTCAATATCAGCTTGCTCGTGCATGGTTGATAGAAAAGGACCGTTATATATTTTTTTTCGGAACATATGAAACTTATGTACTTTTTTCATCAAAGATGTATATAGAAGAGTTGATAGCCTTCCCTTTTGTTTCCAGTAACTGCGTTGGTATTTCTTTCTTGTTTTTACGCATTGTCCCGACCATGGTTAGTTTTTTCTCTAACAATTTTTCTGCTGCCTCATAAGGTAGTCTTACTCATTTGTACTCTGTATAGCTTCTGTCAAAGATAAGATATATTGCGTGGGGATAGGATATTGGCAATTCCTTTCTTCTTCCCTATATATGGTTTCGCTGAACACGTGTACAAAGTTTTAGCATCGCACATAGTGACTAACTTCAAGCGGTACTTATTAGGTTTGTTGGGTATGTACATTTTAAATGGACATCTACCCCTAAATCCTAACAATGTTTCGTCTATAGTAACGAACTCAGGAGTATAGTTTTCTCTGCAACGACCTTCAAAGAAGTCCCGAATTTATCGATTACCTCAAATTTATAAATTTTCTTACGTTCTTCTCTATTTGTTTTGTCACCAAACCTAAGACAGTTGATCAAGAATTCAAAACGATTTTTGGATAGCTGCCCTAAAAACTGCCGGGTCTAAACTCTGAAGACCATATACTGTTCAAAATGAGATGGGCTTTCTTCATAACGCCAAAAAGATATCAAAGGCCAAGTAATGCATGAATGTCAACTATGTTTGTAGGGCTGATATATCGTTGTTCCGTTTTGTAACTAGTACTTATAACTTGAATTTGTTCATTGGTATACTTGACCACTACATCCAAAATTTCGTCTGTAAAGAAACAGTTCCAATTTTTTTCTATATCAATTAAATTTTTTACGAATTGTTTTGATCCAGGTAAATTTTGGCCCAGATGCTAGTTCTTGTATTTTTGACGTGGAAACTTTGTAAATACTACTTGTGACCATTTTTGGCAAATAAAACTATTCTGGTTTCAGTCTCACAACGGCTAGTAGTGGGGAAAAACTCAACAGGTACTTCATTTAGTTGTTCCTGTACAATGCGTGAATCAAACTCATCATCTTCCACATCTTCTGCCTCTTCATAGTCATCAATCTCATTGTCGTCACTATTAATTTCTAGTTCATCATCTGTTTCATTCATTTTCATTTTCAAATTCACGTATTATTTGCCCTAATTCACTTTCTTTTAACGGGCGCTTACTTTTATCCATTTTGTCAACAACAATCGCGTACCTTCAAACGCGCACAAAAATTCAACAACTTGGCGTCGCCCACGACCGATGGAACGTCGCCCACGAACTACGGCCCGCGGGCCAAATCCGGCCCGCCAGTGTCATCAATCCGGCCCCCGACTAGCCAATTTAGCAAGCCTATGCTCGTTTAGATAGCGCACTCGGCGACTAGTTTAGAAATTATAGATAATGGCAGGAAAATTAAAACGATTTTGGCCCTTGGACCTTACTGGAGTAATCAGTATGGCCCTAAGGCTGGAAAGTTTGGAGACCCCTGCCTTAGATAGCAGAAAACTAACTGATAACCTAAAATACTTCTTACATAAAGCCTGGACGGTACTGGCAAGCGTGACCTTAAAAAAAAATTAGTCTAAGCGCAAACACGATTTCTAGTTTCTCGCGGTCGACGGTGCCACGTTGTGGTCCTAGGCTTAAATATATAGACGTATTGTTTTAGATTGTAAAGGTGAAGTTTAAGGATGAGAGGCACATCAACAACTGAGACTATTTAGCGAATGCACGGTTTAACGTGGGCTCGGAACCACGGTCATCAGCTATGAATTAACTCTAATTAGAACCCCTTAGAGTTATCAACCTTTAATTTATGCTTAACCTACTAGTTTCTCAGAAAACCTGAATGACAAAGTCACGAGAACAAAGTGGAGCTTCAGGTAATAACTTACAGGCTAATAATGACTAGCCAAAGAAGGCATGTAAGGGTAAAGAGGCAAAATCGTCCTGGTCAGCATCAGGTTGTGTAAAACACTGCAACTTTCATGCCTGTAGAAACAATATCGTTAGAGAGAAGGTTGACGTGATAACATCTCATAAAGCATCAGTTAAAAACAAAACCGCGTGATTACTTCACAGCGCTGTTTAGACATGTATAAACACAATCCAAATTAGTTTTTGCAGTGATTCGTGAATGTTGAAGGAACTTGGATTTATCATTATACACTAGAAACCGAGGAATAGTCTAAACAGTGGGTCTCACCTGCGAACATCAACAGAACATCAACAGAAGACGCGTCCATCTACCGGAAAAACGTCATAACCAGTGTTTTCTACAATTCGCAAGCCATTACCTTCACCGACCATTTGGAAAGGAGTAACTTGATCGCAGGGGAGTAGTATGCGGCATACTGATCAAATTCCACGAAGAGTTGATTAAAAAATCGCCTTGGTTTGACGAAGAAAAAAGTGATATTTCACCACGACAATGCACTCGCCCACTCGTCAATTTGCCCTATGCATTGACGATATCTACCCTATTTGTTTCTCTTACCATACGTGAAGAAATGGCTGACTGGCAATAAATTCACATCAAATAAAGATATCATGTCGAAACACAGAACTATTTTGCAATTCTACAAGTCGAATTTGCATAAAAAGTTGGAAAATCATTTGTCGAAGCGTATCAAGCGAATAATTACAAACTATGTCGAAAAATAAATCAATTTTCGATCAAAACTTCATTTAAAGAGGATCTGACTTTTCAATTTACCATCGTAACATGACTCTACAAAGCGTCCATGTTTCAATGTTATTTTACTTTCCATGTTGCTATGGACTGCATTTAATAATAATCTTAAAATAGATTTACTGGATTCTAAAAAAACATGTTGGGATTAATCTGAAAAATTGCGTTTCACAAAACTGGATTGCAACAATTAAATGAAATGATTGTTAATCAAACGGGCTTTTTCTTTGGCTTTGTTACGGCTTCTTTTTACATACTCTAAGAAAAGACCTTGATACCATATAAAATACTGAAATTCTTTTGGTCGTAAATAAACTGTTACTTTAAAGACAAAAAGAAAGCATAAGGAGGACAACTTTTATTAAGGCATTCATAAAAAAAAACTCTATGCGACATTGCATTTGCATTTTAGTTTTTGCTTAATAGAATTTATTTTGCAAGCCATAATTTAAAGGAAACAAGGTGTTCCATACAGGAAAGTAACTCAATTACGCACCCTTAATTACAATTTCAAATTGTGAAAAACAGTTGCACCTAAATGACTAATGTGACCATTTTCATTTGCGAGGGTAAAAATAGCAGCCGTCCCCCTCAGGTTATGGGTGGGGAAGTGTCTAGATCGTGATGGTGGCGCGTTTTGTTGTGCGTCGATATTCGATAGCCGTTGTCATAGAAAAAAAAAGAACATAACATCGTCTGGCTTTTAGCTGTTTTTATTCCATCTAATGCACCGATCAAATAATATATTAAGAATATCTAAAAGTTCACTTATAACATACAGGCTTATTTCGTATCTACAGATATAACGTACCGAATAACCAAGTCCCGACAGTTATTATGAAACATTCATTTATAGATAATTCATTTTTATAATATACTCCTTTAAGTGCTTCTGATAGAAAGTACCAAATTTCCTGGTCGGCGAATTAAAATATAAGGTATTTTTTATTTTGAATTAATTGTATTTTTATTTGGGTAACATGTATTGTGCGGTAGAACGGCACGGTGTGCCGGAGGTTTTGGAAAAAATCTTAATGAGTATTCAGTGTGATGCATTATGAGTTGATAGATTAAACTGTCCTATTTGAGCATATGTTGAAGTGACAAATACAGTGGCGGCTCGTGGGTAAAGTGGGACGGCGTAGAAGAAAATAGTGCTCCTGGAGATTTTTTACATCCCCTTTCTCCATTTTACTTTTCGTGCTGTTAAAACTATACAGAAGGTAAACCAGGATAGTGCGTTAAAGGAAAGAAACTGAACGGAAATAAAATATGGTGTATCGCTCTGAAAAATTGTTTACTGTGATAAATGCTGGAGGGGCGGCGCCCCAACCCTCTCCCTCACGAGCTGCTATTGGCTATATGGGCGTGGGAAGTTGGCAAGAGACTTTACATGACAACATTTGCGAATTGGGCTGACAACCACCAATTTATAAAAATATGGTTCTAGTTCTAAATATGGTAACTAGTTCCAAGCATGCATTGAGCGAAGTGTCAATTTTCCCAAACGTGCAGGTTTCGTTTACGAAAGCATTTGTCAGTTGTTCAAAAGATGAATTAATACATACATTATAGTAATCGAAAGTATATTTGTTTTTTAGTGAGTACATTCTGAATTTTATTAAGATAAAAAGAATAAAGGTAAGACTTTCCATAATTCTAAAACTTGTTTTTTGAGCAAAAAAGGTGAATTTTTTGCGCCAAACACAATGATTAATATGAAAGATCTTCCTCATCATTACAGTTTTCCACTATATTTAAAAGTTGTATAAGAACTGTTTCGACATAAAGGACCTTTTTCAAATACGAAATTATAATATTTGAAAAAGGCAGTGTGTCGAAACAATTATTATACAAATTTTAAAAGTAGTGGAAATTTAAAAATAAATATCAATTCGTTAATTTAATATTAATTTCCATCAAGTATTAGCTGGTTACCTCAGTTAAATATAATAAAAAAACAGCCGAACAAATTCAAAAATCATATGGTTCATGCCAATCAATGTTAATGCAAAATTCAACAAAACATTCCACAAGTTCAGTATTAAAGTATTAGTAGATTACTTTCGAAACTATTTGTTGGCGTATATCGTTATGAGTCAACAGAGGAAATAAATAATTAATTGCCTGAAAGTGACTAAAAACGGCATTAAGGAAAAAACCGTTGACATTAATGGTAAAAATATTCTTCTATGCATTTCTGTAAATATTTGACCAAATTTTACTACATTAGTCAAGAGATCCCTCAAAAAAAGTCGACAAAACTGAAATGGATAAACCAAATATTGTTGCTTTTGTTTTAGCTTGATACGACAAAAAACTTATTAATTACGTGAATAATGTTTGAATGTAGAGTTTTCCAATAAAGCTATCAGAACTTTGAAACGTAGTAGCGGCAGCACTGAAATATAAATGTTACTCACAGCCTGCTGTGTTCATTACAATGATCAATTTACCATGGAAAGATACAGGATACACGAATTGAGCTCTAGAGTAGTTGGAACGCGATCGCCACTTTAGAAAAAATAATCTTTTCCGAAGCGCACTTCTGGCTTAATAGGTTTGTGAACACACATAACTACAGGATTTAGGCCGATGAAAATTCTCAAGTGATTCAGGAGTTGTCTCTTTATCCTCAGAAAGTCACTGGTGCGGTCTTTGGGCTGAAGGAGAGATAGGACCTTATTTATTTTGCAGACGATCGAAATACTGTTAATGGTGAACGTTATAGGAATATGTTAACAGAATATCTCTGGCCAGGACTGATAGATGGAGATATAAACAATGTTTCTTTCAACAAGACGGTGCGACTCATACATCTCGCCAGACCATCGATTTGTTGCAAGAAAAGTTCACTAGGTGGGTTATTTCGTCAACTGGCCACAAAAAATCATGCAATCTCACATCGTTGTAACATTTTTGTGGTGTTATGTCAAATTTCTGGTTTACAGAAATAAACCTAGAACAATTCTTCATTTTAAACAAAACATTCAGGCCATCATTGAACATATACACGCTATATGTGTGAAAGAGTAATTGAAAACTGGGTCTCCAGAATACATTGGACGAGTCTAAGCCGAGAGGGATATTTGAACGATATTATTTTTTAAAAAATCCACTATTTATTCAACTATTATTTGTGCATTTCCAGATTATCATCGGTGGTTATCATTGTGCCTCATTTTTAAGTCCTGACACCCTTTACAAACATTTTTTTCCTTTGTAAATTAATTATTAAATTGATGTAAAGATTGAAAATGATTTAAAGCCAATTTTGACTTTCAAAAATTGTATTCTAGCCATATGTACATGTTTATTCATTCTTTTTCTTTGAATTCCCATCTCTTATTATTATCTCTCATTCTATTCTCTTATTATTATCTATCATTATCTCCATTCTTCTCTGGTTAGGGCTTTTACTTCCCAGTGCCTAACATCTATCAAATCTTCCATTACATTGCCATGTAATCTCTTTCTCGCCTTCCTTCTTCTGTTGATAGAGCTTTTGAAGAGGGCTAATTTTGACATGTCCTCTCTTACAATTATTGTATTTCCTTTCTTTAATGAGTCCCAATCATTTTATTCAAAATATTGTAATAACGAGTAATAACCAGTGCTCGTGAACTGTGGCTGTGATTCTAGTGTGATTATCTGTAATTTTTTAAAATTCTCATATTTATCTTACTACCATTTATCCCCTTCATTGTAGAATTTTTTAATATACCATGTAGCCGTAAAATAGACCCTGGGGTATTAGAATTATTATACATTTTCGCTATTATGTATGGAAGCGGTCAAATATCACGAGAATGTTTTTGAGATTTCTTAATGACATTTTGTACACAAACATCAGGAAATATTTGCCACTTTTGGGGTATATTTTCATTTTTTTTTTCGCGTATTTGAAATCCAAGGCTAATTTGATTTATTTTAATGACAACAGTACTTGAATTTGGCATTGTTGGAAAGAGCATTTTTTTTCTGAATTCAACGAGGTAAACATTGAATGTTTTTTTTTCAAAATAGATTTTAAGTTTTAGGGCAAATATGTTTTTCATTCAGTCGGCTTTGAAACAATGGACGACAAATGAAGTATTTGATTACATTATTTGTTCAAAATAAAATACAGATTTCCAGATTATGACCTGTAATATCATTGTGGCTCATTTTTAAGTCCTGATACCCTTTACATACATGTCTTTTGCTTTGTAAATGAAGTGTTAAATTGATGTAAAGATTGAAAATGATTTAGAGCCAATTTTGACTTTCAAAAATTGTATTCTGGCCATATGTACATGTTTATTCATTCTTTTTCTTTGAATTCCCACATTGTTCTTTTCCATTCTTCTCTGGTTAGGGATTTTACTTCCCAGTGCCTAACATCTACCAAATCTTCCATTACATTGTCATGTAATCTCTTTTTTGGCCTTCCCTTCCTTCTTCCATTGATAGGGCTTTTAAAGAGCGCTAATTTTGACATGTAGAATCCATTTGACGGGTCCCAATCATCTTATTATTGTTGGGTTCTATATAGTTTTATATAGCTCCTCCACCTTTTTGTTTGTTCTTCTCCAACCATCTTTCGTATTTTCCCCTGCATAAATTGCCCTTGGTATCTTTCTTTTCCCCCTTTTCACCATATCTCTGTTTTCCTTAAAACCAGTAGTCACTCAAATAAATTAATAATTTAATTACATAAATTCTCATTTTTGATACATATTTTGAATTGATTAAAGAGTTTAGATTGCCATATTTTGGCCTATAAGACCTATACGACATTAAAATTCACAAAACTGACCAATTTGACCCAGAGCATTATCGATTTTCATTCAAATTGAATAACTGTGTCTTAGGAATATATGATTTCAGTAGGACGAAACCACTTGCCATAGCAGAGACTATGGCAGAATATTTGATATTTTCCTAGGAAGAGTAATTTTACAATACCATCTAACAACCAGGATCGCCGAATTTTACAACTCCTGCATTCTACGCATGGGATTATCTCAAAAATAGGGTGTATATTCATAAATCAAAGATAAATATAAAACATAAAAAAAGCTATAAAAATAATAACGGGTTGAATATTATTTGTCTGGCAATATACGAGGTGTGTAAATAAAGTACTGGCGTTCGATCTGGCAACACTGCAGGTTTCCCCTTTTGGAGGGGAGGCAAGCCATCATCCAATATGTCTTCACTACGAGTTTGAATTCCGTAGGGTCACTTGGTCCGTAGCATTTCTTTTCGTGAACCGGATTTTTCTATTGTCTCCTAAAAATGAATGACAATTTCGAGCAACGGTGTTCCATCAAGTTTTATTTCATATCAATGTTTGTTTCACAAAAATAATTGCTACGGATCACCAAGTGATTCTAGGGCGGTCAAACTCGTAATGAAAACGCATCAGATATTCGCCTGTCTACCTTCGAAAGGTGTACGGAAAGTCAACAGTATTTTGAGATCGAACGCTAAGCCACCAATCTCATTATTTACACATCTTGTATTATATTTTTTTTTCACTAACATATTAATGTAAAAATTATTCCTATATATAATTTCCTTATAAAAACATTCGAAAAATCAAATTGAGGGTACCCTGCACCTTGTATTAAAACAAAGTATATTTATAAAAAATATTTTGCTGTGTTATGTTATGACCATTAAAGGTGATTCCTAAATTCCACAAATAATTATCAGGTTTGTTCAAGAAGATATCCTGAAGTTCCAAATAGTCACGATCTGCGATAGCAAAATTGCCTTAATGAGAGCTAAATTGTAAATACCTGGGTAATCCTTATACCTTAAGCACTAGCACGAATATTTCGATCGCCTAATACTAGCAAGGTGTATTAACTTCTCCAAGTAAAATCATTAATTTGAAAGTTATATCTAATTAATGCTTCATTTACGAACGTCACAACAAAAATATTAAGCGCGGGTTTTGCGTCAAAAGAGCCTGCTCTCATTAATCAAGAAAGAGTGATTTTTAAACTCCATACCCCTTCACCCCTCCCGACCCTTAACATTATAAGGCATTATTAAAAAAGGGTGAACAAACTGGGATTGAAAATGTCGCCCCATTCGTCTTATTCCATTACATTGCCATGTAATCTCTTTCTCGCCTTCCTTCTTCTGTTGATAGAGCTTTTGAAGAGGGCTAATTTTGACATGTCCTCTCTTACAATTATTGTATTTCCTTTCTTTAATGAGTCCCAATCATTTTATTCAAAATATTGTAATAACGAGTAATAACCAGTGCTCGTGAACTGTGGCTGTGATTCTAGTGTGATTATCTGTAATTTTTTAAAATTCTCATATTTATCTTACTACCATTTATCCCCTTCATTGTAGAATTTTTTAATATACCATGTAGCCGTAAAATAGACCCTGGGGTATTAGAATTATTATACATTTTCGCTATTATGTATGGAAGCGGTCAAATATCACGAGAATGTTTTTGAGATTTCTTAATGACATTTTGTACACAAACATCAGGAAATATTTGCCACTTTTGGGGTATATTTTCATTTTTTTTTCGCGTATTTGAAATCCAAGGCTAATTTGATTTATTTTAATGACAACAGTACTTGAATTTGGCATTGTTGGAAAGAGCATTTTTTTTCTGAATTCAACGAGGTAAACATTGAATGTTTTTTTTCAAAATAGATTTTAAGTTTTAGGGCAAATATGTTTTTCATTCAGTCGGCTTTGAAACAATGGACGACAAATGAAGTATTTGATTACATTATTTGTTCAAAATAAAATACAGATTTCCAGATTATGACCTGTAATATCATTGTGGCTCATTTTTAAGTCCTGATACCCTTTACATACATGTCTTTTGCTTTGTAAATGAAGTGTTAAATTGATGTAAAGATTGAAAATGATTTAGAGCCAATTTTGACTTTCAAAAATTGTATTCTGGCCATATGTACATGTTTATTCATTCTTTTTCTTTGAATTCCCACATTGTTCTTTTCCATTCTTCTCTGGTTAGGGATTTTACTTCCCAGTGCCTAACATCTACCAAATCTTCCATTACATTGTCATGTAATCTCTTTTTTGGCCTTCCCTTCCTTCTTCCATTGATAGGGCTTTTAAAGAGCGCTAATTTTGACATGTAGAATCCATTTGACGGGTCCCAATCATCTTATTATTGTTGGGTTCTATATAGTTTTATATAGCTCCTCCACCTTTTTGTTTGTTCTTCTCCAACCATCTTTCGTATTTTCCCCTGCATAAATTGCCCTTGGTATCTTTCTTTTCCCCCTTTTCACCATATCTCTGTTTTCCTTAAAACCAGTAGTCACTCAAATAAATTAATAATTTAATTACATAAATTCTCATTTTTGATACATATTTTGAATTGATTAAAGAGTTTAGATTGCCATATTTTGGCCTATAAGACCTATACGACATTAAAATTCACAAAACTGACCAATTTGACCCAGAGCATTATCGATTTTCATTCAAATTGAATAACTGTGTCTTAGGAATATATGATTTCAGTAGGACGAAACCACTTGCCATAGCAGAGACTATGGCAGAATATTTGATATTTTCCTAGGAAGAGTAATTTTACAATACCATCTAACAACCAGGATCGCCGAATTTTACAACTCCTGCATTCTACGCATGGGATTATCTCAAAAATAGGGTGTATATTCATAAATCAAAGATAAATATAAAACATAAAAAAAGCTATAAAAATAATAACGGGTTGAATATTATTTGTCTGGCAATATACGAGGTGTGTAAATAAAGTACTGGCGTTCGATCTGGCAACACTGCAGGTTTCCCCTTTTGGAGGGGAGGCAAGCCATCATCCAATATGTCTTCACTACGAGTTTGAATTCCGTAGGGTCACTTGGTCCGTAGCATTTCTTTTCGTGAACCGGATTTTTCTATTGTCTCCTAAAAATGAATGACAATTTCGAGCAACGGTGTTCCATCAAGTTTTATTTCATATCAATGTTTGTTTCACAAAAATAATTGCTACGGATCACCAAGTGATTCTAGGGCGGTCAAACTCGTAATGAAAACGCATCAGATATTCGCCTGTCTACCTTCGAAAGGTGTACGGAAAGTCAACAGTATTTTGAGATCGAACGCTAAGCCACCAATCTCATTATTTACACATCTTGTATTATATTTTTTTTTCACTAACATATTAATGTAAAAATTATTCCTATATATAATTTCCTTATAAAAACATTCGAAAAATCAAATTGAGGGTACCCTGCACCTTGTATTAAAACAAAGTATATTTATAAAAAATATTTTGCTGTGTTATGTTATGACCATTAAAGGTGATTCCTAAATTCCACAAATAATTATCAGGTTTGTTCAAGAAGATATCCTGAAGTTCCAAATAGTCACGATCTGCGATAGCAAAATTGCCTTAATGAGAGCTAAATTGTAAATACCTGGGTAATCCTTATACCTTAAGCACTAGCACGAATATTTCGATCGCCTAATACTAGCAAGGTGTATTAACTTCTCCAAGTAAAATCATTAATTTGAAAGTTATATCTAATTAATGCTTCATTTACGAACGTCACAACAAAAATATTAAGCGCGGGTTTTGCGTCAAAAGAGCCTGCTCTCATTAATCAAGAAAGAGTGATTTTTAAACTCCATACCCCTTCACCCCTCCCGACCCTTAACATTATAAGGCATTATTAAAAAAGGGTGAACAAACTGGGATTGAAAATGTCGCCCCATTCGTCTTATTCTCCTGATATCGTCCCTCTATACTACCATTTATATCGTTCCTCTTCTGAACTGATATAACAGAGAACTAGATAATATGTCATTACACATATCATATCGAAATAAATCATTTCAAAAGCATAGTAAAAGTGCAGTAATTTTTGCCTTCGAAATAAGACAAAACTTTTAATTATTTCTTCATTATTCATTCGTTGGGTAACCTTTGTTCCTATCTTCCAAATTAGGTGATTATGTTTTCTTGATAAACATCAGCACACCCACAACTATTTGTTTAATCCAATGGTACTGTCGCCCACTTTTTACCAGCAAATAATTATTTACTTTAGACGCCATTGTATTGCGTGAACTAATTTATCTAACTAATTACCGCCTTTTTCTAACCCACTTATTAATCACAATTTATTTATACTCACAATTCAAGTTTTTTGAATACTTGCGTAAGAATGATTTTTAGCTTAGCTAGAAAAATGCTATCATGCACCTTTCATATCAACTCATACTTCGTCAAATTTGCTTTAGGTTACTTTTAAATAATAATAAAAAACACATTTAATTTTAGTTATAGGCGCAAAATAATCTCAGGCTTTTTGGCGAACATAAAGAGCTATGGACCACGTTGGTTAGCTGTCGAATAACACCAGTCAGTACATCGCATGGACTATCAATCATCAGTTTATGCTTAATCTTTAGTCTGATAGATGAGACGGATGTAGAGAAATATGCTTGTGGCAGGTTTATTTTATCAACAAAAATCACTATTAAAAAGGGTGTTCCGCAGGAATCTATTCTGGGGCCGATATTGTATATCCTATATATACTAATGATATATCTAGTGTAATGGATGAATGCACAATTGTGTATGTCGATAATACAGCCCTGATATTTAGTCAGGATAATTCTGATAGAATGTTAGCGAGTGTACATGAGTGTGTCATGTCTTAACAGTAATTTCTAACAATATTGGTACTGATGCAGCAATGTTGGCATATTATGCATATAATATGCATATAAGAAAATATCGCTTTGATCAATTTTCAATATGAGATATACTGACAGTTGTAGACAGGTTTTTAAGGAACAAAGAATATTGACTTTGATCGGTATGAATGTGTTCAGCTCTTTTATGTTTGTTTATAATAACAAAGAACTTGTTGTCTCTTCGAAGCATGGACATATTTATACAACGAGATTTAAATCGGATATATTACCTGTAAAATGCGAAATAAGAAAAAAAATGCGAATTTTATGATTATAAAGTTAAACAATAGTTTTCCGGAGAGTGTCCGAACTCTACCCAAAAATTAAGTATATATAAAGGATTAGTTGTTAAAAAAGCATTTTACTCATCGAATGACTTTTTTAATGACACCCGCAGATCTGAGATGATATAAGATATCTTAGTGTTTTTCTATAGTGTAAAGGTAATATTTTGTGAATTGTCATAATTACATGCATCATAGGTATGTTTTTTCCGTTTTGTATAGTGTAGTTGGTTTCTTTTTTTTTGTTTTCTTTTTGTAATCTTTTGTTGTTATTTTAGTTTGTTGGTTTGGGTTAATTTAGATTAAGTTTAACTATTGTTCTATACCTCTTGGTTCTGTAACGTTATGTATACATACTGATTGGAACAAATATAGATAAAAAAGAAAGAAAGAAATAAAAGAGTGACCAAAATCTCACAGAAGGTATCCGGCTTTCTGAGAGGCTGGCTGTTGGCCTGATCGAATGGCGATTTTCAGTCTGATTTTAAATGCCTCTAAATAATATGGAAACATTCAAACAATGCACAAGCAGATATTATAAGTACAAGTAAAAATATCCACATCCTGAATGGGAGTCGAAACCGTACTGCCGCAGCCGTGGTACCAACGTTACCTGCGCTATAAACTGCGCGGTGTTGATATATAGTAAATATTGTATATGGTTACTAAATCAATAAGACATTAATGGTTTTAAACTGACTGCTTCAATATCCATCCTGTCCTGTAGTGGGATTATCTGTAATTTCTAGAGCCATTCCACAAGCATAATATATATATATATATATATATATATATATATATATATATATATATATATATATATATATATATATATATATTGTTAGAATTTCATATGTAAAATAATAAGTGTCGAAAAAATACGATTTCAGTTTTTTTACCTTTTGTTACATCATTGAACATAAAGAAAGCTTCCTTTTCGTGATTTCTTCGAGTGAGTTCCTTTCGGGCACTCACGCGTGATACTGCAGCAGTAATCAGCCATCATGAGTTCATCCCATCGACCCTGGTACCTTTTTTCGATATTTTTTAGATCCTGATGAAATCGCTCTCCTTGTTCCTCACTGTAAGTGAGGTCCGGTTTTCCGGAAATTTGTCCAAATGATTTTGGGGGTGATGAACCTTTTTGAAAATTGCCACCATGTTTTGCACGAATCCGCGATAATTTTCGGACTTCTACAACATTGATGAATGAAAACCAGGTTAATGATTCTATATCATTCATTGAATACACGAAATTGTTATATTTCATCAAAAGCCTAATTTGAGGTCCATCGAAAATGCCAACCTAAGTATCTCCCTGCTCAAACCAAGAAGTTTCGTCGATATATAATTAAAACAGGCACCATTTTTATCCAATGATTTGACAAACTGTGTTCACGTGGAAGCCAAATTTTTTTCTTTCTAGTAACTAACGCTGTATTTATGATATTTTGTTTCCCAACTGTCCAGTTTTTCTGTTTAATAATTCCAAATCTGGTGACAGGTTAGCAAATATTTTTAAAGATGGTTGTTTATATCTGTAGCACTGCTTAAGGCCCCCTCAAGGATGCACTTTTTTTAGATGGCATATGCCGAAGCATATGCCATCCAGTTGGGTGGAGCTCGTTCATGGTCAAGCACCCAAGAAAAATGTTTATTTATATATATATATATATATATATATATATATATATATATATATATATATATATATATATATATATAATTTGATATGTTTCTCGACCGTGCAATTTATAGTTTTTTTCTTGGGGAAATTGGTTGTTATCGGGCTGCCGGTCAAGCCACCTGCAAAGATTGTGAACAGTCTTATATAGGACAGACCAGTCAGTGGCTTAAACAGAGAATGACATTGCACAAGAGTGACTGCCGTAATCACAACAACAGATGTGCTGTGGTTGACCATTTCCTGAGTGCTGGACATAATATGGATTTCGACAATGTAAAAGTCATACAACAGATGAATAACTACAAAAAAAGACTGTTTTTAGAGATGTGTCATATAAGACAAAATAAGACCACGATGAATTTTAAATCAGATACGAGTGGTCTTAGCAGTATTTACTGCCATATTCTCAAATAACACCAAACAATGGATGTTCGTGTTGAAAGTGATCCAGTCTTTTCAACCTCGATGGTTGTAGGTTGAAATACCTTAGTGTTTAAAAAACATTGTTAATTCCTGGTTGGGCCCGTATAGTTCAAGAACGTTAGTTAGATACACATGTTTTAGACTATAGTCATTAATTGTAAGTTTATATATTTATTGTTGTGTGAATTTGTATTTTAACATGTTGGTGTTCTATACTATTTCATTGTTTATTAAATAATAAAAAGAAAAAAATAATTTTAGAGTCTCCTGATGAAGTCATCAAAACAACGACGAAATATTGAGACGATTAAACACTTGTTTTACTGCAGACCGCCAGCCTGATAACAACCAATTTCCCCAAGAAAAAAAACTATATATATATATATATATATATATATATATATATATATATATATATATATATATATATATATATATATATATATATATATATATATATTATTATTATTTTTATTATTCACGTATGGGCCCGGGTGGACCACGCGAAGTACAATTAGAGGCGTTTGTTGTTGTTAGCCTTCCTTTGCGCCCATACTAATTTCATTCTTTCGCTATGAGCTTTTTTTCTTTCGTCAGACCAAGTTGTTCCAGTCTTCCTACATTTTTCTCTCTGGCCAACTTTCCAAACGTCAACCTTGTGTCTGAAACAGCCTCTATCCTGAATTTCACTTTGTGTAATATTTGCTGATCTTAGGTCCTCTTTAATTGCAGAAATCCATTTAATTATTTCTACTTTAGCTCTACTCCTATTTTCATAAAATTCGACTATTTGTCTAGTTAGCCTACCCGGATTCATCCGTTTGATGTGTCCGTAAAACTTATTGTGTTATTTATTTGTTTGGGGCCTAAGATTTTTCTTTCCTTTTTTCAATGTCCTCAATGTCTCTTTTCCTATTCAAAATGAGGGTTTCTGCCCCATATAGACATTCTGGCTTAATAACTGTGTTGTAATGTCTCAGTTTTGTGTTTTTAGATAAGCATTTTTTGTTGTAAATATTTTGTGTAAGTCTCAATGCCGTTTCCATTTTTTGACATCTACTCTTATTGGCCGCTTTTTCCAACCCATTTTCCATGATTATTTCACCCAAATATCTGAATTCAGAGACTCGTCTGATGTTACCATATTTTGTTTTTAGAAATGGTGTTCTTAGTCTGTTGCAAGTCATGTATTGTGTCTTTTCAAAGGAAATCTGGAGTCCTACCTTTTCTGCTGTTTCTTTTAGAATTTCAATCTGTTTCTGTGCCGTTAATACATCTTGAGCCAAAATTGCTAGATCATTAGCAAACGCCGGACAATCAATTTTGATGTTGGTTCTCCCCAGTTTAATGGGCTGGTCAATATTCAGGGCCGACTTTTTTTCACGCCACTCCTGTATTACTTTTTCTAGAACACAGTTAAATAAGAGTGGCGAGAGTCCATCCCCTTGTCTCACTCCAGTTTTAATTTCGAAGGACTCTGAGATGTCACCCATGAATTTAACTTTTGACCTTGTGTTAGTTAATGTTGCTTTAATAATTGCCAGCGTTTTTGGATCTAGTCCTTGTTCTTTCAAGATTCGGAATAAAGATTCGCGGTCTATAGAATCATATGCTTTTTTGAAATCCACAAATGTACAGACGAGATTTTTATTGTACAGTTTTTGATGTCTTAGGATCAACTTTAGATTCAGGATCTGTTCAGGGCAGGATCTGCCCGGTCGAAAACCTGCTTGATATTCACCAATTTTAGGTTCCAACTGTCCTTGTGCTCGGTCTAGTAGACATTGAGATAGAATCTTGTAACAAACTGGGAGAAGAGATATCCCTCTATAGTTGTTTACATCCGTTCTATCTCCTTTCTTGTGTAGTGGATGGATTAGAGCATCTTTCCAATCTTCCGGAATCCGTTCGGTTCGCCAAACTTCTTGTAGAATTTTGGTTATTTCGTTGATTGTACCTGGACCAGCGGATTTCAAAAGTTCAGCAGTGATTCCATCTTCACCAGAAGCTTTGTTATTTTTAAGCCGCTTGATTTGCCTAATTATTTCATCTTCATTCGGTGGTAATGAATCTGGGTTTGTTTGTTTAGGGTTTAGTGTTGGTAATTTGTTTAAAGGCTCAGGACAGTTTAGGATTTGTTCAAAATACTTCGCAAGTTCCTTGCAATTGTCTTGGTTATTTAGAGCTAATTGTCCATTTTCCTTTTGGAAGCAATGACTTTGGGGTTGATAACCTGTTAATTTAGTTTTAAATGTTTTGTAAAAGTTTCGGGTGTTATTTTTTTGGAAATCTTTTTCTATTTCATTAAGTTGATTGTTTTCATATTTTCTTTTAGCTTGTCTAATTAGCTTCGATGTTTCTTTTCTTACTTCCAAAAAGATGTTATAGTTTATTGCTGTTTTTTGACTGTTCCAATCTTTGAATGCTTTACTTCGGCTTAATACTGCTTGCTCGCGAACTTCATCCCACCACGGATGTTTTCTACGTTTTTGTAAAGGGACCAACTTTAAGGCTGTTTTAATAATTTTTTGTTTTAATTCTTGCCAGTTCTGTGCAGGTTGTTTATCAAGCTCTTCAGTTAGGGCTGGTTTTATTTTCGTTGGGTCAAACTTTGGTATTAGCAGCTCCTTTTGAATAAGTTTTCGAGGTTTTAAGCTAAGTTTGATTCTAGTCAAGTAGTGATCCGTGTCTATATTTGCTCCTTTCCTGACTTGAACATTCAAAATCTCTTTATAATTGGGGTACGAAATGGCAACATGGTCAATTTGAAATTCACCCATGTACGTGTTTGGGCACCTCCAGGTCTTTTGTTTTGTTATTTTCTTCTTAAAATGGGTTGACATTATTTTTAGATTAAACTGCGAACATAGTTCAACCAATCTTCTACCATTATGGTTAGTCCATTTATGAGCGGGAAAACTGCCGACTGTTTTCCTGTACTTTTGTTTTTTCCCTAGTTGGGCGTTGAAATCACCCAATAGGATTTTTATATGGTTAGAGGGAATTTTAGAGACAGTGTTTTCCAGAATTTCCCAGGACTTATTTACTTTTTCAGGATTAGATTTATTTTCTTCGTTAACTGGGAGGTGTGCATTGATTAATGTATAGTTTTTGTTAGCACACTTGAGGGATAGTGTCATAAGTCGATTATTTACTGGCTGGACATTTGTTATAGAACCAAGAATGTTTCTTGAGACAGCGAAAGCAACACCGAGATGTGGTGTATTTTTGAGTATTCTTTTGTCCGTTTTACTTTTAAAAAGTCTGTAGTTGCCGAATTCCAAGGTGTTATCATCTGTCAATCTGGTTTCTTGCAAAGCTAAAATTTGGATTTTTTGCTGATTTAATGTTCGCCCCAATTCGTGTAGTTTTCCTGGACGCAGGAGAGAATTGATATTTACCGTTCCAAAGAAAGTTTTTATTTTCGGTTTCAGACGTTGGCCAGAGGTCTCCGACTCCCTCTGAAAGATTTTGCGTTTAAGCCCGGACGCCCCAGAATCCGAAAGTCCGGTTGTACCAGCAAAACTGGCAGAGGATTGTCTACCTCCTGGGGTAATTTTGTAATTACTAAAACGCTTCATCTTGTACTTTGAATTAAAGGTTTGAACCATGACGGTTCAGAGGTTAAGACTGGAGGGGTTAGTTCCAGAATTTAAATATCAGCCGCACCACTGGTGAACAGACGCTGACCACTCAGCCGCTTGATACAAGTCAGACGCTAAGTGGATTTAGCTTTCTTTTTGCCTAATTTTTTTAATTTTGCTAATTTTTGCCTAATATATATATATATATATATATATATATATATATATATATATATATATATATATATATATATACAGGGTGTCAGATAAACATGGGGTAAAAATGCAAGGAGTTATTCCTTGTCCTATGATAGTTTTTGAAAAACCCCTTTGTTTGGAAGATACAGGGCGAACAAAATTTGCAGGAAATGTTTGCCACTTTTTGGGTATATTTTTTTTTCATATTTCAAATCCAAGAGTAACCTGATTTTTTTTTATGACAAACAGTACTTGAATTTGCCATTGTTGGAAAGGGCATTTTTTTATAAATTCAGCGAGGTCGATATTTTAATAATGATTTTATTAATTTTTGAAAATTCTAAAGTTTAAATGATACCAGATTTTAAAAGAAACAATATCAAAATTGGGTATATTTTTTTAAAGAACTATTTATATAAGGTTTTCAAAGTGTCAATCATTAACTTTCTAGCATACATTGGACGAACCCTTGAATTGCGCTTTCCCACCAGAGGTATATCGACAATTTCTTGTCGAATTCGTAATTTGAGAGCTTCCAGATTTTCTAGCTTATTAACGTAACCCTACTTTTTAAATAGCTCCACAAAAAATCGTGTAGTGCCAAAGTAATTCTATTTCTGTTTTAAGTGAGTGTTCGTCTAAGAAATTTATTAAACAATTATAAATTTTATATTCAAAGATCTCACTAATTTTTAATAACAAGGACACTGGTTTGTAGTTTTTTCCTTCATTTCTTCCCCCTTTCTCAAAAGGTGGTCCAATATAGGCATTTTTTAGTTGACTAGGAAAGATTCATAACATAAATATATAATTTGTCACAAAAGCTTAGGTTTTGTTATATTGCTATCAATAATATGAAAAATTAATGTTTTGGTGTACATCACTTTTATTAAAAAATTGCCATTTTTAATGATTAATTAAATATCTGAAATTATCGTTATTCTCAACAATTGCAAATTGTACAGCATCATTCATGCGTATTTAAAAAATGAATATTTCAATATAAATTATATATAAAATAAAACTATAAGGATTGATATAAAATGACTGTGATATTGGTTTACGAAATGCATCATTAAATCTTCAGTTATGTGTTCACATAACACACCTTAATTAACAAAAAAAAATCAACTTTATTAGCTATAAATATTACAATTTCCTATGAGAAACATCTAAATAAAAATTCCACAACATTCCATAAAGATGGCATACGCATTAGTATCTCTACGAGACCTAAAGTGACCTAATCACCATATATTTTCAATCGGCCTTTCGAATTGATTAGTGTGAAAACAGATCACGACTTTCCAATTCTAGTTGGATATCGGCTAGTTAGTGTAGGAAAAATCGTTTTTGAATTAAATTCAAAACGGTCGATACGAATGGCGGGTGAACGTATGCTGAACGTGCTGAAACTGAAGTCGGTCGCCATTAGCGTGATAGAGCACAGCACCTTTACATTGGTAAATGCCAACGAAGAAAAGTCGCAACGGGGAGTGTCGGAATGTGAAGAAAAAGTTGACACGATACTTGGCTAATGCTTAATTGTGTTTTCCCGATTTCTTTATTATTTCCTAATGAACTAACCTTTTAAAGAATTATGTTTATTGGGTAACCTCGCGAAAGTAAAGACGACTATTTAAGAAATAGCCAGCAATCTAAAATGTTTTCGTTTTAAACTTGGTACAACATTTACCGAAACGTTTCAATTAATGAAACAAGTGTATGGTGAGGATTGTTTATTCCTTGGCAGAGTCCACGAGTGGTTCAAACGATTCAAAGGTCGTAAGGACATCAAGAACGACGAACATCCTGGTCCGAAAATTCCGTGGTTACTCAAAGTAACATTGAAATTGTGCGTGAATTTATAAAAAAGCAGCCAAAATCCACATACATAGAAATGGAATTGTCCAAAGATTTAATTCAGCGCATTTTGACCAATCATTTGGGACAAACAAAGTTTGTGCACGTTTTGTTCCACATAAATTGACTTACGACCAAAAATTGCTCGGAATTCAACATTGCAAAGGCTTGATTAAAGAGTCGAAAAAGGACGAACACTTCAAGTACAGCATTGTTACTGGTGGCGAGACGTGGTGTTTTCAATATGATCGCGAAATCAAGCGACAAAGTGACGAATGGAAGCAGCACCCGAGCGAGCCAAATCCAAAGAAAAGCCACCTCGAGAAGTTAAAAATCAAAACAATGTTGATTTGTTTCTACGATTCGGAGGGAATTGTGCACAAGGAGCTCTCGTTCCAGCTGGTCAAACGATCAATGCGGTGTTTTATCTTGGTGTTATGAAGCGTCTGTTGTCACGTATTCGTCGTGTCCTGCCACAATATCGTCAAAGGCAGCTAGTGTCTGTTGCACGATAATGCGTCGTCCCATCGCTCGACGCTCATCACTGATTATTGTATCAAAACTGGCATTTTAACCACCAATCATTCACCATACTCGCCTGATTTGGCTCCGTGCTACTTCTACCTTTTCGAAACCTTCCTTAGCCGATGAAAGGACAGAGATATGCCGACAGTGAAGCCATTCAAAAGGCGTCGACCGCCATCCTGAAGGGCATATTTTTGGCCTAGCAAAAAATGCATTCGCCAATCTAATTAACTGTGCAAAACATTGTATTGATGCGCTAGGAAACTATTTTAAATAATGATTTTTGTTAAATATTTGTGTTTTTCTTTGAAAAAGTCCTGTTTTCTGTGAGACGCACATTGTATTACATGATGCAAAAACTATAAATTGTTTTGTCATAAATCTGGACCTTTTCTTCCATGGACTTAAATAAGGTTTAAAAACGCTTAAATAAGGTTATTTTACTTTTACATTTAACATGCATTTGATTTAATTTGTTTTTTTTTGCTTTAGGTTCATCCTTAGCACGATACTCGTTTGATGGTTGAGCTGTTTATGGGTCATAGGCATCGATCCATATCTCATTACGAATAATTATGGATTTTAAAAGGTCAACATACAGAGAAAGCATCTCAGTAGCTTCAACACGACAATATATTTAAAAAATCAGTGTTTTCAGGGTAAGACGAGAAGACAAACGAGATAGCTGTAAATTGTTCTGCAAAATTGATTGAACTGATCTAAATAATATTCCAATGACATCTGCAACGTCTCTAATACTTCATCTGCAATTACTCAGTACAAGATCCAACATTTTGGTATTGTTTTCTTCATTGGTTGACCTGGAAGATCTTTCTCAACCAGGATCATCTTCAACTGCTTCTCTACTATCACTAAAGTCCTTGTACCACTTGTAAACATTTTTTTTTGACATAGCTTCATCACCGGAACACTTTCTTATCAACAAGACATTTTTTGAGAGAACTTAATGCACTCTTTGCTAGATAAATTTATTCATTTTAAAAAATCGGAGACCGAAAATTTTAACAATTTTCTACAATTTAACAACAAAAAGACGCTATAGTTTCTAACTTCACAAGTGAAACGATATGAAACCTCTCTCAGATGTCAGGAAGAGTCACACCAACTGATAAAAAAACACAGTTGTATCAATATGTAAAGGTCACGACTTTTTAAAATAAAAACCACCTTACTTTTTGATCATTGTATATACCCTAATAATAACCAAAACATTAAAGAGAATTTCCAATGTCTTGTCATGTGTTCTTGAACCGTGGTGTTTAATTATATAACAATTACAATGTATAGACAAATGTATTGTTGTAAGAATTGACTTTTAAACGACCGATGTAAAAGAATAAAATATTTTTAAGAAAACGGAACTACAGAGACTCATATAATCCCGAAAACAACGTGACCAAAAAATATGGACAACCAACAGGACAAGTTGGTTATGATTAACACGAAATCACTAATTTTCTTAAACTACGAAATTGGTTTATTGTTTTTATAATTTTTTTATTTAAACTATATAAACAGTTTAGCACTAAAATCAAAATAAACATAACATTTAACCAATTCTATATTAAAGCTAAAAAAATTAAAATAATTTCATCGGAGCAGATGCCAGATGTTATGGAAAATATTGTTAAAAACAACGAAAATTATTTCTTTTAGATAATCAAAAGTATTTAGGAGGTGATTTTAATATATTTTTTGTTACTTAGGAAGCATAAATAAATCGAAAACCCGATGATCAAATCTCTATGGGAAATTTTAGTAATAGACAGATAAAGATTTATTGGTCCCAATTAAGTGTAAATTTGTAACTGCCATGTTGGCATGCGACATTGTGAATATAAAATAATAAATATAATAAAAATAAAATATAATAAATAATAAACTAAACATAATAAAGAATAAATAATTCTTACAAAACATAACAAAACTCAATTAATTAATTAATAACATTGTACCACTAATAATGAATACTAATATAAAATATATAACTGTTTTATTTATCTATATCAAATCTGCCCGTATCAGTAAAAATATCATTTAATGAATAATACGCTTGTTTAAACAAGGCTTTTATTTGCTGCAATTTTGGACTTTAATGTCTAATGGACTTACTTTTAGTCACAAATGACCTTTAAAGAATTCAATATAAAAAAATGTTCTTAAGTTTAAATAAACCACTAGTCACATGGATTAAAGGAATAATTGAAGATTTTGTATAAAAAACACCAGGATAACCTCGAAAATGATAATTAACAAAAGACTAGCAAAGTCTGTAGAAAAAAAATAGAAAAGTTGAAAGAATATTTTAATCAAAATTGTTCAACATCGTGTTTGTGATAAGACTTTTTGGTTTCTTAATAGAACTCTTCTGTGAGTTATTAATAAAACTCACAGAAGATCGGAAAACAAGTATGTTTTAGTATGAAAATAAAATTAATCTAATTGTTTCGCGTGAAACAAAACTGCTGTGAAATCAGCGACTGTTTTTGCGGCCAAGGTAATTAGATATCTTTATGTAACGGAAGCTATAAATGCACTGCATGTAATATTCTAACATGTTAATATGACGCTATCTAAAGAAAATTTGACCATAATTTTCTAATTTCTCTTTATTTATTGCAGAATTGTACGTCAACGAAATGTCCAAGCTTAAACTAGAAAGACTTTTATTCCATAGCATGGAATATTAAAAATAATTTTAGGCCCCTATTTAATCTTTATATCTACTCATCATTCGTTTAATTATATTGAACAGCATAGATACTTTTCAGCTGCAAAACTTCGAAGCCATGTAAAAAAACTTCGATCAATAGCTCATTGAGAGTGCATTAAAAAAATACAGCAGGACAAGTCATTCATAAAAAAGAACTTAAAATACTTCAAAATATGTTGTCTTTTTGACTGCCAAAACATTTCTAAATTATAGCAGTGTTTTAAATGAAATATTTTTCGTATATCCTACTATCTAATAGAAAGATTGAAAAATAATTTCCATTTGAAAAATCTATTCCCATTTTATACTCATAAATTCGAGCAATCTCAATAGCCTAGTGATAAATGAAAAATACGTGAAAAAAAAACACATAATATTGTTTAAATACGGTCGTTAATCATTTTCCTTACAACTAGAATATTTTATAATTGTTTCATTATAAGAAGTTAATAATAATTAATAAAGACAATATGTATTTAACCACCATTTTGTGTAGTGTTTGTTTTATTTGAACAACTTTATTAAAATATTAAGTCTACTAGGTTAATTAAAAAATTCGCGTAACGACACCTACCTCATCCTTCATATGAACATATGTGAAGTTTTAAGCTGATCTGTCAATTCAGTCGTACAAAATCAGCAGCTTGAAGTAAACGTATCAGTGTTATTTTTTAAAATGGAAAATACTGAAAATCGTGCAGTGATTAAATTCTTTGTAAAAAAAGGTTTAAAGGCAATGGAAATTCATAGTGAAATGGTCAATGTATTAGAGGAGTCTACTCCTTCAAAAATAATGGTTTCTTGTTTTTTTAATATACGCCTGGATGATGATCCTCGTTCTGGACGTCTAATAAGTGCAACAACTGAATAATCAATTCTATACATGATACGGTTATGGATGAGAGACAATTGATACTGAGTTTAATTGCTATGGTAACGGAATTGCTTAACTGAACGGGTGTTTCATATTTTGAGGTTTTCAAAAAGGAATTGCTTTCGAAAAGGAAAGGCTTGAGAAAGCTATGTGCAAGATGAGTCCCTTATTTGTTAAATTTTCATCAAAAACGACTTCTAGTAAAACTTTGTAACATTCGGATCTTTTTCGAAAGAATAAAATGGATTTTAAACGTCGTTTTGTACCTATGGATGAGACTTGGGTTTACCACTATGATCCTAAACAGCGACAACAAACCGCAGACTGGACTGAGCCTGGTTGTTCAGCTGCGAAGCAGCCAAAGTGGTCAAAATCGACCAAAAGGGTTATGGCATCAATTTTTCGAATGCAAAAGGCATTTTATTAATTGATTACTTTCAAACCGGTAAAATAATAACAGGACAGTATTATGCAAACCTTTTAGATCAATTGGATGCAAAAATTCGTGAAAAAAGACCCGGTTTAGTGAAGATTTTTTTTTTCATCAAGACAATGCATCGGCTCACAGAGGTGTTCGTGCAATGGACAAATTGAAGGAGTTACATTACGACTACATTACATATTCAACAGATCTGACCGCCTCTGATTTTCATCTGTTCCCAAACCTCTAAAATTCCTACGTGGTAAGCGTTTTTCATCAAATGAAGAAGTTATAGCAGCCGTACATGAGTCTTTTGAAGGACTTCCAGAAAATCCCTTCGGAGATGGAATAAATGAATTTGAGTTATTCATAGTTAGTCTGCCTATTGTCAAATTTTCAACAAATAAATTGAATGAAAAAAAGAATGGAAGAGTAAGGAGTGGATAAGTTCCATCTTAAACGTTTGATGTTTTATGAGTTTGGGGCCATAAATGTAATTATGCAATTATATAACTAGTAACAATGCTAGTTACAATGCTGCATCTAATGCTGTTTATCCTGCTTCTTTATCCTCATTAGTGTCCAACCAGTTCTTCAGATACTAACGCGAGAAAGATGTTAAAAAGTTATAATACACTTTGAAGAATAAGGAATAAAGGAATAATTCACTTGGAGTTAGTTCCTGATGGTGGGACATTGAATTCAGAACTCTATTTAACTCAACTTGGGAGAGTACAACCTGTTCTAACAGAAAAAATATTCGGATTTGGTCAACTGTAAAATAGTCGCCCTGCATCAAGATAACACAAGACCAGACATACATGTGACCACCCCACAAATTAACGAATTAGACTTTGAACTTCTCCCTCACCCAGCATACAGCCCTGACCTCGCTCTGTAGGATTATCACTTGTTCCGGTCCATGGCTTACTTTTAGTGAGGAAAAAATGCAGTACTGAAGAAGAGGTCGAATTTTTCGTATATACTCATCGTGGTACCAAAGAAGAATGAAGTTACTGGCACAAGGACGGATTGAGGACATCGAAAATAACGGCCTCTATTTCGAGGAACAACCTCCAGGTATACATTTTTTAAAAAGTGAATAACTAAACACCTCAAAAACACAAAAAAAATTGTTTCAATCTTGGAATATTCACGAGAACACTTAATTACGTTAGAGGTTGATAGTTTTAGGGGTGCTGACAGGGGTTTATCGAGAGCCGATGCCTGTGATTCGGTATCAGCTTTAAAGAAACGGTCCAGTCATCAACGTCATATTATATCAATCACATGTCACATATAATTTATTTAACTTATCGAATACGGTTTTACAATTTTATCAACTCCATTATTAAAATCCCATTACTGTGCTCTCTTAAACATGACAGGTTCTGAAACTTATTTTTAAAAACTATACATTTTGTGGAACTGAACAAAATCCTGTGAAAATGTGGCATTCTTATTATTATCATGGAAAATTTCAAAAACCTTTACAGATCCAAGATTGCGCAACAACTTGAAATACCGTTGATTCTCATTTCTAACTAATTACATATGCCCAAAATTCTCGCTGGCAAGATGTTGTGTTCATATAAAAAAAAGCCGTGCGTTTTCGATGTTGTCAACGACCAATAACACCGTCAGTAACAAAAAAAAAAGAAAAACTTGTTTCGAGAGGTTTATTTAGCGTCGTTTCGTTCGAATAATGATGATCGTGTGGGTTGCTTGACCTCTCACGGTTCTTGTGGTCGAACAATAATCCATTTCAAAACGCAATTCTAAAATGTGTTTGTTTTTTTTTATATACACGAATATTGTAAAACACATCTAAAATATATATTTAGACATCTACATCATTTTCTACCATGATTCCCACGTTTGAACGCTGGTAAGCTGGGTCCACACCAATAAACATTTGCGTTGTGTGGGCTGTATGTGTTGTATGTGGTGTGCGGGCGTGGCAATGTAAACGCTCTGACACACAAGGTCACCCATACATATTTTCGCCGCACAGCACGCACACGAACCATCTGTTATCGGTTTTCTCGCGAATGTCACAGGAATTGGTGGCATACAGGATTTGTGTGTGGACGTATTGTTGAGTTAAATTAATGTTTTAGTTTCCAAAAGATACCTACGTGACGTGGCTATATTGAAATTGTTTAGTAATTTATAATTTATTGAGTAACCGATTGTATGTTTTATTGTAGTTAAAGTATGTATGTCTCAGCATATTATTATGTTGAAGAAGTGAGCTGCATTTATAATAATGAACAATTTAATCAAAAAAAAAAAGAAAAAAATTACAAGAAAAGGTGTTATTGGATGAAGCATTTGTACCATAACAGAATAACAGAAATTTATAAACTACAGAAAATTTAAAAATATGTATGTATAAATACTGAAAAACATAATCTATATTTTTGACATTTGTTGTAATAGCTTTATCAAATATAATCTACAAACATTGACTATTGACTATGCTTGACAACTTTGCGTCGTAAATATTTTCGCCGCACATTAAATTCAACACACCCGCAAATTTTTATTGGTGTGGACTCTGCTTAACATTACTGTGGATCGCTCGAATATATTCAAAAAATGGCCCTTATAAGATAATTAATATATTTGAGACCATTTAAAAAGAAAAGTGTGCCAATGCGTTTGCTAAAACATACTCTTCACTTTTTCGTTTAATTAAAGAGACCCAAAGAAGTCAAAAGCACACTGAAACTGGAGTAGTTTTATCACGAGAATGGAAAATTCCTTGGATTGGACTTTTGAACTCGAGAAAAATTAGCATTGAAAGTTCGTGAAGCGTTCGTTCGTGAAAATTGAAAATATTTTAGTCCATAAAGAACTGTTATATTTTGGTGCTTGTTTCGGCTTTGGTTCGAGTCGTCAGTCACGGAAAGGTGAGGTTGTGAAACCTGTTTGGATTTATAAAATTCGTCTTCACCTTTGGCCACTCTCACTTTAAGACAAGTTATAAAGGATGTCCCAGTAGATTTTAGAAATTGAAACGGCGCTAGATTTAGGAATTTAAATCTAGCGCCGTTTTTCAGCGACTTAATCTAGACATTTTATATCTCGCATGTGTCATTTAGAGTCCCGGCAATTTCAAACCGTAAGATTAGCTATTTTTATCTTTGATGAAGTTAGAGATAATGCAAAATTTTCCAATAAGATTATATTTTCCGACGAAGCTCAGTCATATCTCACTGGTTATGTGAACAAGTAAAATTACAGGATATGGGGAAGTGAAAATCCTCGAGTGATTGCAGAAGAACCTTTACATCCTCTTCGAGTAACACTGTGGAGGGGTTACAGGGCCATTTTTTCATGAAAATGACGAGAGTGAAAATGTAAAGGTTAATGGTGAACACTACCGCAATATGTTAAGACTTTTTATGGCCACAATTGGATAATATGAACCTTAACAGTATGTTCTCTCAACAAGATGGCACCACGAGTCATATGGCGAGGGAAACTTTGGATTTGTTACGGACATTTTCGTGGCCGCCTCCTTTCTCGAAATAGTGGATGATATTCAGTAGCCTTCCTGCAAGATACAATCTTGCCCTCATACAGTTTAACACCTTTCGAACTTTTCCTGTGCAGGTTCCTCAAGGACAAAGTCTATTCTAACAATAGTCAAGTAATGCGTCGAGTTATTGGTGAAATTGAATGGTCATCTTTAGAAACAGCAGAGGGGGGCATTTGGAGAATATTATTTTTAAAAATAACTGCCAGATTTGTTTTTGGTCAAATAAACAAGCCGGTTGGATTGTTGGATATATTTAAAAAGGAAATCCCCTATTGAGACACCCTATAATTAGCAGTATTTTATTTCTGAGAGCGTAAAAATCATTCAGTTCGCAAATTCAAAAGCAAAGTGAAAAATTCTTCATGCCCGGACGCTACAAATTTTGTAAAACCTGTCGTTTACCCAAAAACTGCGAAATATACTGGCCGGGTCTCCTGGCTAACCCAAATTTTTCCGACAATATATCATGCATCCCATTTGTTTCAGAAATCGTGGAGTCATAGCTTCCATTTTGTTTTCATTTCGAAAGATTATATTGGGTGGTCAAGTGTCTACCATTTTAATTATTTATAACTTTTAAAGAAACAAAGTAGATTTTTTTTGCCTGCATGGAGATTATACAATTTCCAATTGTAGAACACGTCGTCGAATCGGCGTCTCTGTAGACTCCCCCACACGTGTAATATTTTCAGCGCTTCGTATGGTTCTAGTACCTCTGATGCGGGACCCATCCCCAAGTGTTCCGGATTCTTAACATTGCTGAAATAAACGATATGTTGTCGTTCTATGAGACGCAGGACGATTAAAATATTTTCTCCTAAATTCCAAGTGGGAATAGTTGAATTGAAATATGTGTTTTTTTCTTTAATATATTAGGGGGACCGAAAAGTAATCAAAATTTCTTCGACAAGCTCATTCACAGTTAGTTTGTGTCGAGACACGGCCTCACAAACAAGGAAGTTTTGTTGTTACGTTCAAGCTTGGCTGTAAATTTTATTTTTCGGTTAAAAAATTTTTGTTCTACCAAGGGGGAAAGATGTCAGAGCCAACAATAGAAGAAGCACACTTACGATCAAGGAATGAAGGCAAACGAAGTAGTAAAAATGAAAAAATGACCGATACTTACGGGGATGTTCTGAAACTAAACAAGTGTCATAGATGATTTAAAAAGTTTAAAAATGGAAATAAGAATATCAAAGATGCCGCACGAAAAGGACGACCCCAAAAATTAGATGATGATATCCTGAAGGCGATGGTGGGTTCCGATCCTCGTCAAACAATCGAGGAATTATCATTGAAGATTGGCTGTCCATGGTCTACAGTTCAGGATCATCTTCGTCGCATAGGAAAATTGTACAGGCAAGGAATTTGGGTTCCTCATGAATTGACGAAGACGGCGTACCATCTGCGCGTCTCTTTTGTCTCGGTATCAAGCCGATCCGTTTTTGCGACGAATTGTAAAAGAAGATGAGAAATGGGTGCTATATAATAATCCTGTACTAAATAGTCAATGACTTTCTTCCGGAGAAGCACCTGTTCCGACACCTCGACCATTACTAACAATAAAGAAGGTCCTTGTTTGTGTGTGGTGGGATTTTTCTGGAATCTTACACTATGAATTGCTTGAATCTGGTCAGATCGTTACAGCGACAGTGTATTGTAAACAACTCGAGCGAATGAAGAGCTCATAAAAAAACGATCTGTTTTGGTCAATAACAAAAAAAGGATCCTTCAACGCGATAACGCGAGGCCTCACGCTGCAAAAATATCACAGGAAAAAATAATCCCAATCTAAGGGAGCTTAGATTGGAACTTTTACCTCATCCATCCTATTCACCAGATCTCGCGCCGTCGGACTACTACCTTTTCAGATCGTTAGAGCATACATTAAGAGGTAAAAAATTTAACAATGTTGGAGAAGTGAAAACGCACTTGGAAAAGTTTTTCAATAAAAAATCGAAGAACTTTTTAAAAAGGGAATCGAACTGCCTTTACGCTGGCAAACAGTGTTAGAAAATGATGGAAATGATTTTGTTACTAGTATTTAAGCTTCTTTAATAAATAAATGTTTTTCGCCAGCAAAAAAAATTGATTACTTTTCGGTCTCCCTAATAAATTATAATTTAACTGCGTTCTTTGCACGGCAATATACAATAGCAAAATTCAAACTTTCACAAATATCATGAAAAAAAAACTAAAAAACTAAAAAACTTTTGTGCTAAAACAAAATGGGAGTGTGATACTTGCGTCATCCTTTAATAAAAAGGCACATTTTTTCAGAAAAATTGCATTTGTGGTTAACTGATGAATATTAATTTAAATTGAACATACTAAGATATACATTAATTATACTTGGTAAATGCAAGGTCGCTTACATTGCTATATTTGTCAAGTCTTCATGCCAAAAATTTCAACATAAAACCTGACGAATATCTCTTGTTTGGTGCACTACACACAGAATAAAATATTTCTGTAAATACATATATATATATATATATATATATATATATATATATATATATATATATATATATATATATATATATATATATATATATATATATATTCTCCAAAAATCAGAGATATGCAGCTTTTTATTACACTCCTGTCGGCAAGAGACCATGCAGTCGTCAGTTCTAATGTTGATGTCTAATATAGGTTTTAATTTTAAAGTAACTGGATTTCAAATGTGAGCTTTTAAAATTTATTCCATTCTCCAGTCCTTTAACCCTCAAGAGAATCACTGAATAAGGAATACCCATGGGTGCATTATAAGTGTTTTTCCTTTATAAATGGTCACGTTGAGGGGGTGACTTTGAGTGAGGAAAAACTTTTACTATCCCCAGTACAGATCCCCCACCATAGCCATCTTAAGATGTGAATACTAACAAAAATATAAGCAACTGTAGTCAGTCTGTGGGCCACCCAGTGCTGCTGTTGTGTCAGTGTTATTTATTTAAATAAGCTTTTTGCACAAATAGTGTTTTTTTCGATCTTGACACAGTTTGTGGTAAGTAAATCATAAATATTGTTTTTTCTATAGTATTTTTATTGAAAACTTTGATTTTTAATTTTTTTAACATTTATTTTTCAGTTTCTTTCATTTTCTATTTAGCTCAAAATGAACACGCGTTCTCGTACTCGCTGTGCGTCTGAAGTAGAAGCGTTATATGAGGCAGCTGATATTTTCGACGACAAAGAGAGTGAAAGCAAGACCGAATCGGTTTTTGAAAAGCATCATACCAGTGCACTTTACCTAACTAAATAAATAATATAATAAATTTAAAATAAAACTAAATTATGTATTGAGTATCTGAAAGTACATAAGTCCTCTTTTAAATGCCGTTGGAAGGAAGCTTTTATCTATTAATTTTGCCTAGCTAGTTTAGCCTAGATAGCCTAGCCTAGACAGTTTGAATAGAACACCTCATTTTAACATTTTTTTAAATTTTTGCTGATTTTTTCGATGGTATTAGGAATACTATTATTTCTTGATGCATTCTATAGATATAGTCTTTTTCTACACTGATTGAGGTTTAAATTTAAAAAAATATATTAAATTGGAAAATTTAATCAAAAAAAAATTAATAATCAAAGACATACGTGTATGGTATACCCATGTACTACCGATCGGGAAGCACAGAAGTGTTAACAGTTTATTGCAACCATTCGGTCAACGGTATATCTTGAACCGTAGTATACCAACACGACGTTTGCTGATGACACTACAACCTTGGCTTCTTGGAAAAAACCATGAAGCTGCCAGAAAATTTCAAACATTGAACAATTAATACTTGGACCAAAATTTCACCAATAAAGACAATATAATACAACAATAAAGTACTGGGAATTGGTTAATAAAACACAAAATGTTTATTATTTATCCACATTTATTGTATCGCTTCAAAGTAGGCCTCTTCCGAAATAAAACACTTATGCCAACGAATCATCCAGTTGTCAAAACATGTTTTAAACGCATTTTCCAAAATCGACTTCAGTTCTCGCAGCGAATACTCTGTCTCTATCGACTGAAAACGGGTGTCTTGAAGTGGAAGTGGAGTTTTGGAAATAGATAGAAGTCGGCTGGAGCCATATGAGGTGAATAGGGTGGTTGTTCTTTGGTGTATGAGTTTTTGGCCAGAAATTCGTTCACAATGATAGCCTTGTGAGATGGTGCGTTATCGTGATGCAAAATCCAAGAATTTTCTTTCCACAAATCTGACCTTTTTCGACAAATTTGATCTCTCAAACACCGCATAACGCTCAGATAATATTCTTTATTTACCGTCTGACCTTCTAGCAAGAATTGCGACAGCACAACACCGCGATAATCAAAGAAAACAGTCAACATCACCATAACTTTTGATCGACTTTGATTGGCGTTTTTCGGTTTCGGCTCGGTTGGAAGGCGCCATTTCGAAGCTTCTTGACTGGTTTGCATGTCGAACTCGTATACCCATGTCTCATCACCTGTTGCAATGCGTTTTATGAATGTGGTGTCGGAATTGACTCGTTCTAGCGTATCTTCGGCGACCTTTACGTAATTGAGTTTCTAAAGAAAATTCAGGTATTAGGGGGCACTAGTCGAACGGCAACGTATTTTATGCCCAAACAATCGCTTAAACTGGTACGAATTAATTCGTGAGACACAGAAAATCAGTGTCTTTCTCTCTCAAACTTAAATGACGATTTTCAGTCACCATTTCCTTCACTTTAGCGATGTTAACTCCAGTTGAAGACCTTGATGTCCGACCAGAGCGAGGCAAATCTTCCACCACATCTCGACCGCTTTTGAATGCATTGTACCACTCATATTCAAGTGTTTTTGATAAAGTCGATTCACCGTAAGCCTTCTGCAACATTTTCAGCGACTCGGCACAGAAAATTCCATTTGCAATGCAAAATTTAAGTCGAACTCTTTGTTCGATGTTTTTATCCATTGTAAAAATCGCAAAACCCACTTCAGATGAACTGACAAAATCGAGCAGTGTAAACAAAGTAAATAACAGATGATTCAGAACAGAATTCAAACGTCAGTATAGAGGACAGTCGTGCCAACTTAACAATAAAAAGAATTTTGACAATCCCTTTAAGCGGACTTTTCAAATGATTAATTTCCAGTATTTTTTTGACAAAATGTATACTCAAATTATCTGTGTTAATTAGACAAAATATAGAACTCTCAAACTCTAGACGCTAAGTTCCATTGGAGAGTCTTATGTCAAAAAAGAAACGCGAAGAACTGGGCATAAAATTCAAGAAAATGTACTGACTGGTGGGAAAAAAATTTAAATTGTCCATCTACAATAAATTGATTTTCTACAAATAAATCCTGAAACCCGTTTGATATCCATCAAACGGTACTTTCGGAACAAACAAAATTTTTAAAAAAATCAGTACTTTCGGAAGAAACAAATTTTAAAAAATAATAATTGTGCTAAACGTAGTGCTTAAAAACAATTTAAATAGGAAAGAAGTCTAATAATGGCTGCTGTAGTTCTTCACGATTAAACTACAGTTAAGTCACATCTGCTTGATTCAACATGATAAGAAATAAAGAAATAAAAAAATATCCCACAACAAAGTAGATGAAATTAATAAGAATGGGCAATAGTTTGAAAACAATTTTTTGTTTTCTTAATAATATTAATAAAATATTAACACCACACATACACTTATTCCTTTTTACCGTTCCTAAAAGAATGTGGTACATAGGTTCATGACATTTTAGCACTCTTAACAGAACCACAAGAGTGCTGCTTAGCTTAGAAGCATACAAGAAAATACCCTATAACATGTAAGTTTTCTGGAGCTTCCCAAAATAAAATATTCGCAAAAAAAATTATAAAGGCTCTTTAATGTTGAGATATTTATCTGCTTTATACTGATAATTTACATAAATGAGGTTGAAAATGATATTATATTATTTAGTAAATTATAATACTATTATTAATACCAACAGAAACAAAGAAACTTTTAAATTATATCTTGAAATAATAAACTCAAATAGATGTACCACTAAACATCAAATCACTTGTTTTTACCACTGTTTACACTCAATTCTTCTGTTGGAACCTTTGGTGTGAAATACTAAACTTGAAGAGATTTACCACTAAACACCAAAAAGCTTTTTTTGAACTGCTCGACGCACGTTTCGCTAACCATGTTAGCATCATCAAGAGATGATTTAATCATCATAAGGAGATTAAATCATCTCCTGATGATACTAACATGGTTAGCGAAACGTGCGTCGAGCAGTTCAAAAAAAGCGTTTTGGTGTTTAGTGGTAAATCTCTTCAAGTTTACTGTTCACACTGTCAATCACTGTTTCGCAGCCTGTGTTTCGTTAACTATGGTAAACATTGTCAGGAGATTATTCAATATCAGTTTGAAAAAAGTGCAATAGTGAAACGGGCATCGAGAAGTTAATTTGGTGTTCAGTAGTAAATATATTTGAGTTTAGCGTTTCATACGAAGCGTTTCATACGAAATGTTCCAATAGAGGAATTGGTTTATTGAGATTATTTATCTACATCTATTTGAAGAAAACAAAAATACTACAGCAGGGGAATTTCAACTTTTTGAACCAGGGCTGACCGATGCGGATGGATAAGGCACATTCCCCCTCTACTTCGTTAATTTCAGTAGCGGCGTCGGTCGCTTTGTAGTCTTTTTTTTAAATAATGTCTAAATAATTGCCCTAATTGGCGACTTATTTCACTAATTTTAATGTTTTTGTTAAAAATCGTTGACTGAGTATTTGGCAGTAGAGTCGCTTTAACACTGAAGAAGGAATGATTATCTGTCGGAGTAAAACGTTTAAATTGTATTAAACCTCTGAGAAGTAAAGTATAATTCTTTATTTAACTGAGGTAGCCGATACTTGATGGAAATTCATTTTAAATAAAAAACCAAGATTAATATCTAAATTTCCACTATATTTAATATAGAATATAGTGGAAATTTAGATATTAATCTTGGTTTTTTATTTATAATTCTTTATTTATAAGCAAAAAAATTGCAAATACTTTTGTTTCATCCTAATATCACTGAGAAGAACCATACTTTATTTTTATGGAAAAGCAGCAAAAATTTACAAAACACCAAGTAACAATAGAAAAAAAAAGATGTCTTAGGTATTAGAGACGATCTCAAGCATGTCTGACATACTTGTAAAACGATCAAAAATTACAATACAATGAATGGAGTAACGTTAAATATTCCGCATTGGGCCATCGCGAAGACAATACCAGTGGCTTCTATGACGCCTCTTTGCGATTATCTTTTTTTTTATTGTTCTTTTATCGAGCACACAACTTTTCCCCATAAGAGGTCGATGCACCCGTTGTGTATATACAGACGCGAAATTTTGCAATGGCCGGTTTCTATTTAAAAACTACAAACATTCGGTACGAATTTCTACATGGTACGTACAATCTTTTTTTTTTGCTTCAATTATTTTGTTTATAATGTTATCTCTTAGAGAGATGTGAGATAAAATTAAATCGTTTAGAAAAATTAATATGACATCTTGCATATATGAGAGGCAGTGGCGGTTCGTGAGTTTGAAATATGGAGGTTCTGCATGGCAGCAGACGATTTATAAAATACATTTAACAAACCAAAATTGAAAATAATAGTTATAAACTTACCGGATTTAGTAAGCAAGTAAAAAAATCCCTACAATTAAATGTCACGAAAGATATGTAATTTTATTTATAATTTTTTTGGTGAGTCTGCAGCTCTTATATAACAGCCGCCACTGATGAGAGGGTCACTCCCATATACGCATATGAATACATCATATGCATATATAAAAAGTTAATAGAGATATCTGCAAGACATGCGCAATAAATAATAAGAAATAATAAAAAAGAGAAGGAATAAAACAAAACACTACTTGTAACTGATATTAGATATTTGGAAATAATTTAAAATATAATAAAACTAAAATAAATTAAAAATATAAAATAAAATTGAAATATAAAATTATGGATTCATAGAAACTTATAAAAATATCAATTTGTCCGCATCTTAGTAAAAATTAATAATTTCTTTGGTAATTATCAAAATAATGAACAGATACAGTCGTGGCCAATAAACTTATATAGACTAAACAGTTTTAGATATTTACACCTTATATGATTTGTAATAAATATTATTCTTATTTTTTTGGCCACGTTATTTTTTCAAAAATATTTCATCAATGTATAATTATGAATAAAGTAATTGTTTATATTCAGAGTAATACAATGTATGCCTTTTAAATGCTCGGTAAATACATTCTGGAAAATTAATATTGTCTTAGAAACAACGTAGAAATGAGTCTAAATAAAATATATTAATAAGGCTCTGTCCGCCACTCTTATTTTATTGACCACTACTCTAAATTTCCATTATGCTTACGGTTAAAAAATTTCTAAAATTTAAACAAGTAAAAATTATGTATCTTCATTCAAGATTTTACCATCCATCTACAAAGAATTTATTTAGAAACAAGCCAATATCCAGAACCAGAAGGAAAAAATGATCCGACCAATTTTTCTACCTGATTTTGTTCCCAGACATTCATTTACAATCTTCTTGTTTGCTCATAGGCGTTCTCGACCGATACTTCTGTCCTATTTTGCGTCAAGCTCAAATAAACCAAGCCCAAAACCCATAGCCTATCATCGAACAATAACATTTATATGACCCTTATTTTTGTATAAGCCTACAGGCTTATACAAAAATACCTATAAGCTTACAGGCGTTTATTTTAAAACTGGGAGATAAATTCAATGGATTTGAACCTTCATGTTATGTTATATTGATCTATCATTTGAAATAAAAACTTATTATCCCGATAAAATATCTATATAATAATAATATATTATTTTGATCGCTCAACTTAATTTTCCTTGGTTTTTTAATTCAGTGAAACTAAGAAATTTAAAATATTTAGCAAATTCAAACAAAGTCCACGAAAAGGATAAATTACGTCTTATTCAAAATAATTCATCAGAAATAAAAGTATATTAGTGATGAATCGTAATTTGGGTTCAACATTTACACATTTTATAACGTTCCAAAAGATATAAAAACCCATTAAAGACAAGGGTAGGTCTGAAAAACCTTTCACAAATGAGCCAAATTCAAATTAACTAGAGAATTTAATAACTTAGAGAATGGAGAGTAGTTATGTCAACCGATTTTCAAGCATAGTACTTATGTCTCTGTTACTCTTATTCAATATTTCAACAAAAACCACATCACAAGCTCCTTATTCCCATAAGTCTCCTATATTCTTCTTAATCTTTTTTATTTCAATAAATTAAATAAAATATTACTTTTATTATAGTACCAGAGGGTTATTACAGTTGGAATGATGAATATATATTCATCATATATATCATCATATATATTATTCATATATATTATTATACTCTTTTTTTTCAAAGTCTATTCATTCTTCCAGAAATCGGAAACTATCCAGAAACAATCTACAGTGCACAGCCAGAAGGCAAAAAAACGACTGATGAATTTCTCTACCTGATATAGTATCCAGGCACTCTACAACCATCGTGTTTTCTCTTTGACAAGGTAACATTTCCCGAATGATACCACTTCCATTTTGCGTCAAGCGCGGGTAAACCAAACCCAGCGCCTATGGCCCATCATCGAACAATAAGACTTGCATTAACCCCTATTTTTATTGGACCCCCGTACGACCCACGGACAGTATTTTTAAAATGGGGGATCAAACAAAAATCCATTGCGGAATTACGGCGTCCTACTATCGAACGTGAAAACATACAATGGTGTTCCACGTTTTGATTTTTTCCCTATACATATATTTTTTTTGTCTCGCTCCATCTCACTTTTATCGTGTCAGAAATCATAGTTTACATTCATAGGACGACGTTAAAATTTATTTTATCTTCCTGTCGATTTAGTCGAGAACAGTTTTGAAAATTTTCTCGGTCTTATCTCCCACAAATTATTTTCAGAACATTTCAGTTAATTTTATTTGAAACTGAAAAGTATGTTAGAAGAATATTACACATGATCGTATTGCTTGCTAGTATAAATAACTCATATATAATAGAATGACGGTATTCTCAATGTATTTACGAATTAAGTAGACAGCAGAATTAAGTAGATAATATTTTTGTTTTAGGGGTAACTTTATTTTGTTTATATTGAATTCTGAGATTAAAACTACAATATTTTTAACAAGTAATAGCTCTCTATATATAATGATGCCATATGGAGTTGTACTTAACAAACTTCAACTTGTATCGTATCGTTTTGTTGCTACTTTACTTTACTCTATTCAACGATACCTAGGAAATCGACTTTATAAAAAAAAAACAAAAGAGCGGATAAAAATAGCTGAAGGCATCACCATGGCCTTGGCCCTTAAGAGGGTAACGTCGATATCTTGATCAAAAACAACTAAAAGTATAATTAAAATATAAATGAAATATTTACCGTTTAAAATGCTCTCGGATTCGATCTTCTCTAATATTCTCGGGTAAATTTCCTACCCACAAATGTCTAGTCTCTCTGACCATCGTGCCCTGAACACCACATTGAGGAAACGTTGTTTTTGGACGCACTAAAACACTATTTCACAGAAAACCACAACCGCCTCATGTTGCACACTCTCCGGTTCACCCTCTGTCGCCACCAACACTAGACCCGCACTTCACATCACTGGCTCTCGTAGCACCCAATTTTCTTCACCGGTTTTCACTAATTTCCTTTCGATTTTTTTTATTTTGCACTTTGCGCCCCGAAAAAAAAATGGGCCTTTTTAACTTCTTTTAGTTCTATTCACACAACGTACTGATGACGCGGACCCGAATGCTTTGCTCCGGTCGCCGAGCGTTGGGTCCAATGTTGCCACTTCTTACCACCTGGTTATCGTTAACATAGGCTGAATGTATTGCTCTAATATCCAGTATAATCGTTTTTATAGAACAAATACGTATCAAATTTAAACATCTATTTCTATTAAATTGTTATCAGATATATAATATTTATTCTTTATGTATATTAATGATTTTTAGAACACAAATTTAGTTATTTTTAAGGGCTGATCAACTACATTATTTCTAAAACAATAATTATTGTTATTTTAAAATATTTGAGAAAAGTTTTGGCAATTCCACTCGAATATTGGACTATTTTATTCGTTTAATATTTAGAATTTTAGTAATATTTCATAAAAATTGATTACGACAGTTAATTGAAAAATAAACTAGATATATAGGTAAATTAATTTAGACCAGTTAATACATTTAAAAAAAAAACTAATATACCTAAGTACATGATCTTCAAAATGTTTATGGTAGAAACTTGAAAATATCAACAGTAAGCAATAACATGCATATTCATTATGCCAACATCTGCAAACAACCCATCGATCGGGCAACGTCGCCCCTTTGTGAATCAATCCACGCACTACGAATATACCGGCGTTGTCAGACCCCTTTAAAAACGAATTATCCTATTTCGTCAGGCGGTTTCTGGCATCGGACGGTTTCGTGTATCGAAATCTACCTTTCCTTTATCTTCTGTCCCACTCCGCTAGACTGAGCGGTCTCTTACTACATCCTACTATCCGAACAGAAAACGTCGCCCCTTCGTATTTTCTATTTTTATTTTTAATTCGAGATGTAATGTTTGTTTTTCTTGTAAATAGTAAACGGCATTGTGTATTGGCGATGGTGTTAAGCCGCGGGGAATATTTATGGGGTCGCAGACGAGCGAGAACACCGCAACTTTGACTAATAATCGAAGAAGATCGACATTCCATATTGAATAGGAAGATATCAGGGGCTACATTATTGAAAATTGTTTATAAATTGATTGTTTCTTATAAAAAATATTGAATAAATGCACTTTTACAAATCTGAATATATATATTTACCAAATAAAGAAAAAATATATATGAACACGCCACAATCATTCAGACATTATATATATATATATATATATATATATATATATATATATATATATATATATATATATATATATATATATATATATATATTATTGTAATATTTACACCATATTACATTTTTTTATTCTAAAATAAATCTATTATTTGGATCTGTATTTACGCCTAAAAACTCTAAATATGAATATTTAAAATGTGATTCAATAATAGAAGAAATTCATATTTAACATTCAATCCAATATTATGAGAGGATTTTAGACTTTGATTAGTCTAAGAATCCTTCTGTTAGTTGTTCACAACGTGCTGGCAATAGTAATATGTAGACAATTGCGTGCATATTTTAAAAAGCAAAAGTACATTTATGGCAATCGGAATTGATACACTGGAGCATATTTATAATAAATTGAGTTAGGACAGTGACACAGGTAGTTTTACTGTTGTGGGCCAAAAGTGTGTCCTTGGTACGATCGTCTTAGTCTGATGAAGCAACTGCAATGTTACGAAGTATTACCATACAGTAAATATTCATCTAAAGCATTAACATATGACACCATCATTTATCCTCATTAAAACTTATTACAGTTCGTTATTGTTAGTTTGTAATAAATATGAAATAAACAGGTTGCAACTCTTACAAAATTCGGTTTTGATTCATTAAAAGTGTGACAGATATACATCCATATATCTAATATTGCGTTCTTTGGGTTGATTCTTTGTATGGCAGAATGTTGAGATGGTCAATAATATTTTGATTTAAAAATGAAATGATGTTTAATGCTTGCATATGTTAAAACGTTGACTCTGAAACGTTTTTGGAACGAAATATAGATTTTTAGTGTGTGTAAATAAATCCATGAATATTATTGAGAAAAGTTAGTCTAGTGCTAAATAATGATTATTATTATTATTCCTAGATGATAATCTTAGCCCGTTTATGACATGTATACATATTTTCTGTTGCAACTAACGCAAATAAACCCCGGTGCTAACAGAGCTTCGCAGTAATACTTTGGGCTGCTGCGGATTGATATCGACGATTGGTCATGCATTGTCGTACAAGTTAAACCCAAACCATGGTTGGATCGAAGGCTGATGACCATGGTTCGGAGCCCACGTTAAGCTGTAGATCCAGTAGCTATATCCAGTTGCTGATGCTTCTCTGATTTTAATTTTTTTTGTACTAATGAATATTTGTTGAAAATTGGGTAATATTTTCAGTCAATAATCACTCCACTTTTTCGTTTACCAAGGTTATGACGTTTCCTTCAGCGGCAGATCAACCTATGCCTGTAACTTTAGCAACATTTTAAAATCAAAGTAAATCCAGTGCCTCATATGCTGAATGTTGTGATGCTGAATGAACCAACCAACGGGTAAAATACTATTTAGACTTCAAAATGAGTTACAAAACAGGTAATTCTCTATTTTAGTAATGTAACGTCATTCTGAAAATTGTTTTCACAGATGCAGAAAAAAACTTAATTTTTGCTGTTAAACAATGAAAAAAAATTGTAAAAAAATCAATGTTGAATTCCAGCAATTATAAACTATATCTGATTTACTAGCTTATCAGTAGCAGAGCTAGATTAAATGTGACTCAAACAGGTCTTTAAATGGTAAATATTTTCAATTTGAAAGAATCAAAAATGATTAGGTGTTCCAATTTTTTTGTATAATCAACATATTGATATTTTAAAAATGTAAGATAAAATCTTTAGGTAATTATCTAATAAAAATAATTTCAAGGACAAATGACCATGTACAAAAATAAATAATCATAAACCTGTACATAATGAAAAAATATTTCTTTATTCTGATTACAAGGAACGTTAAAATACAGAGGAATAAAACTTCCTTAGAAACTGGATAATACCAAAAACATAATATTACCACAAAAAACTATTGTTTCGTCTAAAACTCAAGTTCGCTTAAAGCATTTCGCCTTTCGTAAATAAAATAAGGCGTCAATAAATTTGTTTCCTTGGGCAAAACCGCCACACACAGAAAAAATATCCCTCCATATGACAATCAGAGAAATTCCGGTCGTGGATGTGGCAACAAGGCAACGAGCGATGCGATCTTTTCAGGTCGCGTAGTAGGCCGTTTTAATTGAGGCGGCCCGGACAAGTCGACTTTTCTACCCGGGGTATGGTCGGTAGAGCTTTTATTGTTCTAAACGGGTATAGAAAATTTTGTGCGTTTCGTTACAATAGCCTATTCGTTTTTTTTTCATTCTCTTTTTTTTTTATTGTTTTCCTTATAACCCTGCGATTTTTAAAACTCTATTGTTAGCGAGCCACTGAACAAGTGCACGAATTTATAAAACTTTCCTAAAGAATATCTTCTATAAGGATAGCTGCAAAGGGTTAGGGCGTCAGAATAAAAAGATATTTAATTAAATCGATATCAACCGTTTCATATGCGTAATAACTTTAATTTCAAAATTTATTGAATAATAAGCGGAAATAATATAACCAATTGTAATTTCTTTCATGAACACTTTTAACAAAATGGCGCCCGGGTGATATATTCTGAATGCACATTTTACCAAATCATGCTAGAATTTTCATGACTTTACAATTTTATGTCGAAAAATCACTTCGATAACACTTCCTTTCGAAAAAATTGTGAAAAATACGCAGATAATCCTCAAAATATTTGTGGTGTAATCCAAATGAAAACACTGCAATCCGTAGGACCGTCGCTTACGAAGTGCAAGATTAAAATGACCTATTCTATAGTCGTGGGAGCGGTCGCAACGAGCTGGGAAAGAACGTTCTCTCCCACTCCCTGGTCGATCGAAGAAGCAGCCATATTTGATCCACGAAGGATATTCAATACGCTATGCGATATTTATTTTTAGAAATTAATATACCTATAAAGGAAAAGCACCATCTGTACTAACAGTTTCAAACCTCACGACTGTAGACTATAATGAATGATCACTTTAACGTTTACTTTCAATCTAATTTCGTCAACTGACTCTTAGATGGCTCCGTTATATGAGACTAATCGAAGAACCTTGAACATTGCTGTCCAATTTAGAATTATGCAACCATAAATACTACCTGAAGAATATGAAACCAAAAATATTCTTGCCATTTTTGCAATCTAAAAAATCCATTCTAAATGGCCATCCTATTGAAATACTACTTTTCCGTGACCACTAATTTCGAAAATTGCTTATGCACCATTACATAACAGTTACAGCACTGGTGACCAGGTGTGCAACTCCACTTTTTAACGGAAAGTTTCGTAATTGTGTTTCAGAAACTTGTTCTTAAAAATTATCTGGTTTTTGAAACTCAACAAAAGAAGTTATTTTTTGGGAATGTTAAAATTTACTGTTTATTTCAAAATTAGGGTTGTTTTTAGACAGATGCATTTTGCATTTGCATTTTGCAAAAAAAAACAAATTGGCGGTGAAAAAATTATTATACTGTCTCCGGGATACTGTCTCCAAAAATCTCACATCATTCTGGTTGGCAAGTTAAGATTTCCGTGACTTTTATCACCTTTGGTGATATTTTTTATAGTTTCTTTGGTGTTTCATAACGGGATGGGTCAAGCCGCGTCGCACCACTTGCCCAGGGTAGCGTTAACGTTGATTGAATTTAATTTAAGTAAATAAACATATCTCATTTGTCGATCACATTTAGAATGCTTCTGGTGTCTAACAACATAATTACTTATAGCCACTTTTACTATACTTCACCACTAGGTCACTATTATTTTCACCGTAGTATGTGTCTTCTTTCTTCGATTAACGAACTACAGCAGATACAAGTTTCTTCCTCAGTATCCCTTTGAACTTAACTTATCCCCTCTTTTTCCCATCTCTGCAATGCAATATACGCAAACATTTTTGCAAAAAGGTTTCAGAGTTTAACTCCGACGGACATACAAAAATAGTTTGAGTCCACTTTAAAAGAATATTCCCCTTTGTTTTCGACGGTAAACAAGTGATATCCTGAATTTAAAGGTGACCATTAAAGATGATGATTGCTCGTATCGACCCAAAACTTCTATGGCAGATAACATCGCAGTAAACATACACAAAGTCAAATTAACTGATTATCGATTAAAGGTACGCGATGTTGATATTGTAAACATCTCGATAGACCATGTCCACTACATTATTTATGATTCGCCATTCGCCAGAGGAGAAGTAGCAGTCGAAAAAGTTGCTGTGAGGCCAGTAAAAGTGTGCTAAAAAAGCAAAAACAGTTCCATCTGTAGAAAAAGTCATGTCAATGGTTTTCAATAATTCTCATAGTATAGTGCACATAAACTACCTAGTAAATGGAGGAACATCATCGAGGAGTATTATGCTTCGCTACTGGATTAATTGAAGGGTTCTATTCAGCTTAGATGTCAACATGTTGACATATATGAAGCGAATAATGCTGAATATAACTCTACGAGACAACAAAAAAAACGTGGATATGACAAACGACCAAAGCTATAGGCGTAGTAGAACATGCTGCCAGACTTAAATGGAAATTCGCAGGATATAACCAAAGACTTTCAGACATAGTTAACCATGATCTAACCAAAGAACCAGAGGACGACCACAAATGAGATGGTAGATGACACCCATAACACAGAGGTTTGGTGTGGAAAAAACAGCACAGGACAGACAAACATGGAAAGAGCTGAAAGAGATTTACATTCGGAGATACCTGGATGTATTAATACGATGACCATGTCAACATGTGAGAAAAAAATATTCTTTCACCACGATAATGCGCCCGTTCCGCAAAACTTCATGACCTATGCTTCAAGGTGCTTCCATATGGGCCGTATTCACCGGATTTGGCTGCCAGCGATATCGTCTACATTCCTAAACGGACAAAATAGACGAAAATTCATCTCAAATAATATTCACCGGTTAAAGATGGAATAAACCTTTATTTTGCAGTGTTGACAGATTGCATTGTACTGAGAATAACAAAAAGTTGCAACGTGGTTGGTCTAAATGTATCGGATTACAAGCTGATTATGTTAAAAAATTTTAAACACATTTCAAAAATCTGGGGGTTCTTTGTCAGATTGAGAACTTTTCGAGCGACACTCGTAAACTAAATAAAAGTAAATGATGTAAATCTAATGATTGAAAAACTTTTAGCTTTCATTAAACGTTATTTCCATTTCTCTGTGTGACCGTACCCGTTCGGAGTTAATGCAATATTCAAGATAGGCCATTATTTTGTAAAAATTATTTTCTACTCGCCATTAATATTTCTTGTCAAATGCCAACTCTGCAAGAATTCAATTTAAATCCTTTCATCAAGTATTCTCTTTATATCTTCATTAACCAGACAAGAATTAAAAAATGTAATTGTAACTAGGCTACTAAGAAATGGCGGCTCGTGGGTTTTTAAAGTGGGAGGGCTTTCCCCTTTTTTAGTTTTTTTTTCGTGCTATTGAAATCCTATATAAGAGGTGAACCAGAAAATGAGTTAAAGGAAAGAAATTGAAAGTAAATAAAATATGGTGTTTTGCCCTGAACAATTGTTTACTGTGATAAATACTAGACGGGCGGCGCCTCAACACCCTCCCTCACCAGCCGCCACTGCTACTAAGTGCTACTACATACTGAACTTAATGGAATGGCTGTAAAACTACAAAAAATTTATTTGGTTATAACACATCACTCAATAAGTTCGTAGGATGACATATAGATGGCGCCACTATTGACAAATCCATATGATTTTTTAGGAAGTACTAACCTTCAAATGATACGTGTCAAAATTTAATGACATTCTGAGGTTTAGTTCACAAGTTTGAAAACAATGGAAATATCTGAATTTCGTGTGTTAATAAAGCACTGATTTTTAATGGGAAAAAATACCGTTCAAGTAAAGCAATGACTTGAGAAGTGTTATTCGGACTCTGCTCCATCAAGGCAAATGGTAGAGAAGTGGTTTGCTGATCTTAAACGCGGCCGTATAAATACCGGTGATGCTGAACGCTCTGGTCGCCCAAATTCTGCAGTTATTCCAGAAAACATAAACAGTCTACAAAATAGTTTTGGCCGATCGTAAGCTGACACTTCAAAGATATATCAGAAGGTGTTGAATTTGCCATTTGAAAATTGGCCATGAAAAAGTTCTGTTCGAAGTGGATACCGCTTTTGCTCACAGTCTATCCAAAACAGCAACGCGTCGACGATTTAGCGCGCTGTTTGGAGCTGTTTCAGCGGAATAAAAAGGACAGTAGTGGCAATGTATGAAACATGGATCCATCACTACACTTCACAGTCAAATCGGCAGTCAGCTGAGTGCACAGCAACTGGTGAAAGCCACCCAAAGCGACCAAAAACACAAATACCAGTCGGTAAGATTTTGGCATCCGTATTTTGGGATGGGCAAGGTATTTTATTCATTAATTACCTTCACAGAGGAAGAACTATCCACATCGAATGTTATATGGCATTATTGGTGTGTTTGAAGGAATAAATTGCGAAAAAATGATCCCAAATGAAGAAGAAAAATATGCTCTTTGATCAGGATAATGCTCCTTGTCACAAGTCGCTTGCAACAATAACAAAATTGCATGAATTGCACTTTGAATTGCTTCCTCATCCACCGTATTCTCCGGATCTGGCTCCCAGAAGAAGTGATCCCGAAACTGAAGCTTGATTTTGAAGCCAAAGATAAATCATTCTACAAAAAGGGCATCAAAATGTTAGATAAGCGTTGGAATCAATGTATCACTCTTGAAGGAGACTATGTAGATAAATAAAGGCAAATTTTGCCTATAAGTTGTTGTTTTATTAGCCATCCTACGAACTTATTGAGTGATGTGTTACATATTATATGCAGTAAACTTTTTAGAATGATTCAACGATTATTTTTACAGTAAGGAGGCGTTCCACAGGTTGACACTTATATTTCGAATAGTATCTCCTTATATCTAGATAGTTTTTTGTTTTCTGTTTCGTGATATTTTGGAGTGATACCAGTTTTTTTCAAATTACACCTTCTGGTTTCATAATAAATTGTAATGTATTTAACGCATACTTGAGAAAAAAAGTACTTAGAATTTGACATTTCAGCGACCTAAACTCGAAGAGATTTACCACTAAACACCAAATTATTTTTTTTACTTCTCAACGCACGTTTCGCTAACCATGTTAGAATCGTCAGATGATGATTTAATCAGATTACATCATCTTCTGGTGATTTGTATAGACAATATAAATTTAACATTTGTATAGACAAAATATATTTCAAGATCTAAATTAAGATTTAATATAGATGTAAAACTTTTAAGGGCTATTATCTAAAGGTAAAAATAAAAATATATGCTATGAGTCGAACGAATGTGTTAAAAAAATGTAAATGTAAGCATTTGTTTTTGAAATGTTTCTAATCTTCAAAAAACTTCTTCAATGATATTTCAATGGCCTGTTTTATTCTCAGGCATTCTCAGCATTTATTTAGGTAGTAAGATAGATCATTTACTAATCTTGGATGATACGCAATGTCAAAGGAACGCATCGTTGTTTTCTATCCCATCTCTGCTAATAATACCACACAACGACGTTTAGGTAATATGCTAATCGGAATTTTCCACCTTTCCGGCATGTGATCCTACTTTGTTGCCCAGAGCTTCTACTACGATTTATCTACCTTTTTGGTACCACTATTTTCAACAAACATTTATAAACTTAATATAAACAGTTTTGTGAATAAAACACCCGCCCCGCGTCTATTCTAGTTGTTCACAATAAAATATTGATGCGGATCATAAAAGTTTTACAGAAGACCCAAACATAGAGACTTTATGCCGTTCACAGTCATGTCATAAGTTGATTATTTGTTGTTTGTTGTTTTAACAAACGTTGTTTATATATATATATATATATATATATATATATATATATATATATATATATATATATATATATATATATATATATATATATATATATATATATATATATATATATATATTGTCATTGTGGGGTTACAGATTTCAGAATACCTTAATTTATTTACCTCTACCATTAGTTAATAAGGAAACAATTTTTTATCATTGTTTTAATTTTTAGTCCATCTATACTGAATGATTTTGTAACTTTAGTCTTTTTTAGAGCGGTAATTACATTATGGGTAATTCATGGTATGTGCCAGTTAATCTTTCATCGAGGTCAGTAGATTTAATCATACATTAGGGTGCTGACAAATTTGATGTTCAGAGATTTGTTAGTACAAAGGATTTTTCCTAAACTGTAAAAATATGGTATGTCGTTTGGTACACGTTTATTGTATGAAAATGATAAAAAATGTATTCGAAGTATTTGCCTATCGCTAGCTATACATTTTTCTCACCTATCTAACAATTTGAGGATGACACGCCAAAAAAACCTGTTGCTCTTTTGAGGCAAATCAGTCATCGACCCATTTTCGTAAGAAGTGAAGCGCTGGTCAGCAAGTGCGTGTCTCATCGATGCAAATAAGTAGTAATTGACTGGAGTCAAGTATGGTGAGTAAGCCGCATGCGAAAATATTTACCAACTTAACGCCGCAATTGTTTCCTTGACCAGTTTTCCTGTGTGTGATGGTGCATTATCATGAAGCAAAGCTTTCTCTTGCCTTTTTTGCTATTCTGGTTGTTTTTCACGCAAAGCTTGATTCAAATCGATCATTTGTTGTCGGTAGCGTTCGGTATTAACGGTTTCGCCAGGTTTTAGCAGCTCATAATAAATCACACCCTTCTGATCCCACCAAATACAGAGTAGCGATTTGGCCCGATTTTCCGACCATAGCGATTTGGCCTTGCAGTCGATGGCGACGGTTTGCCTGGAGTTACCCATGATCTTTTACACTTAGAATTCTCAAAATAGATGGCGAGCAGCATTTTGCCAGCGATATTTCGGTTTTCTTGCAGTCTTTCATTCAGTTCATGTGGAATCCATTTTCCCATCTTCTGGATCTTTCCCATGGTTTTCAAACCCATTCATGGTCCCTCATCCAACAATGGAACAATCCCCAATCCCAACCCAATCCAACAATGCTTGCATTCGCTGTCTTCAAACTTTTTCGGTGGTCTTTCACGTTCTTCGTTGATCACATTAAAATCGACAATTTTTTAAACCACTCAAAACACTGTGATTTACCAATAGTATGCTCACCGTAAGCCATGACAAGCATTCGATGCGATTCTGGAGCAGTTTTCTTCAAATGGTAACAGAAAATCAATGCTGTCCGCAAATCGTAGTTTCTAGGTACAAAATTAGACATGTTCAACGCGCATTACAAACTATGCTGTTGTACGAAACTTGTATTGTTGTGAGTTGAAAATCTTTGTCAGGTGTCAACAAGAAAATGGCGCCAATGACGCAGTTTGACGGTAACTACATTGACAGCTAGGGCCATCTATGGGCAAATTCCAGTTTCATCTTTACAGATAGAGATATTTGAAACAAAAAATACTCAATACTTTGCCAGTTATTATTTTTTGAAGACACAAGCCCAAACGAGCTTTATACATACAATTTAAATGTAGCTCTTTTCTTAAACATTTGCACATATCTGAAAAAGGTAAATACGAAGAACAATATCATTTGACATCTTCAATTGTTTCTACACCATTATTCAAATACGAATTGCACACAAAATTTACAGATTTTAAGCAAACTGCGTGCATACACTTTTTGTCCTACTTGGTATCCCTTCATTTTCGAGTTCTTGCTGTCATCCTCATATATATCTGATTTAGTCCTGTTTAGTTGTTGCTGCAATTGAAAATGTATTTCAACTGATTTTTGGCTTCTTCAGTACAAGGTCCTGTTCTTCTGAGTATTGTCATGGTTTGTTCAGTACAAGGTCAATTGTTTTATATATAATCTTATTTTCTTCAGACTCATGATCAACATAGAAAAAATATTTAACCATTGGTACAAGTTTTACGTTTCTAACTGCACTAAATCTCATTAACAGTATTATTAACACCACCTTGGGTTTGGTTATAAAATATTATTGTGGATGGTTTCACTTAGTCACCTGCTTCTGAATTTATTTCATCATCATCATTATGCATGGTTGGAACTAATATAACCATTTTCCCTTTCTTCGGAAAATATGATACTGAAGTTGTGCGGTTTTTATTGATTTCATATAAGCTTGTGGAAATGTTTTTTCTGTTTGATGAAACAAACTCAGGAGGTAATTATCTTGCATTTTTTTTGACTGAGGTAATATAGTTCTTCAACCACTTCCAGGTCAGAAAACCTGTTATTAGTGGTGAAGTTTCCCCCCCAGTTTTGATACTCCTCACATCCACAGATGTTTTTCACACATAAATTTGCATGTTCTATAGGTAGCATGATTTCACACCAACCAAGACCAGTAGTTTAATACTATATTTTGCAGGTTTGGTTGGTATGTTGGCTAAGTATGTTGAAAACAACAGCAGTTCAATGAATAACTTTTCTGGCAATTCTGAACAAATTTGGTTAAACATACATGAGGTGTTTTAGCATAATTTGCGTTACATATTACATCTGTTAAAGCCTAATAAGGTTTTGAGCTGAAGCCCACACTTTCTTTAAAGGTGGGTTACGATTCCACTTTGAAAATTTATTTTTACCCAAAAAAACAGTTCAAATTTTCACTTGCCTGTTTTTTCTTTTCGTTCTTTCATGTCCTTTTCTTGGTCATCCTATTGTTTGGTTGCCGAGTCCGCATCATTATGCTCTACAGAATTCTTGCTATCAGTGTCTTCCATAATTCTAATGAGCGTTTCAACATGTTTTGGATTGTTTAAATTATAGCTTTGTCTCTTGCTACCACTTGCCATTTTCTAATTGTGCTTTAAAAACGAAAATCATAATTTAATTATGATATTATACACTACGACCATTATCGGTCGCAATGTGTTTATCTAGCCGAACCGTCGTTAAAAGACCGTTTGAAAACCGTCAAAAGTAATGTGTTTAGATTTGTTTTATCATATATCGTATTTCTATGTTGAACATAATACTTAGTTGCACAAAAATGTAATGTATCTTATAAAATTGCAATAATATAATAATTTATAATAATCAGGAACTCAAGCACAATGTATCTCACAAACCGAATGCAAATTATTAATCATAAAAACGTTGGACAACTGAATAATCTAAATATACCGTCTACCGCACCCGTAAAGATACCAAGTTACTCGAGTGCGAATTGTGAAAACGGAATAATTGTCTGATCTGACAGATCGGTTGTAGCCGACGAAAGTTTAAAAAATAACAAGTAATATCACATTAAGACGTTTTATTAGAACAGTTGAGTTGTCAAAACAAATGGAGAAATGTACAAAAGATATGAGTAGTATTTTAATGGTACAAAAGAAAATCCTTACATAGTAGGACTTAAATATCAGCTAAGATATAACAAATTTCTTATTTATCATATTAATCGCCATTTAATAACAGTCAAAGTGTTAATTTTATAGAAAAATGTCAATGATTTAGTTTGTTTAGAATCCATAGCCAAAAAATGACCGTCGCAATTTCGTCTTTTCATACCCAGATGGCGATTAAGATGTGTTAACCAAACAAAACAAAACTATACATCACCACATCCTTTACAACATTTCGATTGATGCCCTCTTTTTTTACCTAACATCACATTCGTATTGAAAAGGAATCCAGTTGATACATCCCAAACAAAATCTATGTTACGATTTGCAATTATTAACTAGTCTTATACATGTATGATATATAAGATTTTTCTAAATATCTGAATTTTTAACAGAATAGAATTTATTCTCTCTACATAGAAAAGGCCTTCAGTTGATTTTTGAAATTTAGTTTCTAAAAATGTAATAATTCTTAGACGAATGAAGAACAGAAATATATTTACAAATAATTTGTCAAGGATTTGTGGGATGATATCTTTTCTGCTTTGTAAAGGATAAATATAATTTTTTACTTGAATTATATTTTGTAGGAATCCACTACAAAAGGGGGAAAATATCAATCCACTCTCCTAAAGCGTTTTAAACATAAATCTTTAATACTAATATTAATTAATACATATTGCAGTTGTACAAAAAAATATATGAAAAATAATTAATAAATTTAATGAACAGAATGAATCTATAGAGAAACTCTAATATATGCACAAAAAAGAAAAACTTTTCTACTTACAAAATTTAACTTAAGCTCTAATAAATACTTTGTTATATACATTCAGTAAATAATAAACATTTATTTCTGACAAAAATATTTTGGGAATGTAAACTTTGGTATAATTAAGGTATTGGTAAAAATTTAATAATGTACATATTAGTTTACAATGTGTATTATTTTCAATCTCCCATACCAACTTCATTTTGTAATTCAAAAATCATTGAATATTGGAGGTTTTCTCCACATATGGGTTTTTGAAAATATCACAGTGTAAGTTTGATTAATAAATACTTACAAACTAAATTCCACAAAAAGAAAAAAAGGAAGAAATGTTAATAATCCAGAGTTGTTGAAATGAAGAAAATATCACAAAACCAACGAAAAATTCGTGATGTAAGAAAGAAGCTGTGTGGTTCATATCTATTAGGAAAATATGTGCTTTTGATTGTTACAGTAATACATCAATTCTCCTAAATCTATTTCATTGATATATGTTTTCCTTTATAATTCTTCCTATAAATGATAACTAACATTTTTGATAGATGGAAAAAAAGATCTTTTTTTTTGGTAACTGGAACATTAACAAAAATTGCGTTCAAGTTGATAATAACAAAAATTTTGCCTGTAAAGCTTCGTGTAACGTAACTACATTGAACTGTAGCGACTCTAGATAGTTTCTGTGACACTAATTAGTTAGCGGAATAACCTAATCTAACTTAAGCATGGTATAATCAGGTAACAAAGAAAATAGTTCCTGTTAATCGCTTAATCTTTCAAGAGTTCTCGAAGCCTTAAAATTTCTTTATGGGCCTGTGCCAGCTCTCCTTGAAGCATCAATTCTTTCTCACGTAGACGTTTAATATCTCTTTGGCAACTCTGAAACAAATAAACGGTTAACCTAAATAATACACTGCACATTTGACTTAAAATCTTTATTAAGTATTACACAAAATTGTTTAACTCAATTCTTGGGAGTATGGGAGAGAAAGGTACTAAGTAAGATATCTGGAGGTAAACTGGAATTGAAAACAGATGAGCAAACTCAGAGTTAAAAGATTTTGTTTAAGGAACCAGACATCAAAAGACGATAAATTCACAGTACTTTGCCAGTGTTCTTTTATTTAAACACCCTCTAGTTCAGTAATTACCAGTCCGCCTACCCTAGTCATGGAGTAAGAAAACACAGGAGTGACCTCATAGGTCAACTAGAGAACACTGAACCTCTTAAATTTCCAGATTCGTTTCGGCAATAAAATCCAAGTAAGGGTATAAGGGCTAGCTTAAAAACCCGACTTAAGATAGCCAAAATTATTAATTCGATCCTTAAATTTCTTGTCAATATGGCGAAAGCACAATGGCATAAGAAATAATGACTAACTTACCACATTCTGTCTGAGCAGATCCAGCTTGTCGCATTTCAACCTGGTAACCTCTTGAGCCAGAGCATCTTGCTGAGATCCACCCTGTCCGGGCGTTTCGCTATCAGGCCGTTCTTGGCATACGCTGCAGGCCTTGGCTGCCGTTTCCGCCGAAGACATGGACTCCAGGCCCGTATCGCTATCCACATAGCTTGAAGAAAGATTACAAGCTTCAGTAAAAGTAGAAAAAATAATTGTATATAATATTCTTACCCTCCAGCTAGATGTTCTAAGTCTTCGGATGTAAGAGATGAATCGTCGCTGGCTTCGCTGGGAGCAGGATGGCCACTAGGTGGTGCGTGTGCGGTTAGATCTGGTGACGAGGCTGTTGACGAACGTCCACTTGCGGTACTTCCCGATTTTTTCGAGTTGGATACAATAGATGATTTTGATATCGATCTTCCACTCTGTAATAAAAATAATTATATATTATCTGTTTCTAATATGAAAACATGTTAGTACATTTTATGTACAAACAATTTTTAACGACTTTTACAAAACATTTAAAAATAATATTGGATAGTTTCGCAAATAACAGCAGGACGAAAGTAAAAGCATTTTTTTTTTTGGCTTACCGATGGTGTAGACTCTGAGATGGGAGGTTGACTGCCCTTCTTGCTTAGTTTGTCGTGATTGCCTCCTGGTCCCAAATTGTTATCACTCTGGCTGGTCTTAACTTTGGCGGCGCTCCAAGCCTTTTTAACCGTATCGATAAAGCGTGCTCCAGGTCCAGATTCGCCTTTGGGAGTGCCGGGTGTGACCAGCTGTGGTCCACCAAGAAATTCGGCAGTTTTCTCCTGCAATGAGAAAAAGTTTTGTTAACTGTATAATTGAAAAGCCGTCTGGTATTTATGGGGGCATTGAATCATCACTGATGGAAATTAACCTCACAAATTAAGCCGCAGAAACTAGTTACTGTAAATTGTGTACTATTGCAAGAGAAATTCAGTCAATGCAAGCCAATTACCGCTTTGAAGTTGTGTACTAAACATCATCTGTTGTTATGTGAGCCGTTCTCCGAGAATTATTATGCACTAATAATTTCACAGGGAAAATTTTAATTGATTCTAAATGTGCAAACTAACACTGACAAGTTAATTGGTTTATAAGTTACTTTTAATTAACAAATGATAATAGGAGTACTGTACTAAATGTCAATAATTTATTATGATTAATCCGTAAATCAACAACTGTGGGGACAATTGTGTAATTTGATTAAATCGAGTAATTTTAATTGTACCAAAAAAGGTTTGGTGTAATGTAACTAATATTGCACATACAAACTGTTCAAGTTTTTTTTAGTGATGTCAAGAATTTATTTTATGTAGCGTATGGTTTACAAGTGGATCGATTTAAGTTCAATATTAGGTATATACATTAAAATATAGCGGCTCGAGAGTTTTTAAAGTGGGAGGCCGTAGAAGAAAATAGTACAGCTGAAGAATTTTTTGCTTTCCCCTTCCTACTTTTTACTTTTCGTGCTATTGAAACCCTATACAGGAGGTGAACCAGGAAAATGATTTAAAGGAAAGAAACTGAACGGAAATAAAATATGGTGTTTTGCTCTGAAAAATTGTTTACTTTGATAAATGCTGGAGGGCCGGCGCCCCAACGTCCTCCCTTACGAGCCGCCACTGTATATAACACATTGTCTTTTATAATTTAATCTGTCTATGTGTTATAGTGATGTCAAGAATAAGGATGTTAGAATACACCATAAAATCCATATTGGATGTTCTAAAATGCACAAAGAAATGGAATATCACAATGATATTGATCATAAAAAATAAAACTATTTACTTTCTCAATGTGCCTAAGATCTAAACGTATACAATGGAACACGAAAGTTAAGATCTGTAAAACACTTATTCGGCTAGTACTTACGCATGGATCTTCATAAAGAGAACAGAAGAGAGGGCTACAGTATTTGAAATAAGAGTACTCAGAAGAATTTTTGGTGCTGTGAATGGAAATAGGACGAACTACTGCACATCAAAAATTGACAAGGGATTGCTGGAGATCGATCCGGTTGGAGGCGTAGGTTGAAGAAGGTCACTAACAGGCTGTGGCATCACAGGAAGAACAAGGAGAAAATTGATCATAAACATATTGAGGCAAGAAAATGAATTGAGGCAAGAAGATGAGGCAAGAAAATGAATGGCAGGACTATTGAGGCAATAGTCCCATCCTATTGCTCTTGTTGAAGATTCATTCATTATTACACATCATTTATTAATATTCGTTTAGCTAAAACTATTGGGTCATAAATACCATCTTGAATCGACAGATTTATTTAAAGATGCGATTGTTGTGAGATTGTAATGAAAGAGGGGATGATATTTTTAAAGTTTAGTCGTCTTTTTTTACTGTTTTAACATATTAGTGTTTATATTTATTGCATTTGAATCTTTAGTGCCGATTTAAAGCCATGTTTCACAAAATATTTGTTACTAGTGTCATATTTCGCATATTTGTGGGCAATAGAAAATTATTAGCTAGTAGAAATATTATCTATCCCAAGGCAAATAAGCGATCTTACTATATATAGATTGTCTTAAAAGGAACCAATATTTTGGAACAATAGTCACAGGGAGTTAAATTAGGCGAATATAGTACTATATACTAGAATAGAATCTATACTAGATAATATAGCATACTCTGGTATATTAGAGGGTTGTATCAGAATTTTCAAGCAAAAATTGGCAAATTCTTGTGTGATGACGTATTTTCGTGCTCGTAGCAGCGATTAGCAATCTTGATTATGGGAATCCAGTCAAGGCATTTGAAAATATACAAAAATCCAATGTCATTTTAGACTATTTAGAATGAGTTTTAAAAAATCAAGGTTTGTTGTCTTTGAATTACCTATAGCAATTGTAAACTTACATATGAGTTAGATATTCACTTCTGTTTTCTTGTTATAGTAACCTCAGAATGTTGGCGTATTATTTCTTTGCAGTTTTCTGACGAGAATCATACAACTGCTATATTTCGCGTCATGGAACGGATTGTTAAAAACTGATTCAAATGCTGTTGCAAAAGATCGATATATAAGGTTCACAATATTATAAAAATATTCAGTCTGTTACAACGCGATTACCACTATTTTCTGGAGTAAGTTCTTTGAGAACCTGCCTATGGAATGATCATTTGCCATTGTCATCAATCATTATATATCATCAATGATCATTTATCAGGGTTGTCCAATTAGACTGTCAGAACTTTAAAAGTAGGTACAATGATAACTACAAATGATAATCCGGTAATTTTTATTTTATCTTGAAAAGCAAATAATAGCATTCTGTTTGGAAAATAATGTAGTTCAAATGTGATAGGACCTTATTTTTGTAAAGGCGACGATGGAAACCGCGTTACTGTTAATGGTGAACGCTATAGGAAAGTACTAACAGAATAGCTTTGGCCTAAACAGATAAATATGGATATAAATATGGATATAAATAATGCTTTCTTTCAACAAGGCGGTGCAACTTATCACACATCTCGCCAGACAATCAATGTATTGTAAGAAAAAATTTCTGGGCACGTTATTTCGCGAAAAGGTAATGCCAACTGACCACCAAGATCATGTCATCTTATGCCTTTGGATTATTTTTTGTGAGGCTATGGTAAATATCTGGTTTACAGAAATAAATCCTGGACTATTCTTGACCTTAAACGAAATGTTCAGACCGCCGTTGAAAATATACAACTCGATATGTATGAAAGAGAAATCGAAAATTAGGTTTCCAGAATGCATTCTACCAGAAGAAGCCGAAGGGGACATTTGGACGACAATATATAATTTGTTCTTCAAAATAAAGTAAAAATTATGGGATATCCCTTGTAGTTATCATTGTGCCTCATTTTAAAATTCTGACACTCTTACTTTATATTTGTTGATGGTAGAAATGGGATAGTCAACTTTATTGAGTAACCATTTATTAACCCCCATCTAAGCAACCTTACAACTATTTAGACCTATTTCTCTAGAAATTCTAGAATTTCATTCATGAACTTTTTAGAGAATGCCCCGATATAACACCCGATATTTCTTGACGTTTTAATTCCAATATCCATCTCATGTGTCTCTCCAGTTAAAGAGAAAGTCGATTTAACAATGAGCAAAACAGATTGCGTACAAACCGTCATTTACCTTCGACGGATTTTAACTGACTGGTACGAATATCGGTTCGAACCGTGGAATTTTAATCAGACGAAAATGCGGAACCATTTATTTGTTTGCACGTATATGCCCATTAGGCTGCCTTCTGTTTATGCAAATTCTATATATTACTTTTCGATGTTACGCGAATGAACAATAAATTTGTTAAATAGTTTTGGTGTTGTGTTGCTTTTGAATTGAATTCAAACAGGCATGCGTTTTTTATAATTTTTAAATAAACTAATTGAAAATCAATAAGAAACATGTTTATGGGGAGTTTTATAGATATGGCGGAGAAATGATATTATAATATATAGTGGTGGCCAGAGAAACAGGGCGGTTACAATAAAAGACTGATTGGCAAATAAAGTTGTATGATATAAATATATAACAAAAAAGAGTTAAAAAATACTGTAAACATAATATTTAAGAAACATTTGGAAAAAAGGACATGAAAATGTGGTTATAAAAATAGATCCATAAAATTTATGAAGCAGTAAATATTGTTTCTTCACGTTTTGCTATTAATTTATCGACACGTTTTGTTAATTTCACGCGTTGAAATTAAAAAAAAAATAAAAACAAACCTGACCGAATAATAAGTTTGTTAGAAATGGGTCGTAACGTCCATTGTACAGCTGCTGAAAGAGCGCAGATTTTACCATTGCGAAAAGAAGCAAAGTCACCAAGGGAAATTGTTCAATTATTCAAAAAATGGTGGAAAATGTCCTAAGAAAGCAACCAGTTGACGAAAATGTGGAGCTAGAAAAAATAAGACACATCATACTGACCGGTAGATTGTCCGAATTTCAAAAAAACGATCCATTTAAATCGTTTACCGAAATTAAAAGTGAACCTGGGTTAGAAATAAGTTCAAGAATAATTCAAAGAAGGCTTCAGGCAAGTAACTTAGACGGTAGAGCAGCCAGAAAAGTCCCTTTGTTATCCGCCAAGAATATAAAACCACTTTTAAAGTTTAGCCCAGGTCAGTTAAATTGGTATGGTGAACAGGGAATCAAGAAATGGCGCAATATTTTATGGAGCCATGAAACAAAAAAAAATTTGATAGGTTTTGATAGTAGGCGATATGTTATAAAACCACCCAACCAAGAATTATTACCAAAACATACTATTAAAACTGTAAAGCGGGGGCGGTAAAATAAAGCTGTGGGTAGCTTTTTCACGGTATGGTGTAGGGCCAATTTACTAGATTAAAAAAACTCGAACCAAAATGAGTACATTCACATTCTTCAGGGAGTCATGCTGCCTTTTGCAGAAGAAAATATGCCGCTGGTATGGAAATCCCGAATGGTATATCCGAAATCATTCGGATAATGATCCGAAACATACTGCTAGGAAAAGAAAACAATTTCTTAGTGACAATAAAGTGGATTTACTGCCGTGGCCTTCCCAATCGCCGGACCTCAATCCCATTGAGAACTTGTAGACTTATATCAAGAATGCTGTGGCTTGAATTTTGGGAGGTGATTAAAAAATAATGGGAAGCTATACCATTAGAAATATGTCAAAGACTTGTAAACTTTATACCCAAAAGATGACCCGAAATAATGACACAAATATCACAAAACTAAGTATTACAGGTTAATTAACATAAACATTTGTTTATATGTTCTTTGGTACTTTTGTTAACTGTTAAATAGTATGTATTGTGCTTGTTTCTTGGTTGGCTCTATTTTTATAACCACATTTTGATGTTCTTTTCTCAAAATTTTTGTTAATTATATTTCTAGTATTTTTTTAAAACTAAGTTTGATATTGTGTTTTCCCTATTTTGTTGTGTTTATATTATAGTTATTGTACTAATTACGTACGCTGTTGCAAATTTATTTGGCAAACAGTGTCTTATTGTTACGGCTGTATTTCTCTGGCCACTACAATATATAGCTATAACAAACAAAATTCAATATTCTGAACATTATACGAGGGTAGTCAGCGAGAGAGAGCAACAAAGAATTAAAAAAAGTTGACTGGAAAAGGAAAGCTGAGAATAGAAAAGCATGGCGATAAATAGTTAATCAAGCCAAGGGCCTACTAGGCCTGTCATATTATTAATATTATTATTATTCTTATATCTGTAAAAAATACTTTCTACACCAAAGATTTGATTTCATTTCAGACAACTTATGTATACGACTGCTTTAAGGTTATAGCATGTTATTAGGGTGCAACAAACGAATTTGCGTTTGTCAGAGACTTAGTTATTCAATGTTTAAAAAATGTATACCTGGAGGTTATTCCTCGAAATATAGGCCGTTGTTTTCGATGACCTCAATCCATATTTGAGCCAGTAACTCTGTTTCCCTTCTGTACCACGATGAGTCTTTGGAGGCGCAAAATTCGACGCAGCCAGTTTTTCATTTTCTTCATTCCAGAATTTTTTTCCTCGCAAAAAGTAAGCCTTGGATCAGAATAAGTGGTAATCCGATGGAGTGAAGTCGGGGCTGTATGCTGGGTGAGGGAGAAGTTCAAAGTCCAATTCGTTAATTTTTGGTTGACGGCAAGTTGAGCTTAGTAGAGTTCGAAAATTATCGCCCTATCATTAGGAACCAACTCAAAGAGATTTTTTTGCTTCAAAATTACATCAAACACACAGCATGATCTTTTTGTTAAATCTTTCTCACCTTGGTATCGAAAGAGCTGGTTGTCAGGGCATAACCAACGTCATTAGAATTGTTGAAATAAATCCATTTTTCATCGCAGGTTTTTGATGAGACTTTTACACACCAAACCGGGACGTGGATTACTGCAGTGGCAGTTCATGAATAATATTTATAAAGGTTTTTGACATCACTTCTTCAGTGTGGGATACTTCTAATTCCTTTGAAAGTTTTTTAATGCTTGTTCTAGGATTTATAGCTATAGCTACTCTTAAAACGGTGGCATCGAGAGATCTTCAAGATTTATGTCACCCTCCGGGATTTTTTTGAACCAGAGCACGCTCAGTGCGGATGTTCACGACACTTCCCCATTTCACTAGCGAAATAATCGCTCGTTTTAACGTTTTTGTGTGTGTGGAATCACTTACTGAATAAGGAATATATCAATTGAATAAATAAATAATCAATACTGAAGAAGGAATATTTAGTTGTTGGAGCAAAAAGTTGAAATCGGACTCTTGAAGACTAAGGTATACCATTTTAATTATAAACAAAGGAAAAATCACAATTAATTTTATTGCAATCTAATAGTTCATACTAATGAAGATTGTTATTTAATCAATATATCTGTCTTTAAGCCCATTCAAATTAGATTTCCAAGGGATTCAATTTTACTGGTTTTTTTTTCAACTCTTTGCAACTCAATTAATCTAGAATAATTTTTATCTGATTATGTTGTACTCTATTATTAAAAATAAGAAGTGATACTGTAAAAAACGTATACTATAAATTACAGAGCATTAACTTGCAGGTAAGGCGGTATGTATTCAATATGGCATTTCTTTGATTTTTATCAATAGAAGTAGAATATTATATATAATATTGTATTAAATTACATGGAAAATATTTGATTTTTTAATATTATGTAAAGATGAATCAATAATTATAAAATGCAAGTTGTCTAATGAGTGATGATGGAAAATGAAAATCTAACTACTACCTACCTTTAATTCATCAGTTAACGTTTGCAACAATGATGTTCTGGTACGAAGTTCTAGTTTCGCAAACTTCTCCGCCTTATAGCAAGCATTCTCAGCGTTGATTAACTTGGTTAACAGAAATTCCTTAAACTCTGGTCCATGACGAAATATGGCGGGTGTAGGGAGCGTAGGCCCGAAAAATGGGACATCGTCTCGAGCAGTAACACTCACTTTGTACCTGCAAATAAAAATATCCAAATACTCATGACAATATTTCCATACTATTTTTACTGTATCTGATCGAATAGTTACCTAGTGTTTGGTGTATTTGGTTCCAGCACTTGTACAACGATGAAAGCATGTAGGAAATGCGAAGCAATCATGTCAGGACAGAAGGGTGTGTTCTCTTCTTGGAACACGATGGCTACGATGTCGTTTCCGATGTGTCTTTTCCTTTGCAGCTGTTGCGGATCGTTGTCGGTATAAGGAAGGAGAGTTGATACATGAAACATGATTTCTCTTTCTTTGAATATCTGAAAAAATATCAAAAATAGCATTTTTTGTTATTACGGCATTTTAAAGGTAATTGGAAAGTGAAATTAATTACCAATTAAATTAATAACATTTAACATTATTTTTAATCGTCAATAATGAATCACCATATATTAAACCCTTAGATATATAAGTGTAGATGTTCAAATAGAATATTCTCTATGTTGAATGTTACTACTGCCTATAGCGTCCCACAGTGTGTGTAAAAGCATTAGTCTGGATTTAATTAAAATTTATGGACTTTTAAATTACATACTCTTAAGTTACAACAGAATTATTTTGGTAAAAATTATATGGTATATTTTGTTCCGTCAATTTTATAAATAAGATTATAAAAGGTGGGGCGCTATTTTGTTTTGACGCTATTTTTTTTTCGCGATATTTGTGACAGTTTGGGGTTTGGCTTTGTGTAGTATAGGCGTACAAGTTATATTATGAATAAATACACGCTAAAAGAACGTAGTGAAATTGTTATAATTTATAATAAAAAATTATTCAATTATTGCAACTCAAATGTTACGTTAAAATGTATCGTTTATTGAAGCAATTTTAAGAATTCGGAATAGTTAGGGATAGGTCGTTAGGGGGCATTAGGGGTTCAAAAACAGTGAACATATTGCAGAACAAATATTGCAAAGCAATGAAAATATTGCAGGTGTGGAGCAAAGTGTGAAGGAGTCTTTAGAAACGTAGACGACGACGAAATAAGAATTGCTCCTCGCAACATACGCCGAATTTGAAGTAACTTACACATGTTTATATGATTCGTATTGTTCAATAGCCGTTTTCTATACACAAAAATTAGCCATTAGAATACTGTATTGCAATTATAAACCAGTTCCATCAAATTTACAATTTTCATGCAAAATTAATAATGAGCGATGAAGGATCTGAGGATTTTTGACAACATCCGTGCTGAGAATGCTTCATTAACACCAAAAATGTGGACAAAAGTTATGAAAAATGTGTTAAAAGGGCATACAGTTGCATAGCAGCTAATGGTTCACATTTGATTGGCATAATTTTTAAAAATTAATTAACACAAAATTTAAAGGTGAAATAAACATATTCGAAATAAAAAAATCAGTCTTGTTTCTTTTTACAGTTATAAATAATTAAAATGGTAGCGTGATACTTGCCCCACCCGTTAAATATGTATGTAATAAATCGTCACAATTGCAAGCAACCCTAACCATCCATTTTTCAAATTGTTATTTGCAGAGCATTAAAATCAAAATAAGTATTATGATTAGAGGCGCATCAGCAATAAAAGCTAATTAGCGATTAGACCTATAGCATAAAGTGGGTTACGAACCACGATCCTCAGCTACCGATAAACCCGGTCGGCCCCCTTGAGGTATCAACCCTTGGTTTTCTGCTTAACCATAATATCTCTCGAGAATTCTACTGACTGACGAGCGACCAACGCAGAATACCAATTAGCCTCAAATTGCCGTGACTGAGGAGAAACTATCATATTTTACACTGTTGAAATGCAGTATGCAGGCCTGGTTTCTCCTTGGAGGGTCGCCCATCCAATTACTAACCGTAACAACGCTGCATTTCGACTTCTGAGTCGCCGAGCAGAACATTAGTAGTCAACCCAAGAGAACATCAGAACGAAAAACAAGCCTTTCCGTTCTTTTCGAAATTGGATTATGTGCGATCTTTGAGACTATATTACCAGAACAGTTTACAATAATAATCTCCATATGATCTAGAGTCTAAAGAGAGAGCAACAAATATTGAAACTTTTAACAAAATGGTAATCATTTAGAAAGCACTAAAGAGGTAAATATTTGATACTATTTTCAACTTTTAAATTAAATTGAAAAAATTAAACCAAATATTTTCATTCAAAATTTAAAACATCTGTACACGAATCTTTACTACACGACTTGATACCTCTAGAATGTCTAATGAAAATGATTTTTTGGTTAAGTTTTCGTTACCCAACAGCACTATCTTTGGATGAATATACTAGTTTTATGTAATAATACATTCATTTAAGCTTTCACCAACAGATATTTCAAGGTTTTAACGGACATTTCATCTCATTTTCATTCGTAAAGGCATAAACCGTAACAATACCTTTTGAGCGTCGGCCGAAAACAATACATCGAAACAAGGTGCAAATATTATATTTTGTTTTAACCCTTTACAGCCTCATGTGGCAATTCAAAACAAACAAACCTCGAAAATCCCGCCAGTCTACGCACTATGTATATTTAGTTAATTCAAATCGATGTAACATTACTGTAAAACGCTATTGAACAAATTAGTACGCACCTCAAATCATAGATGGCGTAACCGCACGACTTCTGTCAGTTTGAACTTCGACGTTATCTAACGATACAAGTTTGTACTCGTGCATATTTTAAATTTCACAATAAAATACAAAAAGTGTGGAACATTTTCCTGCAAATCTCTAGATAAGTGAATGAATAAGTTTATTTATTGTTAGCAATCAATTCTAAGATGCCACCACGCATTACGTTGTCACCATTCGGGTCATTACCCGAATGGTGGCAAACTATTCAAAATTAGATCTATCGTAGAAAATTGAACGGTACTTTTAGTAGAGACTTTTAGTAGGTAGTAGTGTTTAGTAGAGTAGAGTAAAAAAATTGACGGTATAATCTTTTTGGTCGATTTTGACCACCTTACCTGAACAACCGGGTTCAGTCCACTCTGCGGTTTGTTGTCGCAGTTCATGATCATAGCGGTAAACCCAAGTCTCATCCATAAGTTACAAAACGACGTTTAAAATCTATTTTATTCTTTCGAAAACGATCCAAATGTTAGAAAGATTTATTCGAAGTCGTTCTTGATCAAAATTTAACAAATGCGGCACCCATTTTGCACATAACTTTCTCAAGCCCAATTCCTTTTTTAAAATATGAAACACCCGTTCAGTTGACATGTCCATGGCATTGGAAAATTCACTCAAAGTCAATTATCTGCCATCCATAACCGTATCATGTATAGAATTAATTATTTGTTCAGAAGTTGCACCTATTGGGCCTCCAGAACGAGTATTATCATCCAGACTTGTATGATCACGTAGAAACTCACCTGCACACTTGCAAACCATTGTGTTTGAAGGAGCACACTCCCCTGATACATTTACCATTTCATTATGAAGTTCCATTGCATCTAAACCTTTTTTTACAAAGATCACTGCACGATTTTCAATATTTTCCATTTTAAAAAATAACACTGATACGTTTCCTTTAAGCTGATGTTTTTGTACGAATGAATACGATACGATACGGTACGATAGATAATTTGAAATTTTACAGATGTTCATATGAAAGATGAAACTTCAAAATGTAGTAGATTATATAATCTTTTTACTGCTCTATGGGTGTCGCTTCGCGAACTTTTTAATTAGTCTACTATAAGCGCAATATCACTGAAGGAGTCTCTGCGGCAATTAACCTAACTCTTGAAACTTGAATTTATTAATACAGGCCAGAAAAGAAGGAATAGTTAAAGTAGTTAGTTTTACCTTGCGAACGAGCCTGGTAGATAGTCACTGCTTCCTGTGATTTGCAAGGTGTTATCTTAATCGACTGTTTGGAAAAGGGAAATACCATCATAGAATAGTATTATATTGCATTAATGGTAAAAATCCACGAAGACTGAATAAAAATCACTTTAATTTAGCGAAAAAAGTGCTGTTTCACCACGACAATGCACAGCGAATTCGCGCAATAAATTGATGCCGGATTCAACCTTATTCCACTGACTTTGAGTAATAACCTCATATATGACAAAGACAAAACCTCAAACCACTGACTTGACCTTTTTTCGACTTCTTTCTCATTCCTAACCTAAAGAAATAGTTGGCTGGAAAAAAATTCACATCAAATTAAGAGATTTTGCAGAGTTCGACAAATCGTACTTTTTACATAAATAACATAAAAAAGTTGGAAAATCGTCGAAAAGTCTACGGAGCTAAATGGGCATTACATTGAAAAATAAATCGATTTTCAAAAAAATATATTATTTCAATGAAAAAATATCTGATCTTTACTCTACTCTCTATCTATTGAGCTTTTACTCTACTTTATAAATTTATTTTCGTTTACATTTAAAAACATAGCAAACCTCATATACAGCTGTATCTCCAGTATGTCCATTTTGGATATCCAATCCTCCTCTATAACCTTTATGATCCTTCAACTGAATTCGTTGTCCGAGAAGTCCCAGAAACTCGTCAAAAGCAGGCGTTGTTACATTATTACAAAACAATTCTTCTTCGGTTGTCTGACCATATTGTTGGTACAACACTCCAAATTTGAAATTAGTCACCAATACGTGTTCGTCATAGGTTGCGATCAGTTGAGAGGCCTTGGGATGTAAAACAGGAGCGAAATTGTCAACGTTCAACTCATCGTTGAGAAGCTTAGCCATACGAGCTGGACTTGGATTGGGACCTAAATAAGCAGATGGTACGATCTCGTGTTTGGTACCAGGTCGTAGACGTAAAAGAATGCGAGTGTGTTCTTGCTGAGCTACGTTTTCGGTTTTGATGGAGAGTAAGACAGGTCCAAGTTGATCGTCAGTACCAATAAGGGTAGAGTGTTCCTAAAATAATGAAAAAAAAAATAACAATATCATTGTATAATAACAAGTAATATTTAAAATATTCTTTTAATATAAGGTTATTCAAACATTAGCAGTTATTTATTAGCAAACATATTTATAAGATATTGCGACTGGAAAAAAATAAGGGTTAAAAAATTGATTGAACTTGTTACTTGGATCATGTAACGTTATCGAGAAATTAATCTTCTTGGTAATGTGTAGGTTGGACACTTAACACACAACCAACATAAACTACATTTTCTTAAGTTACAATTAATCAATTTATGGATCGAGAAAAGTATGGGTCATACCGACAATCAACAATTAACCATTCAGTAGCAATGTCTAAAAAAGCAAAATTATTAAAATACAAGTTAAGAAAATTATGGTTCTAAAATAAATACTGTAAGTTAACAGAGATTGAGTGGTTCTTGCTGGACCGCATTTTAAATACTCAAACATAACAGCTTTGTTGTGAGTGAGCTCCACTACTCGTTGAAACTTTGTTGCCAACCATCGATGAATTGTATTACTAAAATATCTTGATAACTGAAACGCTGAATAATGTATATGTACGAGGGTAGTCGAGTTGTAATTCTATACACTTTTCTAAGCGATGCTTCCATGTCATTAATTCGTCCAAATAGTAGTTGATATCTTGTTATGCAAAATAGTCGTTTACGAATATGATGGCCTCCTCATTTGATAAAAACCAAGTTCTTCGAGCGAAACTTTGAGTCTAGGAAAGAGAAAAAAATCGCTGCAGGTTAAATCTGGTGAATACGCTTGGTGGTCAATTTGGGTAGAATTTTTGCTACGGTGACCACTAAAGTGTGAGACTGTTATCTTGATGGAACAATGCTTTCTTTTTTTCCAAATGCAACCTTTCTTCCGCAATTTCTGCCTTCAGCTTCTCAGGTAATGATGCTTAGTAGGCCTCTGTTATTGTTTTTCCCCTTTCAAGCTAGTCGATTAACACAATTCCATTACTATCACAAAAAACAGCCGCCATCACTTTCTTGACCGATGGAACAGTCTTCGCCTTTTTCGGAGTCGATTTAGAGTTCGCAGTTCACTGTTTTGACTGTGCCTTGGATTCAGGACTGTAGTGGTGTATTCAAGTTTCATCTACAGTTATTAATTGACGTCAAAACTCCGACTTATTTAAAACGAATGTAAAATCGTTTTACGAAACTATAGTCACACAAATTTTGTCTAAAAATAAAAGTGATAGATAACAAAGTAAAAAATTGTTTTATTCCTTTTTAACTGAACATTTAATATGGCTGAAATTTTCAACCATATATATAATACTACTATATTGCTAGCAAGGTCTGGAGATTGGCGAAATCATTACGGTGCAGACATATATGCGTCTGTTTATCTCATTACTACTTTGAGTCTTATGCGCGTGTCCGAGAATTGAGTTTGCTTATAGACGTGCGTCAGTTTGCATATTTTTATGTTTTTGTGTCACGTTTATTTATTGCGACATTTGCGCACAACGGGTCGAGTAGTAGAAAAAGAAATAGAAGTAGACATTTGCTGTCTCACTTACTCCGTGACACCTCCACTTACAGATATTAGCAATATACTAGTATTATATATATGTTTTCAACGTTATCTTTTAACGCATGCGCAATTATATTAACAGAATATTTTTGACGACTAACGCCAACTTAATGTTGAGGCTTGAAACTTTTCAGACGACTCTCGTAGTCTATAAAATCATGAAAACCCAACTTCTAGAAATACTTCAAAACTGAGTATTCAAATGGATGAGTTACTGACCGTCCATCTGGTACTAACGCTGTATGTTTATATCTAAAATCCTTCGCGCCATTTCGATACATCTTAATAAGCTGATTTGCGCATTCAACTGTACCATACAATATTTCATTGTGCTTATTTATACAGGGTGTTTTCAAAGTTGAGTCATTTATTTTAACAGGTTGTAGAACTCTAAAAAAAAGCATTTATACAAAAGTTGCAAAATAAAGAAGTTATAAGTTACTATACGACAAGAACATTTTATTCCTATCATTATCAGCAGTACAACCCGAAGATTATCCTAGAAGAGTTGAATTTTATCAGTGGCTTTTACATCAGTACAACAGAAATGAAAATTTTACCAAATTTACTTTGGCCACCGACGAGATCACATTTACAAGAAATGGAATAAATAATTTCTACATTAACCATGTTTGGGTAGTAGAAAATTCGCATGCTGTGAATCCATTTTCAGCATTTGGGCCTTTCTTTCTCCAAGGTCGACTGACAGGTAAAAATTATTTAGACTTTCTTCAAAACAATCTGCAACAATTATTACAAGATGTTCCTTTAAATGTTAGACAGATTATGTGGTTTCTACATGATGGAGCTTTGCCACATTTTAGACGAGAAGTTCAGGAAATAATGAATTTCTTAACAGATGGATAGGGCGCAATGGGGCGCATTTCTTGGCCTGCACGCTCCTCGGATTTAACGCCCTGCGATTTTTTTTCTGTTGGGCTATTTAAAAAAGTTAGTTTATCACGATGCAGTCGTAAATACCGTGAAAGAACTGCAACAGTGCATCGAAAACGCTTGTGATGTCATTCGTGTATTTTTTCTTTATTTGGGTTTTTCGCCACGATCTAAAATTCAAAAAATATCAAAAATAGTTTTAGATCGTGGCGAAAAACCCAAATAAAGAAACAAATATGTGAACACGCCACAATCATTCAGACATTACTTATGTTATTCGTGGGCAAGGGGATTTTATTTTTGACGCGTGTTGTGACGCATGGGTACGCCGAGCAAGATATTGTGCTAAACGAACAAATGGTGTATCTGATGGCTTATGAAATTTCCAGTGTGAGGGGTACTGACCAGATTCGCTTCTCAAAAACTAAATTTGAAGAGATTTATCACTAAACAGTGATAAAAGTGTTTATTTATACAGGGTGTTTTCAAAGTTGAGTCATTTATTTGAACAGGTTGTAGAACTGCAAACAAAGTAATTTTACCAAAAAGCATTTATATAAAAGTTGAAAAATAAAGAAGTTATAAGTTACGATATTTGAGTGCGACTTTTGAGTACGATGTTCGATTTGACCAGTGCCAGATATTAGTTTTAGAGAGATAATCAATTTGGTCTTGGGATTTTCCCTTCCATGCTACTTGTATCTGATATCTTCTGAAATTTCCAGTTAATTTTAAGAGATTTATCACTAAACGCCAAATCACTTTTTTAAACTTCTCGACGAAAACTCTCGAAACTTAATCATATTCGACTAAACCCAATAACCCCACTAAACAGAACGTCGATGCCATTACTCCACTTTATTCATGACCTAAATTTTAGACACTGTACTAATCCTACTATGCCTGCAAAAGCCGGCTATCTTTCGGAGATCTGTACCTCTAATGCTGTCAAACTTTTTAACAACATGAACAACAGTTTAATGGAACAACATTTAAGGATGGTGTTGTATGCTGAAGCATTTTTCCGGGTGTACATCTGTTGCTGCGTTTCTTTTGGTGAACTACTGAGAAGTACTTAGGTTTTCACGACCTTTCCACGAAATCGTACTCGTTATATTCAAGTTGCAAACTCAAGATAGATTTTCAGTCTCTCAGATTTCTGTTGAGCCTGCAAGTTTATACTTGAAAATGACTAGTACGATTTCGTCGAAATGTTGTGAAAACGTAAGTACTTATCGGTACTTAAAAGAACTATTCCCCAAAAGAAACAGATGTATACCTGGAACTAATTCTTAAGGATATATTTATAACGATATATTTTCTAGTAAAATAATTAAAATTCTCCAACAAATACACAAAGAGTTTTCTACTAAGAGTGTTAAAACTTTTAAACATAACATAAAACTCATAGACTCCTGTGAGTGTAAAGCTGTCTTCAGTACATTGTGTCAAGTCACCATGGAAAGATACACGATTCAACAGTGCGTAGATATTGGAAGTTGGAAGGCGATTCTCACTTTGGGAAAAAATAATCTTTTCCGACGAAGCGCGCTTCTAGTTTAATGGGTTGGTGAACAAACATAACTGCAGGATTTGGGGTGATGAAAATCTTCAACTGATTCAGGAGTTAGCTCTTCATACTATTTGGAACGCTTTTTGGGCTGAGGGACTGATAGGACTTTATTTTCTCGAAGACGATAATTGAAATGATATTACTGTTAATGGTGAACGCTATAGAAATATGCCAGCAAAATATCTTTGGTCTGAAGTAATAAATATGGATATAAACAATGTTTTCTTCCAACAAGACTTTGGGATGGTCACACATCTCGTCAGACAATAGATTTATTGCAAGAAAAGTTTCCTGAACGCGTTATTTTGCGAAATGGTACTGCCAACTAGCCATCCCATCAAGATTACGATCTTACGCCTTTGGGTTATTTTTTTGTGGGGATATGTAAAATTTGTAATTTACAGAAATAAACCCTGAAAAATTCTTGACCTTATATGAAACATTAAGGTCTCAATTGAAAATATACTATGCGATGTGTTTGAAGGGGTAACCGAAAATTGGGTCTCCAGAATGCATTCCACCAGGGCGGCATTATTTTCAAGATAAAATTAAAATTACCGGATTATCAATTGGAGTAATTATTGTGCCTCATTTTAATGTTTTGATTACAGTTCTATTATTGGACAACTCTTTATTTAAATATTCTGAAATACATTGAGTGTTTGCACTTCTATAGCAGTTAGTAAATAAAGTGACACTTCCAAAAAATGAACTCAATTTTCATTCTCCTATGACATAACATAACGGAAACGATTAAAAGTAAATATTGAAATATATATTCTAATTCATTAAATTTCGAAATCCATCTATAAAGCAAATTTTAATATTTATATTTGTTATTTGCGTGGGGGTATAGTGGCGGAAAAATAATCCAAAATTATTGATCCTTTCGCGTGGGTTTTCCTTAAAATAGCCGTCGAGTATGTTTTAGTTTTAATATAAGTGATAATGGTTATAATTAATGGAATATTATAAGATATATATATATAGTATATATATATATATATATATATATATATATATATATATATATATATATATATATATATATATATATATATATATATATTACAAGCATATTGTTATTATATGTTATCTAATAGCAAGCATAAGTTAGAGAAGACTGAATCAAGACGCAAAAATTATATACGAGGGTTGTACGATAAGTATCTGGCCTTGCAAAAAAAAACTCTTTATGTATATAATTTATTTTATTGTTCAACGTAATCGCCTTTCAGTTCGATACACTTAGTTCAACGGTTTTCTATCTTTTGCATCCCTTCTAAAAATATAATTGCTCCAACCCTTTAAAATAAGTGTTCGTTGACTGTTCGCAACTGTTACTTGGTCTCTGGTGTGGTGTGATGAATCCATGTTTCGTTAACAGTTATGAACCAATGCCAAAAATCATTCCGATTGCGTTTTAACACCGCTAAAAATTATTTTGAAGTTGACACACGTGAGAGTTTATTGTCAGTTGTTACCAAACGCGGCACTCATCTTACGGAAAGCTTTTTCATATCCAAATGGGTTGTTAAAATATTCTGCACCCGTTCAATTGAGATGCTCACAGTCTCAGCAATTTCACGCACTTTCAGTGTCCAATCGTTTATCACGTTATCGTGGATTTTTTCCATCATTTCTGAAGGGGTAACCTCATTTGGACGACCTGGACGATTTTGGTAAAAAAATACTTGTACGGCCACGTTTGAATTCAGTTGTCCAATATTTTATAGTTGATAACGAAGGTGCAGAGTCCTCCTAAAGTTCGCCGAGCTCCGTTTTAATCTCACCATTTGTTTTCTTTTTCAAAAACCATTATTTTAGCACTGCTCGATATTCAAATTTTTCCATTGTTGTAAAATCACAAAAGTTGTTCTAGTTAAAGGGCTACCTACCATTCACAAACTAAACCAGGCATCGACTTGATAGTTTGACAGTATTGTTGTAAAAGATTATATTTGCGAAAAATCTATACAGCCCTCATATTACATTTCAATAACATCGGATTGTCAGGAAAATTCGTGCTAATTTTTTCAATAACAAACAATTTTGGAGGTAGCGAAATAGATGGTAGTCCAAGGGTGCGATGTTCGGTGAGTAAGGTGGATAAAACAAAGCATCCCAATTGAAGGGTGTGGTCGTGCATTGTCATGATGAAACATGACATCTTTCAGGTTTGTTAATTCTGGCTGGTTTTCTTCAATTACTGTGTTAATTTTTCTGAATTGTGAACAGTAGAGATCGATATTGATGGTTTGATTGCGTAAAAGAAATTTAAAATGTATGGGGTCCCGTCTAACCGTACCAAATACAAAGTATACTTTTCTTTGGATGAAGGTCGTACTTAAAACCGCGATTCTGGCAAACTCTATGATTTTTTCGTTGCACGTTATCGTACACAATTGAGTTTTCATCACCAATTACCATCCGCTTCAGAATATGTTTTCGAGAGATTCGGTCCAGCCGATTTCGCTTAGTAGGTTCGTGAGGGACCCGCACCAGACCCACCACAGACCTACCCCATTTTGTTTTTCAAATACTTAAAAACGGCCGATTTTCCAATATTTTATTTATCTGCTATCTCCTGGACTGTGGTGTGCGGATCTTCGACTATTATGGTGTTTATTTTCTCGACATTAATGCTTCAAAGACAGCCAGAACGATGACGGTCGTTCAGATTAAAATCTCCATCCCTAAACCAACCAAACCACTTTTGAACCATGGTCTTCCCAACAGAATCCCCTTTCTAAATGACACCATTTTTTTTTTGTTTGAACAGCGTTCTTTTGCCCTTCTTTGATGGCCTCAATGAGGCCTAAATGCAAGTTATAATGTAAATATCACAGGAATTAAGAAAAATTAAACAAATATTACTAGTCCAATGCAGATTTTGGTTAAAAAGTGTTAAGACCAACCAATGGAACATCCTTATAAAGTTTATGGACAATCCGATAGAAGAATAGAAAAATGCAAAGAGATGGATTTTTTAACACGAACTTGTTAATAATATTTATTAAGATCACTAATAAGTTAATTTAATGCAACAGTGTAAACAATTACTTGACAATTTACTATGAATTTTGAAATATGACAATAAAAAGTTGGATTTTAAAAACTACGCATTACTAGTAATAGTAACTATTAGGTTATTAGTTACTTATTAGTTATTAGTTACTATTAGGTTACTATTATTATTCATCGAAATATGCACTGGAAATAACAATATACATATATTTTGTGGTAGCATTCGAAAGATTTTCTTCTGAAATTGGAATACGAAGCAATAATACGTGATATAGCGTCTCTGGAGACAGTTCAAATACCAATAGTTCGATGTCGAACCGGCTATTTCCCCTTGAAATACAGTCGAATGGTTCGAAGACATACTTTACTGAGGAGATCATGAAACAATGCACCACGATACGCCTTATATGGTCATCGGGGATCGCCCGTGGCTACGGCGTCCATTTTGAGAAAAAAATATCTGCTGGCTTTGCTTTGTTACCATTTCTGAAGTTGTAAATCATTTTCGTACGCGTATAGTAACTAAAAAAAAATGATTTCTGTGTCCGCTTTTTTTTGTAGTGATATGTGTAAGTCACGTCGAATACCTGAGTGTTTTGCGTTTTTTGATTAAAATAATTATCGCTTTTAGTAAAGATTGTTTTTTTCTACAGAAACTATTATGATTTACTTTTAAATAACACAAAATGAATTTACTATATAGGTACTATTCTTATTCTTTATGACGTTTTTTTTTTCATTTATTTGGTATAAAAAGCGAATGAGATGGTATCACTGTGTTTTTTTCGGAATCACATTTTTCAGTCAGAAAATTTTTGAAGTTAAAGCAAAAAGCCAGGGAGTAACAAAAATAATTGCGTTTTTGAAGTACTTGGCTATTGGCTGTTTAAAATTTTACCATTTATGGCAAAAATATAATGGCAGTGTGGGATACTTCCAATTTCCCTGAAACTTCTCTAGTGCTTGTTCTAGAACTGCTCTTAAAACGTCGGCATCGAGACACTGTGGATGACCTGACATTCCCCTATCTTCAAGAACTAGAGCTGAGTAGTGTGGGTTGCTACGGCACCTTTCCCTTCTACAAATCTCACGAGCGGTGTCAGTCGCTTTAAAGCCTTAAAATTTGCTCTCGGTTCGCGATTAATTTCGCTCATTTTAACCAAAATGTTACAAAAGTGAAACAAGTCGCGAAATTAGGATACTTTTACATTACAATAAGTGAAATAAGTCATGAAATTAGGACATTATTTTAAAAAAGGCCCCAAAGCGATTAACGGCACTCGTGAAAGTTGTGAAGTAGAAGGTGAAGTTGTAGTATCAATCCGCAGCGTATCAATCTACATCAGCTCTAGTTTAAAAAGTTCCGGGTTAGAGACATCAGTCTTGAAGATAGAGGAAGATCAGGTTGTCCATGGTTTCTCGATGCTGACATTTTAAGAGCAGCTATAGCTGCAGATCCTAGAACATACACTAAGAAACTTTCAGGGGAATTAGGAGTATCCCACACTAACGTTAACCGGCATTTGCGAAGCATATGAAGGGTGCCAAAGTTTAAACATTGAATAACCTCATAGAAAGTACCTCAAAACGAAAATGCTTTTGTTACACCCTACTGGTCTTTTACTAGTCTTACCCTAGTTTATTTTACTTTTTTTTAAATTTGATTCAAAAGTGGTGCAGTTATAGTTAAGTAGTCATATATATTGTTTAAATGTCCGATTGTTGTTCTATTACAAATAGTTATATTTTCGTTAAAATCCTTTGATGGCAATCTTTTTGCTAATCTTATTTTGGAAAAAGTATAAACCATATCAGAGAACGATTGACTGGAGATGTAATGGTAGGTCTATCATCTCTTTTGGATTTTATTTAATACCTTAGAAGTTTTCGTTGTTTACGTATCCTTTGAAAAGAAAATGCATCTATCGTTACACATATACATTTTTCATAAAACAGACATTGTCATAATAAATTTGAGCCTACACGTTGTCCTGTAATACACTTTTATCAATTGCAACTATTCAATTCTTGAAATATGAAGAACACAAGAAAATATAGCTGTTACTGTACAATAGTTGAAAAAAACTTCTTCTTCAAAGGCCCTATAAAGGGTATAAGGGAAATAACTTTCATATATTTAACCAACGATTTTTCACATTATTTAAAAAAAAGTTCCTTATAATTATTATCTGCTGATAATTAATATATTAATCAGCCAAAATCGATGCACTAATTGAGATGCACCTCGCGACAAAGAATGTTTTTTCAAAATAGCGACAAAAATGTTTTCAATGTATGTCAGTGTGTGTATTAAAGGTTCATTCAAAACAAAAATATTATTTTGTACGTGAATGTCACGATATGCTTCTTATTTACATCTCGTATTAAGAAGAATGTATTTTTGCTGTTGCCGACCAGATTATAAATATGCCAGCACATTTTCACTTTTTCGGGAAAAGTGGTTGAAATGGTGTCAGGCATGTATAGATTCAAATGATGAATATTTTGAACATCAAATTTAATTAACAATTAATCATGTATCTCTTAGTACTAGTTATTTAAACTTTGTCATTAAATGACAATAATGTATAAGTTTTTCTTTTTTTTGCATTGAAACAAACTGAATTTATGCTGTATGGAATAAATGGCTAATTTTGGAAAATTATATTAGGAATAGACCCTGTATATCTTATATAAATAAATTTAAAAAAAATATAAAAATATCTCTTAAGCTGGGTCACACCAATACAAATTTGCAGGTGTGTTGAATTTGCTGTGAGGCGAAAATATTTACGACGCAAAATTACCACAAACAATCAATAAATGGAATGTTGGGATATACTTTGACTACAATCATTTACTCAATAAATAATAAATTTCAATATAGCCACGTCACGTAGGTATCTTTTTGAAACTAAAACATTCATTTCACTTCAACATCACGACCACACAAAAAACCTGTGCGCCGTAAGTTCCTTTGACGTTCGCGAGAAAACGTTTATATGCGTGCTGTGCGGCGAAAATATTCATGCGTGACCTTGTGTGTAAGAATGTCTACATTGCCATGCATGCACACTACATACAACACATAGAGTATGTTGAACAAGGACTAACGATATCTGAATCATCATATAATAATCATTAATTAGATGAATCATATAAGATATAGAAGTAATTTTTTCGAGCGGTTGAAGGGCGACTACTTATCGCGTCATCTTCCAATGCTTCTTGGCTATTCTTAAAATACTTTTGGGAGTCAACTATTGGAACACGAAATTATCAAAAATATTTTTGTTATTTCATAGCTTCCGTTCTAGTTTTATCAGATATAAAACCAAATTTTAAACAGGCTTATTATCTCATTGGAAGCACAATAAGAAATATAAAAAAATATATATTCGTGCTCATCAATTATTTATAAAATATTAATGAAATTCGTACGCATCATACAGGGTGATGCAAAAGAATGTTTCCCACTTTAAATTAAAATATCTTATTGAAATATCCGATTGAATATCTCCTGATGATGTTAATATGTTAGCGAAACGCGCATCGAGAGGTTAAATTAACTGATTTGGTGTGAAGTGGTACATTTTTTCGAGTATAATGTTTCACACCGAAAGTTCCAATAGAACCATTGATTTTATTTTTGGTTTAACCTCTTTTTTGTTTTGTTTTTTAAAATAAGCTAGAAACTCAGAAATTCCATCAAATGGAGCAGTATTCACTTGCAGAAGAAACACACTGTGTTACCAATTTATTTTCAAAATGGAGGAATAATATTGCAACTCAGCGTCTCGTTAGCCAGTGCGTACCATTAGAGATGCTTCTTCAAAGAGCAGAATATGCAAATTTGTAATCTCATTTTTAGAGACTGCATCCGTGGGTGACGCTAGAATGCCAGGCAGACAACAAATAGCAAGATCAGCTGAAAACATTCAACGTGTAAGGGAAAGTGTTTGAGAAACTCAAGTTACTTAAGCTCAACTGGGAATACAACGACGGTGCATATAGCGTATTTTAAAAGAAGATCTCCATATCTATCCATACATCCATACATCCATATATCCATTCATCCATCCATCCATACAATCCCGTTAGTGCAAGAGCTTACCCGTTATGATTTCCAATTATGGATGATTTTAAATAGGGTATCTACTAATACACCACCCTGTAGCTAAAGCTTTATAGTAATTGTTTTAATCGGTACTTAATGGATGGTGTCACGTATTTCTTCAGAAAAAATATTTTTTTGGAACTTTATACTCAAATATGCGAGTGGTTTACGAATTTCTGTCTCTAAATTTAAAATCTCATAACGTACCTATACAAATAGCTTTAATTGATAATAGGTATGATCGATATAAAAAGTTTTCCAATAACAGCATCACAACTTTGAAATGTAATAGCGGCAACTCTGTTTGTGTTAATTAAAAGCGCGTAGAAATTGGAAGCTGGAAGGCGATCCCCACTTTGGAGAAAAATAATCCTTTTGGACCGATGAAAATCATCAAGTGATTCAGAAGTTACCACTTCATCCCTAGAAACGGTGGCGCGGTTTTTGGCTGAAGGAGTGATAGGACCTATCTTTTTGAAGACGTTGATGTAAATCGTGTTACTGGTAATGGTGAACGTTATAGGAATATGCTAACAGAGTATCTGTGGCCTGAACTGATAAATGTGAACACGAACAATGTTTCTGGGGGCGTTATTTGAAATGGTAATGTCAGGCCTTAGGAATCTCCAGAATATTAGCGGACAATTAGCGGTTGTGAACATTGTTAATAGCCTCCTATACTCCAGATCTGAACCTTATTTATTTTTGTTTCCTGTGGTAAAGGAATATTTACATGGAATTAGTTGTTCTGTCGACAAACATGTAATTGCTAAAGTGAGTGAATGGTTAACAGAAACAAGGATTTTTTTCCAGGGCATTACCGCTATTCCTAGTCCAGTAACTTTTTGGGAGATTCTGTTTAACCATACAAAATTAAGTTTAAATTTCCACTATATTCAAAGATGCATGACAATTGTTTCGACACACAGTGTTTTTTTCAAGTACGAAACTACAATGTAGTAACTACAACATGTAACATTGTACAGTCTCTGTCCATATTAATGTGACTACTTGTGGTTTGCAAGCAAAATCCAAGTTATGCGTATTTCTAAAAATGTTTACTAAACCATAGATTAACATTCATCTCAAACATAATGCCAATATTTTTTATATTGGCCATAATGACCGCTAACACCGCCATTTCTGAGTATTTGATACGTTTGCAAGTGTGTTATTTTCTCGTGCATTTGAGTGAAGTTATTAACAAATATTGATTAAATTATTGAGTTGAGTAAGTATTTTTTGGTTTTGTGTGCTTTTAAAGTAACTTTTTACGTTACCAGTTACCTAACCTTACTTTTGTTTCAATTTTTAGAAATGGGCAAAACTAAAGATATTTACCCGTCCAAAATTGGAGTTGTTAAGGGTCTTTTGGTCCTAGGAACTATGTCACAAAGAGAAAACATAAAATGGCTGAGGCTGGAGTCGATATATCCATTCATACAGTGAGACGAAGATTGGTTGATTTGGAGTTGAACAGTCGCCGACCAGTGAAGAAGTCAAAACTTACGGAACAGATGAAGAAAAAACGTTTAGCATAGGCTAAAAAATATCAAGGTTTTACTAAGGACGATTGGGAAAAAGTACGTGATAATATTTAGCAGGATAAAATATTTTTTATTATTCTAAAAATGTTAATAAATTGATTATCTTATTTAACAGGTTTGCTTTAGCGATGAGAGCACCATTAATGAACAAAACCCAATACGTTCGACGAAGACCTTCCGAAAAATATCATTCAGACTCTATGATAAAAACTGTTAAACATCCAATATCAGTTATGATTTGGTCGGTGATTAGCAGCAAAGGTCTTGGGAGACTTTACATTGTTCAAGGGACCATGAGACAGCAGCAGTACATTTTGGTCCTAGAAAATAGATTGATACCTCAATTGAGAGAATGGTGCCCTAATAATGAATACATGATTTTCATGCAAGATGCAACGCCATGTCACACTCCGAAATCAGTGAAAAAATTCATTCACGAACATAATATTCAGTTAGTGGACTCACCTGGAAACTCACCAGACATGAATTCAATAGAGAATGTTTGGGAGCTTTTGAAACACAATTAATTGAGAGAATAATTTTCTAATGGAATCATAATGAACACCTCAAAGAAATGTGTCTTAATTGCATTCGAAGTATGCGAGGACGCGCAGTCATAGAGGCTAAGAGCGGTAATACAAAATATTAAACAAAATATAGATTTCTTTGCCTATGAGTATTATTGTACTAAGTGATCAGTGTAATAAAGAATTTTTCAATAATGAGTAAATTTTATCATCTAAACAAACACATTTTTCTAAAAATCAAGCATAAAAAGTGATTTTACCAGTTTCATATTTGAAAAAGTTACTGTGTGTTGAAACACAAAAAAAATGTCATACAATTTTTTAAATATAGTGGAAATTTAGATATAAGTTTTTGTTCTTTAATTTTAAATGAACTTCCATCCAGTATCAGCTACCCCAGTTAAATATTTTTTCAAACGTCCCGCATACACAGTGTAATTAATTCGTTAATTGCGACTATGTTAAAAGGGTCATGTACTGTTGCATGGTACTATACTAAGATTTTAAGTAATTTTATAAATCAAAAAGTAGATTACTGTAGAGAGTAAATTTGTAAACTTCGTATAATGATTTCTTTATTTAACTTGGTTATTTTATTAATATAATTTCGTTATTTTAACTTCGTTTTGGCAAGTGATTGGATCAGAACACCAAAAGAAACCCCATAAAAACCGTGCTGGTATTACACATAACTGTACAGCGAAGGAAATCCGGAGCTTATTGTGGTTCAACAGTTAGTGGGAACGTTCCCACATCAGTCCTCGACCGATTCACAATGGATAATTAACGCGTTTTAATTGATGAGATTTTTTCTGCTTGTTGTGCGTTCGATTTTAGTCGTTGCGACCGTTGTGTTCGATTGTGTTGTTTTTTTTGAACTACGTGAATTGTTAATGCGAGAAATGTTAGAATTATTTGTTTAACGGGTTTTTCAATACAAACATATAATTTTAAAAAAGCGTTTTCGTTTTATTAGTAGTACTTTTCAGAATTTCAATTATCAAACATAAATCATTAATTAAAACGAAAACTGCAACTGTTAATATGTATTATTTGATAATTGATTTGGAAGCTTTGGAGTTAAATATAAACTGTATAATGAGTTTTCCACTCACATCAAAAGGCATTGAAAATACCCAAGGCGCGTTTCGACTGCCAAGTTAGCATCATCAGAAGGTGATTAAAATTAGACCTTAACCAACTTTGTTTACAATTTATACTTAAATCTAGTGCTGTGATGATATCAAATTTGCTGAAGTGTATAAAATTACTTACCTGTGAATAAAGTAAACAAAAGACTGTATGGGATTTGTCCATTGTTTTTATTTAAACTATTTCTACATTAAGCTATTTCGATACTTTCGTACGCATATAATAATTTCCTATCTTTAACATCTTCAAGTAATTTTAAGTTACATTGTAGTTAAATTTACATGTCTTAAATCTACATTGTGGTTAGTTTCATAAATATGTTAAGCAACCACTGGTCTATCTGGTCTATTATATCTTAGTTGAGTCATACGTTCTTTAAATCTTGTTTCTATTGCCCTTCGTGTTTGACCAATATCTTTATGATTTCAATCATTACTTTTTTCATAAATCCCCGACGTTCCATTTTTAAGAAAATTGTATTTAGGACTACTCAATATTTGGTCAAATTTTTTATTGTATTTATATACTAATTGTATCTTAATTTATTTAAATATTTTATCGATTGATGCATTTTTTTTCTATTATCTTCTATAAAAAGGTAAAGGATTCATGAAATTTCCCTTATATAATTATCTTATCTATTTAGTTTGTAGATAAATTATTGATGTTGGCCACATTCGTAATATATCCCTTTGCTTTTTCAAACATCTTCTGGAAGAGGAAAACTAAGTAAAGGGTAAACGAAAAAATTTAAACTTGCCATATTATGTTGCTTACAATGGATGAATCATTGGGAATGTATCTTTAAGTGCTTTTTTTTTCTGACAATATCAAATTTTAATCTGCCATCTTCATTTGTAATGTTTGCAATAACAGGTATTTTAAATTGAGCGGTTTTTTAATTTTTAAATAAAATACACATGAATAAAACGCAGATGAATAAAACACAGATGATGTTGTGGATTTGCCCTAGGTCTACTCTCACTTCAAAAGTGTCATGTACGACACTTATAAAAACGGGGTCGTAGACCAACAACGTAGAATACAACAACGCGTTAAAATGGTTGAATTATTTTGTGAAAATGGGCGTTCAATAAAAAATGTTTTTAAGATAATGACGTGATATTTACGATTTGCACGATCGTCGACCTGAAAGCACTATCAATCGAATTGTTCAAAACTTTCAAAAAACTGGTTCGGTGGAAGATAAAAGAAGAGTAATATATAGTCGTAGTGGTCGATCATAAAAGCATATTGCTTTGGTACGTGAAAATGTTGCTGAAGACCTAAAATTTTTCATTAGTCGACGTTCACAACAATTGGTACTTAGTGAACCCACGACATGGCATATTTTACGAAATGATTTAGCTTTGAACATATATAAGGTTCAAATAATATAGGAACTACAGCCACTGGATTATTTAAAACGTTCATTTATCAATTGAATCAAAGAACAAACAGATGATTTTTCGTAAAAAATCTACTTTTCAGATGAAGCACATTTTAAAATTGGTGGCTATGTTAATAAACAAAATTGCCGCATTTGGGGTGAGAAAATCCACGATTGATTTACGAGAAACCTTTACATTCTAAACGAGTCACTTTTTGGTGTGTATTATGGTTAGGAGATGTAATTGGGCTGTATTTCTTTCAGAATGCTGCTGGTGAAGCTGTAACTGTAAATAGTGTTCGATATCGTGAGATGTTAACTGGATTTTTGTGTGCTGAATTGAATAATATTGATCTGGAGAATATGGTTCCAAAAGGATGGAAGTGTACCTCACTCTGCTAATGAAACAATTGATTTATTGAGAGAAAAATTTCCTGAACGAGTTGTTGCATAAAACGGTGATATTAATTGGCCACCAAGATCATATGATTTGACACCGTTGGACTATTTTCATTGGGGTTACGTGAAAAGCCAGGTCTATAAGAACAATTCCTAAACTAAAGGATGAACTCGAATAATTATTCGAGTCATTGGTGAGATAAAGTCAGGATTATGCCAAAATGTTGACAAAAGAGTGAACGACTAGGGAGTTGTAAGAGGTGGTCATTTGGCAGATACTGTCGTTAGTATTTAAATGTCAGACACTATGTTTTAATTATCAATAAAAACATTTTTGCAATCAAGGGAAATTCTGTTTTATTCGAGAATTAAAAAACCGAGAACTGTAAAACCGCATTGTTTTCAAGTTCACTTTATACCGTTTAACTCTACGTTTAAGTTGTTTTATTAAGATATTATTAGTTGATTCTGTTCTGGTATTAGAGCTGCAAACATGATAAAGTCGTTTTCATTTATTTTAATAATTTTTTTCTAAAGAACTAGAAATAGTTCACACGTAGAAAAGCATATCGTCTAAAGAGGCTTACATATTTATGTCGTGATTCAAATGAATTATATATATATATATATATATATATATATATATATATATATATATATATATATATATATATATATATATATATATATATATATATATATAACCCTTAAACAAATTAGCAACACTAAACCCTAAACAAACAAACCCAGATTCATTACCACCGAATGAAGATGAAATAATTAGGCAAATCAAGCGGCTTAAAAATAACAAAGCTTCTGGTGAAGATGGAATCACTGCTGAACTTTTGAAATCCGCTGGTTCAGGTCGACATCAAAATTGATTGTCTGGCATTTGCTGGTGATCAAGCAATTTTATCTCAAGATGTATTAACGGCACAGAAACAGATTGAAATCCTAAAAGAAACAACAGAAAAGGTAGGACTCCAAATTTCCTTTGAAAAGACACAATACATGACCTGTAACAAACTAAGAACACCATTTCTAAAAACAAAATATGGTAACATTAGACGAGTCTCTCAATTCAAATATGTGGGTGAAATAATCATGGAAAATGAGTTGGAAAAAGCGGCCAATAAGGGTAGATGTCAAAAAATGGAAACGACATTGAGACTTACACAAAATATTTACAACAAAAAATGCCTATCTAAAAACACAAAACTGAGACATTACAACACAGTTATTAAGCCAGAATGTCTATATGCTGCAGAAATGCTCATTTTGAATAGAAAGAGGGACATCGAGGACATTGAAAAAAAGGAAAGAAAAATCATAAGAAAAATCCTAGGCCCCAAACAAATAAATAGCACAACATATAGACTTCGAGAAAACCAAGAAATCAAATAATACACAGACATACATAGCGATATGAGAAAAAGAAGACTTAAGTTTTACGGACACATAAAACAGATGAATCCGAGTAGACTAACTAGACAAATAGTCGAATTTTATGAAAATAGGAGTAGAGCTAAAGCAGAAATAATTAAATGGATTGCTGCAATTAAAGAGGACCTAAGATCAGCAAATATCACACAAAGTGAAATTCAGGATAGAGGCTGTTTCAGACACAAGGTTAACGTTTGGAATGTTGGGCAGAGAGAAAAATGTAGGAAGACTGGAACAACTTGGTCTGACGAAAGGAAAAAAGCTCATAGCGAAAGAATGAAATTAGTATGGGCGCAAAGGAAGGCTAACAACAACAAATGCCTCTAATTGTACTTTGCGTGGTCCACCAGGGCCTATACGTAAATAATAATAATAATAATAATAATAATATATATATATATATTCCGCATTGCATCATTTACTGTCTTTTTCATGGAGACTAATAAATTTTTCTATCGAAACCTTCGGTGCGAAACACTAAACTTCAAAGATTTATCACTAAACACCAAATCACTTTTTTAGGCTTCTCGACGCGCTGTCGTTAATCATTTTAGCATTATCAGGAGATGATTCAATCTATCATATTCCATTAATCATCTCCTAAAGATTTTAACATGGTTATCGAAATGCAAATCGAGATGATTTTTAAAAGCGATTTGGTTTTTAGCGGTAAAGCTCTTCGAGTTTAATGAAGACTAATACTTGAAAGCATCATTGCATAGTGTAACGAAGCTGTTGTGTCTTAGGAAATTTATACAATGGGCTGTACTTTTGGGAATTATTAAATAATTGCAGTTGCTTTTATCTATTTATCTCTAATTTATTTTTTAAATTGTAATTGGATTGCATTGAATTCTATGTGACCCCATACAATATAGAATGTAATAACGATATGCAATATATAGATCACATAATATATATATATATATATATATATATATATATATATATATATATATATATATATATATATATATATATATATATATATATATGTATATACATACATACATATATATATATATATATATATATATATATATATATATATATATATATATATATATATATATATATATATATATATATATATATATATCGGATATAAGAAGCTGAAATTGAATTGAAAGTTTACGTCACACTATGCCCAATTCTGAATTGATATAAAACTTGATAGCTTACTGCTCGAAATTGTTGTCACTCATTTTCAAAACGCACTAGAAAGGAGATGCTGTTCACGAAAATAATTGCAACAAACCACAAAGTGACCCTGGAGAGTTTAAACTCGCGTCGAAGATTCATCAGATGTCGGTCCATCTCGTTCCAAAGGGGAATCCAGACCGAACGCTATACCATCGGACTCATTATTTTATTTACACACCTCTTAATATTTTGGTTATACCCAATGCTAGAAAACAATATTTATATTGTCTTTTCAGAGTAGTTATTTGGTACTGATCATTACTCTATCATGGTATTGATCAATGTAATATAATTTTAACAATACACAATTGTTCTAAATTTACAATCGTTGTTATTTATGTATCCGAAATAATAGATAAAAACAAATATTTATCATTGAAAATGTTTTTTTTTTTTAAATATTCCCCGCTATGGTCGACACACGTTGGCATACGTTTGAACCAATTTTCATAGCCCTTTTTCCATTCCGATTGAGTTATTTCCAAAACAGGCCGGTTTTGAACGCATCAACCGCTTCTTCTGGCGTCGAAAATCGTGACCACATAGTTTATTCTTCATTGATGGGAACAAAAAGAAACCATTAGGTGCCAAATTAGGACTGTACGGCGGATGACCATAAATTCGATGATTTGACGGTTCAAATATTGAATTGTTCGGTCCGCTGTGTAAGAGTTCGCGTTGTCATGATCAACAATGATTTTGCGTCGCTGGTTGTTTTTTCATATTTCTTCAAAGACTTCTGGCAAACAAATAGTTGTGTACCATTCAGAATTGACCGTTTTACGATTCTTCAGTGGCACTGTAGCAGATGACGATTTATTCCAAAAAAAAACAAGCGACCTTTTGCTTCAAAGTGCTTCTTGCGCGAACAAGTTTTGTTGGGTTTGGTTCATTTTGAAAGACCCATACAGTCAACTGCTGTTTACTTTCGGGCTTATACACATAGATCCAAGATTCGACACCTGTGTAGATGTTATACACGGCTTTTCACAGACCATGATTGTTTTTTTTTAGCATTTCTTTGCATCAATTGACACAAGCCTTTTTTGAGCGATTGTCTAATTATGCAGAATCCAATGCGTACAAATTTTTTTCACCGCTAAATGTTCACATAAAATCTTGTGTATGCCTGTCATATTAATGTCCAGGGATGCCCCAGTCTCACGATACGTCACATGACGTCACATCTTGGTTTATCAGTTGGCGGACATCGATGTTTTCTGGCACAATAACCGATTTTAAACGACCTTCTTTAAATTCGTCCGTGAGAGAATGGCGGCCACGATTGAATTCACTAAACTAGAGATATACAATGGTTTTAGATGGTGCTTCATTGCCAAAAAGCGAAGTGAGTTGGTCGATGTCTGTTGTTGAGATAATCAACGTTGAAAGTTGTAGTAAATCATCGCACGAAAATTCTCAATTCGCTGAGATGAAATTTTCAAGTCACTAAACAATACAAATGACGTCCGTATGACAAAACATTCTAAGTACGTACATAGTCAACAATGTCAAACTTTGCGATGTATATGTCAGATGACGCCTAGTAACCGCTAAATGTTCACATAAAATCTTGTGTATGCCTGTCATATTAATGTCCAGGGATGCCCCAGTCTCACGATACGTCACATGACGTCACATCTTGGTTTATCAGTTGGCGGACATCGATGTTTTCTGGCACAATAACCGATTTTAAACGACCTTCTTTAAATTCGTCCGTGAGAGAATGGCGGCCACGATTGAATTCACTAAACTAGAGATATACAATGGTTTTAGATGGTGCTTCATTGCCAAAAAGCGAAGTGAGTTGGTCGATGTCTGTTGTTGAGATAATCAACGTTGAAAGTTGTAGTAAATCATCGCACGAAAATTCTCAATTCGCTGAGATGAAATTTTCAAGTCACTAAACAGTACAAATGACGTCCGTATGACAAAACATCCTAAGTACGTATATAGTCAACAATGTCAAACTTTGCGATGTATATGTCAGATGACGCCTAGTAACACCATTGTTGTCAACTCCGGATACATAAATAGCAACGCTCGTAAGACCTCTGTGAATTGACCGAAATGTCATGATACACTCTAAATATTAATGTCAAAAAGAAAATTATTCTTGAAAAACACTTTTTAACACAATTGCTTCAATCGTTTTTTCAAGGACAGTAATTCATTCTTGACTAGTAACCGATTCAAGCTTTCTATCTTTTTTATTTTTTTCTCATTCGATGTAGGAGGAGAAACTTCGCTCCGGGCGATCGTCCTGGGCGCAATTTAACGAACGAAATGGGTTTTTAAATGGAATTTCCAACGTTATACATATGGTGCGGGTGCGGTAGCAATGGCGTTTATAGGAATGATTTTCGAGCAAGCCGATTATGAACGATGCGCGAGCTGAACAACGAAAGAAGCTTTTCTTAAGCGGCTTTAAACAGCCGCCAAAGACTGCAGATGATCGTCGATGGCGATTCTGAATTATGTTCATCCACGATGACAAATGTCCGTTTAGAATACGATCAAGTTACGTAGTCCTGTTTACTGTCGAGTAAGAAAATAATTGGTGATAAGATCACTATGAGTGATACGTTAACTGATTAAATAAGCTTCTTAACAGTAATTTTATATTCTTAACTTTATTAATTTTTAGAATCGGTTAATATTTGTAAACCAAGTTGATCCTATATTCTTCTTATGACGAACAAACATATTTAGACCTATTGCCATATTCCATAAACCTTTTTTAAAACGTTTTATACGAAGGCAATGTACGAGGGTTGCTATTTATGTATCTAGAACTGGCAACAATGGTGTTGCTATGCGTCATCTAACATATGCATCGTAAAGTTTGACATTGTTGACTGTATACGTATTCAGAACGATTTGTTATTGTGTCTACTTGTGTCTACTTATGTTGTTTAGGGATTTGAACATTTCAGGTTAGTCAAAAAATGGAATTAAGTCGCTAGAATTTTCGTGCGATGATTTACTACGACTTTCGATGTGGATTATCTCAACAACAGTGCATCGATTGACTCATGTCGATGAAGCACTATCTTTTGGCGATGAAGCACTATCTAAAACCACTGGATGTTACTGGTTTAGTGAATTCAATCGTGGCCGTCGTTCGCTCAAGCACGAATTTAAAGAAGATCGTCCAAAATCGGTTGTTGTGCCAGAAAACATTGATACTTTGCGCGAACTGATAAAGAAAGATCGTCATGTGACATACCGTGAGATTAAGGCACATGAGTATGAAAAGCTTTACATGAACATTTAGCCGTGAAAAATATTTGTGCTCGTTGGATTCCGCATAATTTGACTCAAAAAAGGCTCATGTCAATTGGTGCAAAGATATGCTCGAAAAATGCAGTCGCCGTGCGCCACCGTACACAGGTGATGAATCTTGAATCTATGCAGTAGTAATCTATGATAGTAAAGAGCAGTTGACTGTATGGGTCTTTCAAAATGAGGCAAACCCAACAAAAGTTCTTCGCGCAAGAAGCACTTTGAGGCAAATAGTCGGCTGTTTATTTGGGATAAATTGGCCTGTAGCTACAGTGCCATTAGAGAATCATAGAACGGTCAATTCTGAATGGTATATAACCATTTGTTTACTAGAAGACTTTGAAGAAATACGAAAAAACAACCAGCGACGCTGTATCATTCTTCACCATAACAACGCGAGCTCTCACACATTAGACCGAACAACTGAATATTTGACTGGTTAAAACATCGAATTAATGGGTCATCCACAGTACAGTCCTGATTTGGCACCCAATGATTTCTATTAGTTCTCGTCCTTGAAGAATAAGTCAACGATTTACGATGCCAGAAAAAAGTGCTATAAAAATTGTTTCAAACGTAAGTAAAAGTGTATCGATCATTGCGGAAAATATTTTGAAAAAATAATAAAACCATTTTCAACGATAAATATTTGTTTTATTAGATAGATTTAATCTAGTCACAATTTGTAATGTCTATATGATAGAATCAGAGAAGAAAAAAATACGAAGGTGAATATGAAGGTGACTCAGTATTTTATTTCCTTATTGGGGAACTACGAAAGTCATTCGAAAAGTTAAGGCAATTCGCAATTCAGTATTACGCAGTTTGTTCAACTTTTGACAATACACGGTTGTCTTGGCTTTGACTTCATCATCTGCAGTGAAGCATCGTTCAGCAAGCCAGTAGTGTACCTTGTTTTACAATAACCATTTAGGTTTTTTTTAGTTTCTCCATACATTCAACCAAAGTCATTTCAGAAGCAGATCTTAATATTGATAAATATGAGTGTACATACCTTACAGGATGTATAAGACTGAACACTGCTAATAAACATACGAGTTCTATAAATAAAGTAGTGAGACTGGTGGTGTAGCGTTCGATCTGCCAACATTGTTGTTTTCTCCTATGGAGGGGAGTCAGACCAACATCTGATGCGCCTTCATAACGAGTCTGAGCACTCGATAATCACTGAACATTGCTAATAAACATTGTAGGAGATGTGTAAATAAAGTAGTGACACTGGTGGTGTAGCTTCCGATTTGGCAACACTGTTGTTTTCCTTTAGAGGAGAGGCACACTAACATCTGATGCGCCTTCATAACCAGTTTGAGCTCCCGAGAGTTATTTAATGGTTCAGAGCAATTGTTTTCGTGAACTGGATTTTTTTAGTGCGTTTTGAAAATGAGTGGCAACAATTCCGAGCAACGGTGCGCCATGAAATTTGGTTTCAGACTTGAGAACAGTCCAAGTTTAAGGCATTCTGAATCAAAGATGAATTTCGCAGCGGAAGGGCTTCAACTGCAAGACGTGATGAAAATGTCCATAGAAACCGGGATCTTGTGCATTTTGATCGTCGGTTGACAGTCAGAATGATCGAGGAAGACGGTCAGAATGATCATTAAATTTTGACCAATGAATGGCGGGTGAAGAAAATGTGCGCGAGAATGGTTGGAAAAGAGACTTTTGTTTAAAAATTTAGTTGGGGTTTATTAAAAATTTATTAAACAGAAATTATAATCAAATAGCATATCATTTTTGTATACTATATATTTCAAAGATATCTTTACAACTATTTGAATATTTGAACTGTATAAAAGTTAACTAAGATATTCAACTTTATGACCAAAGAAAATATCAAACCTGGACAGCAATAAAAGTATAAACCATAGACGACGTAAAAATTCTGAAAACTTTTACGACATGATAATTAGATAATCGTAGAAAATGCTTTCTTTTATGACCCATCGATTTTTTTTATGTTTATAGTCGTTGTTGTATGACAACGGTTTTATGAAGTATTCTTTTGGATACGACGGGACTTCACGAACTAGTGTCCGAAACACAGTTTTATTTTTTAACATAATTTCTTAAAATATTTATTCAGTTAGTCTATTTTTAGATTTACTGTATTGTTAGATTCCACTTTAAAGGATTCTTCCCTGAAGTTTTTGATTCCAAAAAGTGTACTGCTGAATTTAAGCTTGATCGAATATTTACTAAAGATGATGAACGCTTGGAACACCAAAAAACAACTGCTACAACCGACAAAATCGCCACAAAAATCCATACACTCGTATTTATAGCCTACTTATTGAAGAAAGAAACTAAACTCAAATATATTCACGCATATTGTACGTAATCGTTACAGGACCGCACTAAAAACTATCCTCTTTTTGGGTAGGGTATAGCTAATAAAGTAAGCTACAACTAATGAATAAATCGAATGCAACTCGATACATAAAAAAAAACTCACGGCAGTGTATGAGTTACTGCTGCCAACGATCATCTGGGTTTTCATTGGTGGTGTAAATCGGCTCGGACCGATTCCCGCCAATAGCACGGGCATTCAGCATTTCTGGCTAAAATATCACGTGCTAATCACGCGTTGGTCATACCAACGGTATGGACGGTACTCATATGCTACAAAATATATAAAAAAAGCTTTTCCTTTGATGGGTGTCGCGTTTGTTAACAATCAACCAAAGACGCTTTCGGATGAAGAGTGTTTAGGTTTTCAGTCTAGAGAAGTCCAGAGAAGTTTTATGTGAAACATGGATTCATCATTACACGTCAGATATTAAACAGCAGTTTAGATGTTGTAAGGAAGCAAGTGATGTTGCCCCAAATTAAGCGAAAATGGTTCCAAATGCAGGAAAACTCATGGCCACGTTTTTCTGGAACACACGAGGTGTAATGCTCATAGCTAACGAAAGGCAGGACCACAACCGGAGAGTATTACGCTTTTCTACTGGAGCAACTCAAGGGTGTTATTCAGGTTAAACTTCTTCTTCTTCCCAAACCTAAATAAATGGCTTGCCAGATGGAGAATCACATGAAATGATGGGGAAAGTTGAGAAAATAGCTCATTTTGCAGACTTGGATATATCGCATTATTCTGACGGTTTTAAATACTTTTTAAGGGGGATTTTATGAATTAATTTCATATTACTAGACTGGGGATAAGAATTCATGAGCCATTGCTCGTATATTGCATTTATATTCCAATTAATAGTATTGACTCACATTTTATAATTCAGGGTGCTATTAAGCATGCAGGTATAGTTAAATAAACCCAATCTTCTAATGAATAAAATGTGGAGTCAAAAATGCCTGTTTTTCAAAATATGGAATTAACTCGCAAGAATTTTCGTGCGATGATTTACAACGAGTTTCAACGTGGATTATCTCAACAGTGTATTGATCAACTCACTTTGACTTTTGGCGATGAAGCACCTTCTAAAACCAATGTGTATCACTTGTTTAGTGAATTCAATCGTAGCCGTAGTTCGTTCACGGACGAATTTAAAGAAGTTGTTGTGCCAGAAAACATCGATACTGTTCGTGAACTGATAATACAAGATCGTCCTGTGACATACCGTGAGATTGAGGCATCTCAAGGCATTAGTATGACAAGTATACCATAAGATTTTACATGAACATTTAGCCGTGAAAAAGATTTGTGCACGTTGGATTCCGTATAATTTAATAATCGCTCAAAAAAGACTCGTATCGATTGGTGCAAAGAAATGCTCAAAACATACAATCGTGGTGCGTATGACACCGTGTATAACATCTACATGGGTGATGTATCTTAGGTCTATGCGTATGAGTCCGAAAGTAAACAGCAGTCGACTGTATGGATCTTTCAAAATGAGCCAACAAAAGCTTTTCGTGCAAGAAGCAGTTCGAAGCAAATGGTCGCATGTTTTTTGGGATAAATTGGCATGTGGCTACAGTAACACTAGAGAATCGTAGAACGGTCAATTCTGAATGGTACACAACCATTTGTTTGCCGGAAGTCTTTGAAGAAATAAGAATAAACAACCAGCGACGCAGGATCAATATAATACAGTCCTGATTTGGCACCCAATGATTTCTTTTTGTTCCTGTCTGTGAAGAAATAACTACGCGATCAACGATTCTTGACGCCAGAAGAAGCGGTTGATGCGTTCAAAATGCATGTTTTGGAGGTACCTCAATCCGAATAAAAAAAGTGCTCTGAAAATTGGTTTAAATTTATGCAAAATTATATCGATCATCACGGAGAATATTTTGAAAAATAATTAAACTATTTTCAATGATAAATATTTGTTTTTAATTATTATTCCGGATACATAAATCTCAACCCTCGTATATTCCTCGTTTCTCATTCGCTCATTTATTAATTTTTCTATTTTGCAATTAGTTTCAATTATTGTTCTAAATACTTATAATTTTTTATTTTTTTTTGTTGTATTTCTTTGCTTTTCAATCTTATTTTGTATATTTTCTGTTCCCATCATGTTTATTTGTTTTCATATTTATTTTTTCTAAGGTTCTATTTAATACTTCTATATATTATAAAAAAAATTCTGAGTGGGCTATGATTACCATATCGTCTGCGAATATTAATTCCCTCAAGTGTATTTCTTTGATTTTCCAATATCCTAACTTGAAGGGTTTAATTTATTTTTTTCGCTCCTTTTAAAGCTCTGTCTAGTGCTATTGCAAATAACACACAACTCCAAACGCATCCTTATTTCACTTCTATGTTCGTTACATATTCTTTTATTCTCCGTTGTTTGTTCTTATTACATTTCCATTATCATTATACATATTCTTTATTATTTCTATCGTCCTTCTTCCAATTTTTCGTTTTTCTAATTTTATCTATATATCTTCCCTTCTTATCCGGTCAAATACGTTCTCTAGGTCTATCAAACACATTACATGCATTTCTTTTCCTTCTTCTTCTCCATGGCTTGACAGCCCATCAAGGGCCTTACCTCTTCCTAGGGATTTCTAGGTCTATGTTTTTTACATAAAACGGTAACCACCCGTTTCCATAATGTCTATAGTCTAGTTATAGAGGTGGAGTGCCGGCGTTTGTATCAATGTTTTCTTGCCTCTTCCTTTATCCTTGCCCATTCCTTCCTATCTCTCACTCTTCGTTTCCATTTCGTTATTCCCGTCTCATGCAGGTCCTTCCTCACTTTCTCCTCTCATCTTTTCCTTGATCTTCCCTGTGTTCTTGATCCCTCCAAACTCCTTTTCAGTATTCTCTACGCTGGTCTTTCATTGTCCATCCTCTCGATGTATTTCCACCAACTCAATCGTTTGCTCATAATTTCGTTGACTATATCCGGACTATTAAAAATTGCTGCTAGTTCTAGATTCGTTCTAATCTTCAACCTGCATATCTCGATTTTTATTTATGAGTTTCTCGCTCGATTGCTTGATTATGGATATTAGATCTTACGTGCTTCTTTCCGTTTTAAATGCACATTAGCTTTCCTAAATATTTGTAATATATAAAAATATAGTAATAGTAAACTAAATGTAATAATATAACAATAGTTTTTTCCTTTTCTTATAAATCTGTTTATTACAAAGTTGTTCTTATTTATTATAAGGGCATTTAATATTGTATTGATTCTGCAAATAACTCTTTAATCAAGCACAGTACATTTGCAATTATAAAAGAGGCTTTACTATAATTGCTGTCAAATCAGCATGGCCCATTCATGTTAAAAAAAATCCCTTTCAAGTGCAAATGTCGATATAGCGCAAAACAGTTGCCCAATTTTCAAAGCAGAACCAAAAAAACTTTTTTCCACTTCCATCGCTTAACACTGCACATTTTCCTATTTCAATCGGACTACGTCGAATTTCCTGTCACAAATTGAAACGTTTGGAAACTATGGAAGGAATAACGTAAGCAGAAAAGTCCAATTTAAGCGCCTAGATTTAGCGGTTTGGCTCTATCAAAAATTTAAATATCCCAAAATGAAAATTATTGGGAAATGTGGTGGACCGACTCATACTAACTGAAATAGGAAATGGAATATAGTAGAGGGCGTTCGATTTTAATAATTTTATGGTAAAACATACTATAGCAAGCAATAAAAGATGCAAATTTGGGAAAAACTACCAATTACTTTGTTTTTGATTGTTCTAAATTGTAAAATATTATTAATGATTTTGATAAAATTGTATTTGTCTCCTGGCTATATATGCATTACCCAACGCATCTTGGTATCAGTTAACTAAGAGGATTTACTTCGAGCTATAGTATCTCAAGCTACCTGTACTACATTTCTTAAAGCCTCTAAAATCCGCAAGGAATGAGGTAATCTTCTACTCTTTTATTCATCATATCGGAAGTATGCTCTATGGGCAAAACGTCGAGAAGTCTACAATATTATCTCCAATTAGTGGACAAATCGAAGTCATACTTTTACATGATTGAATTTGTATGAAATCTAGTTTGAAATTATTATTTCCCCGACAAGCTGATACAGCACCATACCCAATTTGTGTAAAAAGAAATTGCACTTTCAAGTAATCTTCCTCACTCTCTATACACTTTCGCCTCCTTTCAGGAACTGTCGAATCCACGATTGAAAAAACTTGGTAGTTTTGATATAAGTTCATTGAAGCTTTTTCGGTCTTCCTCAAGAGATGTGAAGCGACTATTAACCAGGTGATGGTGATGTTGCAGAAGATATGAAAATTCGAAGGATCTAAATCTAGAGAATACAATGGATGCCATAAAATCTTCCAGGTCAACTCGGCTAAAAGTTTGCGTTTTTCAGTGGGATTGGATTTGTAGATATCGATTTGTTTAGCACCACTTTCTATCGCCTAAATTACTGAAATTTTTTCATCCATTCTTAAAGCCTTCTGAACCATTTTAGATTAGTGGAACTTACTTTGGTTGATACATCCAGCTTAAAACACATTCGTTTATAAATCCGCTTAGACACGATCACAAACAGAACAAGACATTTGTATAACACCAACAAGAAAACTAAAGTTGCTAAATTAAATAATCGGGAATAGGCCATTTAATACAAATACATAGCTCTAAGTAAATAATGCTGGACCGAATCGCAAAAAAACTGCGGTAGCGTTTGTTGATCAGTCCAAAGGGAGCTTGGCTGCCTGTCTTCTGCTTTGATTTCTTTGACTAGGAAATGTAGTACTCTCTATCAGAAGTACTTAATAACGGAGTACGTTATAATAAAATAATATTATTATTATATAAAAATATTATATAAAACTTATATTATAAAAAAAATATTATATTATATAAAAATATTATATAACGTTATATAAAAATAACTTATCTATTGAATGCTTCATAATAACTATCAGGACTTGGTTATTCGGTACGATATATCCGTAGATACGTAATAAGCGTGTACGGAATAAGTGTATATATATATATATATATATATATATATATATATATATATATATATATATATATATATATATATATATATATATATATATGTATATTATTAGCTTCTCCAACGCGCGTTTGATTGAATCATTTCAAGATTGAATCATCTTCCGATGCTGTTAACATAATTAGTGAAACTCGCATCTAGAAATTAAAATAAATAATTTGATATTCTGTGGTAAATGTCTTTGATTTTAGTGTTCCACACCAAATGGTTCCATTAAAAGAATTGAATAAAATCAAAAGGATGCGTTTACAATATGTAAGGCTATCATAACTGAGGTACTGCAGGTGCAGTAAATTTTGTTTTGCTGTAGAGAAAAGCTATTTCTAATAAATTATCGTATTATAAAAAATATTTCTTGGTAAGGATGATCTATTAGTAATGTACAAGTCATTTTGAAATAAAATACGTTTTGAAAACATTTCAAGAACAAATAATTTAATTTTAAGTAGATAAATTACCATTTACTTTTCATCAATGTTGTCCCCAGATCACTTTCGTAACTTTGTTCACGCATCTGTGTTCTTCTGATATAATTTGAATTAAGTCTGGGCGTGATGCGAATTAATACTATTAATTACATGCTTGATCTCAGCATTGAGTGCAGAAATTGTTCGCAGTTTGCTGGCTGATGCCATTCTCGGCGCTTGGCATGGTTTGCTGGCTTGAATTCCTATGTTAACTGAATTTAGTACGCATGACTGGATAAATAAGCCTATTGTTAGGATTCTGTGCACAGAGCTTCTCAGGCTGCCTATTTGTCCTCTCAAACTGTTTAACACTTTCAGTAATTAGAGCGATATTGTTTATTCACCTAATGACGCGATCGCACACACGAGTTATTTTTTCATTTGCTGATCTTTTGATTTACCGCATTTTGCGAACTAATTTAGAAAATAATAATTTAAATTACTATTTATATTATGATGGTATTTGTGATTTTGGATTAAATATATACGACTGGCGAAAGGAAATAGATGTTTTGGGTCACTGGACAAAATTTTAAAATCTAGCGATCTATTATGGAAGGTGAAAACGAGATCATTTAAAACAGTGATTAGAAAATCGATGTTGTACGCCTGTGAGACATGGACGCTGAATCAGAAGTAGCAGAATTAAATTGCAATAGGGGAGAGAAAAAATATTACGAATAATATATGGAAGCAAACCGATAAAGAAAAGATGGGAGAAACATACAAATGAAGATATTTATAAATTCTATAATAAACCTTTGAGAAAGGGAGACCAAGCAGAAACTGGAGAGAAGAAAGAAGAGAACGTAATGGAAGACATAAGGAAGAAAAAACTGAGAATCTGACCCCAATGTATAATTACAAAGTTTATGTTGATGTGGACCAACATCTGATGCGTCTTCGGTACGAGTTTGAACTCCCTAGATTCACTTTGTGCTCCGTAACAATTCTTTTCATGAACCGGATTTTTTTAGTGCGTTCTGAAAATGAATGAGAATTTCGACAAAAGGTACATTATCAAATTTTGTTTCAGACTTAGGCACAATGCGACGAAAGCTTCTGCAAAACTTCAACAGGTTAATAGAAACAGTGGTTTATAAAGGGCCCAAGGTTTCAAGTGGTTTAAGGCATTCGCAGAAGGCCGAGACTCGATTGAAGATGTACCTCGCAGGGGAAGGCCGTCACCTGCAAGAAGTGATGAAACTGTCAACACGATCCGGGATCTTGTGAAACACTTCGAAGGAGAGAAGGATTCGTGTGAGACTGAACAAACATGAACGCAACACCTGGGTGCTGCATAACGACAATGCAATGCAAACCCTCACTGTGGCTCTTCAATCCCTTATTCACCAGATTTGGACCCCTGTGACTTTTACCTTTTCCTAGGATGGAACATTTATCTCAAATGACACCATTTTTAGAGAATAGAGAACATTGACAAGTCTGTAACCGAGTAGAAAAGTCGGGTGTCCGAAAACAATTGCTACGGACTACCAAGTGACTTTAGGGATTTCAAGCTCGTACTGTATAACTGTCTAACTTCCTAACTGTCTGACTTCCCTCCAAAGGGAAAGTCAACAGTGTTGCCAAATCGAATTATATACTAGTTTCTTTACTTTCTTTGTACACCTCGTATATATCATCAGAGTTAGCGTTATAGAAAAAATTGAGGGTATATTTAAATTATTCAATTTTGATAGGACGCTATTTGGTTTTTTGTTGTTAGTGCAAGTTTGGGTTTTAAACTACTTAAATGGTGATTTGAATAGAACATTGTTAGTGAAGAATTTTACGTTCTACAGTACCGGCCCCGACGCAGAGATAGACCGCAACGCGTGGGCAACCCCCCCTAAGAAAAAAATCCGACCAAGACCATTGTTGTTGGGCGAGCTGCTCCCATTGGTCGCACCCATCGTACCATGGCGACAGCCAGACTTAGCAATTCCTCGCTTGGAAATTAACTTTCGAGAATAGAGCCGGGCGGGAAGTGCAGCCATAGTCGTTCTGTTGTTATTTGTCAGTTTCGATATTTTCATGACAAAAGGCCACTGACCTTGGTTTCCTCGTGGAAATTTGTTCTGAATAAAAAAAAGTGATTACCAGATATAATTGTGAGAAAAAACAATGCAATTGTTTTCTGAGCCAGGAGTGTTTAACAAAATGGTGGCATTTTGATTTAAAGAACTAATACTGAGTGTTGAAAATAATCAAATACAAGCATCGTCACATAAAGATTTTGTAAAGTTGAGTTCCGTAATCCCCATGAAAAACAATGATCTATATCTTGTGGAAAAGCCCAAAATGCCCTCTCTTTCTCGCTTCTAAATATCTTCATTTGAGTTCTCCAGTTTTTAACTTTTATCCGTGCCGTTATTGCTTATTTTTTCTTCTTATTGTGCCGTCTTCAAACGAAGGTTGGCGACCATCATGACTATTTTCATCTTCTTTACAGCTGCTCTAAGTAACTGGTTCGATGTAAGTTATTTTCTCAAATTCTGCAGCTATGATATTCTTGGTCTTCCCACGCTTCTTCTCATCTCTAGCTTTCACTGCATAATCACTCTCAACAGCTCACAAGCTTGTTATTAGTAATCTATCAATAGTTATTCTAATTAAGACCTCTTCACTCGTGACTTTTCTACCCAAGATATTCGTAGTATTCTTCTGAATAGGCACATTTTAAAAGCTCCGAGTCTTGCGAATTCGAGCGCATCGAATTATTCAGATTTTTATTTCATTTTCTATTTTTCTAAAGCAGAAGAAAGATCTCATCTTTCATTTCAAGAATGTGTGGCAAGCTGTTCCTATCATAGTTTTCATTTTACATCGGTGTTATAATTCTTTAAATTAACCCAAGTTTCTAAATACTTGTATCTATTAACTCGCTCAATATTATTGTTGTTTATTTTTAACTGTGTGTTGTTATTGGGTTATTTAGTGGTTTTTGTTTTCTTTAGGTTCATATTTTCATATCTCTTATTTTTTCCGTCATTCTTTGCAGATCCTGGATATTTTCCGCGAATATGGCTGTGTCATCGGCATAGCTTATATTATTAACAGGAACCTCATTTACTACCTCGCGGCATGTTTACGCAGCCTTACTCCTCGTTTTAAGTATGCTAATTGTTTGATTATTGTATAAGGTTTCTATTATCCTCAAATCTAGCTTATTTATTTGCTTTTCCTTTAGTAGCTGCTCAGCCTCTCATGTCTTACTATATCGAAGTTCTTTTTATAATCTATAAGGCACACATGCATTTCGTTTATATCTATTCTTTATATATGTATATCCTACCAAACTTATTTTGGATTTTTTTCTTCCTGTTGGATCTGTTTATGGTCCTAGTGTGAGAGTTGTCGAGATAAATCGATTGTTGTTTTGGCTGTATGACATATGAAGATTGAAACGAACTACATCTTCTCCAGATCACTACTATTCAAATTCGGAATTAAATAATCTACGTACAACATTTGAAGAGATTTACCACTAAACACCAAATCACTTTTTTTGAACTGCTCGACACGTTTCACTAACAATGTTAGCATCATCAGAATATGATATAGAATCAGATTAGATTAAATTATATCCTGATGATGCTAACATTGTTAGCGAAACGTGCGTCGAGCAGTTCAAAAAAGTGATTTGGTGTTTAGTGGTAAATCACTTCAAGTTTAGTATTTCACATCAAAGGTTCCAATAGAAGAATTAATCCACGTAGAGCTCAACCAACTAGCTTAGATATGCGCAAAAGTAAGAGCGAGAAGGTCAGTGTCTAACAGAGACAGAGAACGGAGAGTTCCTTGAATGTACAGTCCATGTAACAATTTACTAACTACTTAACCGGTGTTAACATCACGAATGCACTGCTTCGAATGAGCTCTCGGGTGTTAAGCTACTACGCATCCAAACCTCGGAGTCGAAGCTATGTTGGTTGAGCTGTAATCAAATAACAAAGCCCAATTTCCTGTGAACGGCGACGAATTGATAAATCTGGATCTTCATCGACACTGAAAGCAACAGCGGCGATATTTTCTTCGAAACGCACAGCTTTTGCCTTCATTTTATTTTAATATCGAACAGCGTGAAATGCGTTCGACATTTGTCGACAATTCGGCGAATACATCCAGTTGAAATTCACGAAGTGAATTTCTGTAAGTTTATAAGTTTGGCGCACAGAATACTGATTTTGATAATAAATCTCGATAATTTGCACACATTCTATCATGATTTGCCAGACTAGATATTACAGTTATTGTTAACATATACTTTGTATTTGATATATTTATGTATGTATTATGTAATCCTCCTTAATTCTTTTTTCTTTTACTGGAATTTAATAGTTCGGACAAGTTGATGGATAACGAGTAATGGTAACATTACCGGAAACGTAAAAATATGATAATAATGACAGTTTATCATTTTGATTTATTATACTCAAGTAAGAAGTATAAGAATCAGGTACGCCTTTCGGAGTGTGAAAAAACTTAAATTATTTACTGGTCACGTCCTTTATACAACCTTCTGTCACTCTGTAAAGACATGGGTACGAGAAAGAATACTTTCAAAATATAAATGACTTGTAAATATAGTCAATGATTGAATTTATTACTTGTAACCAAAAGGTATCACGTCGACAATTGTAACATTGATATCAGTCCTGATATAAATATATCGAAACTAACTAATCTTATTCATCCGACTAGTAATTCATACGGTACGTGTACCAGCGAGCGTTAAATGTTAATTACGCACTAGACCTGAGCGGACGCCCAACAGATTCCTCTAAAGGCGCTAGCTGCATTATCTGCCAACGCCAGAGAGTTGGCCTGGTTCGTGGGCAAAATAATGGACCTGTGTTTGTTCTAATGGCGCCGACATTCTATTCCTCGTTAAACATGCAAATTTCGAGCAAGACCATCGCTTTGGATGCGAAAACTAGGATAGCCAACTTAGGGTAATATGAGGAAAAAGGGGGCGCACTGTAAACGATACAAGATGAAAGAAAATAAACAAGGATAAAAGGAGTTGGAGAGATGCAATTTATGATACGATCTGAGGATTACGGACAAAAGAAAGTGCAGCGCGTGTAAAGTTGATTTGTTGAACGCAGATTTTTCAAGCATGGGTTGTCATAAGAAATTGTTAGAATATTTTTCCTGTGTTTGAATATATAGAGCGTATTTCATTATTCGCTAGATAATTTTTACATATATTTTATAACTAGCTGCTATCCGCCCGCTTCGTGGGCGTAAATTAAACCTTAGTAATAATTGATTTTTTTATTATTAAAATGCTTTTAGAATTCCACAGCTTTTACCTACTATTTGACAATTTTTTTCTATAAATTTCATAAAGATAAAATTCACAACGATACAATCACAAATTTTAAATTTCGGAGTATATTTATCTTTTACGTCCCCGCAATTCCTCTTAGCAGTTGATTTTTATGAACCCTCCTCCTTAGCGAATATCTACGACGCATGAGGAACATTATTGCCAAATTTTAAGTTTGTAGGTCTTCTAGTTACGGAGAATTCGCGAATAGTAAGTGTGATTTTTTTATTAAACCATCATTAAAACAGCTACAATTGTATAATGAATATTTTTCCTATACATAGTATACATTTCTATTTTAACGCATATCTTTTTATAATATCTTATTTACTATATTTACGATATAGTATGAATTATAAATTATTAGTTGAGGTTTCTTTAAAAACATTGTTTACTTTTTAATTGGCATATTTTTTGATTATGACATATTTTATACATTTTTTATCTTTAGATTTTTTAACCGTTTTGGGTTTTTTACATTTAAAGGTATTACATGCAAAAAAATAAAACGTTAATTTATCATTTAATTATGTCATTATATATACTTCTTAAATTATCAGTATCAGTTCTGAAATTAATTAATGTTAGTTAAAAAAAAATTAAAAGAAAAAAATTATAAAATATGTCAAAGCCAACTAAAAATAAAAATAACATATTTAAAAAAAATCTCAACTAACAATTTATAATAAATACTATAATATAAATATAGTAAATTAAGATATAAAGAGGTGTGTTAAAATATAACTGTATAATATGTATAAGAATATATCAAATATTATCAAATTGTAGCTGTTCTGAGGATGGTTTACTAATACACCGAAAAGTTAACAAAATACAAAAATATTACTATTACAATTCAATTATATTCGTCGAATAATGAGTTCCAAGGAAACTACGCCCCTCCAAATGGGGTATCATGAAGATGGTTTTTCACAAATATTTCTGAAACCGTTTGCAATAAAATTATTAAATTTCGAGAATGTTTGGGATAATTTGGTAAATTTTGGGCGTCGAAACGAAAAGTGTATTTCAAATTTTAAAATTTCATACAGGGAAATAACATAATGATAAGTCTATTTTTTACATTCCAATTACAGGTTATGAAAACCTTGACTAGTTTACGTAAAAGAGGTACTCTTAATTCGCCTCGATACAATGCACCGTTTTCGAGTAAATCGCTTTTAAACTTTTCCTACACAACACAATCTGTTGTGCGAAGGGGTCAGAAATGTCTTGAAGTTGAAGGAATCAGTGAGGGAGGGCGTTGGGGTGCGACCTCTCCAGCATTTATCACAGTAAACAATTTTTCAGAGCCAAACACTATATTTAATTTCCGTTCAGTTTCTTTCCTTTAACTTATTTTCCTGTTTCACCTCCTTTATAGGGTTTCAATAGCACGAAAAGTAAAAAGGAGAAAGAGAAAAGCAAAAAAAAATCTTTAGCAGCACAATTTTCTTCTATGCCCTCCCACTTTAAAAACCCACGAGCCTCTACTGGAAGGAATGCACTTTGAATATTTGTAATTTGTAATTCTTCTTAATTACCTAATTAATTTTCTTAAATTTCTTCTTTTTTTATTTGAATGGGTTATACAGTGTCACTTGCGAAAGATTTAAAAAGTGATTTATTCGAAAACAGTGCATCTTATTGAGGTGAACTAAGAGTACCTCTTTTAGGTAAAAACGTCAGAGATTTTATAATGTTGAAAGAAAATTAAAAAAAATACGCACAAAGAAATTGGGCGATAATTACCTTTGATCCCTTATTATATTACGCCTCTGATTGAAATTTTTAAATTTGAAATGCACAGTTCGTTTCACACACTCACCATATTTCATAATTTTATTGTAAACGGTTTCGGAAATATTTGTGAAAAACCGTCTTTAAGATGTTCCATAAGATGGGGGTTCCATAAGATGGGGGAGTTTGTAGTTAGGGCCTAATTATATAGGTATGGTCTTTGAATTTTGAAACGGTTTGAAATAAAAATTCAAAACATTCAGATATATGATAAGTCGCTTTGAGACATAATTTGGTGGTATTGCTGAACAAATAAAATAACATAGGCATGGACAGGGAGTAGGGGTGCCTGTTTTTAAATAATAAATTGTAAGTATCTCTTTTACATTTTTTGATAACTCTGCAGTTTACTGACAAAAAATGAGTGTAGAAGTTCATTAGTAGGTTTCAAAACGTTTCAAAATTATTAAGAAATTTCAAATTTAATTTTAAAATTTTGAAGGGCCATTTCGTGGTACTTTTTTTTTTAAAAAAGAGATTTTTTAATAATGAACATTTCGAACAAGACTATATAATGTGAAGGACTATGACCAACTTGAGGTAATATGACGAAAACGGGAACGAAAAGTAAACAGCAGAATAGGAAAGAAAACAAATAAAAACGAGGGTAGGATTTTGAGAGATGCATTTTACGATACGGTCTAAAGATTACGGGAAAAAAGGAAATGCAGTGCCGAACTGTCGAATGGAGATTTTCAGGCATGAGTTGTTGCAAGGGAAATGTCGGCTTTCCGATATTTGAACGTGCACAAATATTTATTTCATTTTTCAATATATTACATTCTTGGTTTCATATCCGTACCATGTTTTATATTGTTTTTCAATAGAAATTCATCAATAAAATAAATTTAGAGTATTTTTATTAATTACAATATTTTTTTATTAAATGAAATTGAATACATTAATTTTTTATTGAAGAGAAAACATTTGAACGAATGAAAATCACTGCAATTATTTAGTGATCATAACTAAAATACGGTTCCTAAAAGTATAACAGGTGATTAAATATACTGACAGATATAGAAATATAAACACGAAGAATATTTCATAAAATTAAAGGACGTTTTTTTGTGGAAGGTTTATGAGGAAGGAGTATAAAATGTTATAATTTTTATCCATGTTAAGTCAGGGCTTTTTCTAGTCCATTTGTTTAGTGCTTTATCTCATATTTGGAACTTGCTACTTTAGTTTCGTACTTGAAATTTCTTTAGTGCATTTATTTGCATTCAACTTCAGAATTCTCCATGCCTAAAGTACTATGCTTAGCTGTACTTTACAATACTGTACTTAGCAATAATTTTCACAAGCAGGGCATCCACGTGGAGTATTGGTGAAAATTCATTGCCTATACATATTTTTTCCCCTGGTCCACTTTTCAATTTGGCATATTTGGTACGGTGCTGCAAAGTGCAAGGTCCACCGTAGGATGGCGGGAGGCGTATTGTGATTACTCCCGCCCACCAAAAAGGTCGATATATACCGTCTTTGGTTCGGCAAGCCTCTCAGTCGTTCACTGACGTTTAGCTCGAGCCCAACTGACGAAGGCTACAGAGCCAGAAACCGGTCTCGAAAGATAGTTGTTGACGTTCTGGTGGCGGTTGAAGGAACTAGCAAAGCACCCATGTGAAATATGACTGATAATGATTTACATATACACTCAAACAGTATAGTATTAATCAAAAGAAAGTGAATTCTTATTGGTAAAGAGATAGTTTTAATATTAATATCTCTAGGTTACTTTCTTTTCTGATAACATTAATATTTACATAAGTTGAATCTTTAGCCAGAAATCGTCATAGATTAAATAAAATATGTTATAACATCAGATTTTTTTGGTTAGATAAAAAAAATCATTTTCCGAACTATTCGAGGAAGTATAAAGGGGTGTAGTTTTACCTAAAGTTACAGCTTCATAATTAATTTGCAATAAATTCACTTACCCTGCCTACGAAAAATCTTCGATAGCATTTTGCAGTGTCATCTGTTTCGATTTTTGCTCTCCAAGTTTGATGTGGTATGATTGGTAATCCTCGATGGTCAAATTGTTCGTCATGATCGGTACCATCCACCCAGTAACTGTAAAACATCCATTGCCAATTATCCATGCTGTTTATGGTTAGAAAACTGACTCTTACCCTTTAGGTGGTCCAGCAATCATTGGATAAGGTCTAGGCCTGGCCAACGTCTCCTGCAGTAGTCTTCGAGCTTGTGGAGGCTGTTGAGGTGACAGTGGAGGTGTGCCACCTCCCAACAAATGAGGAGAACCAGCAGGAGATATTTTGACATTATTATTGTAGTTCAGGCGTAGGTCGTCCTTGCCTTCCAAATGCTCTTTCGTTAAGGATCCGGTGGTGAGTTGGCGTTGCACAGCAGGAGGCTGTAATAAAAATAAGAACATATCAACTACTGAAGTTTTATGATATATATTTTTAATTTTAATTTTAATTTATTTTTAAGTTTCTCTAAATATAGTACTTCTGTTACCGAGTTTTGGTGATATAAATATATATCAATAACTTCGCTCAGGACAGAAGAATTTCAGTTTTAGGAAGGGATTTGGAGATTGTGGACAGCTTTATATATCTTGGGCAGAGGATTTCAATGGAGGGGAATACCGCCCGGGAAGTGGAACGGCGTGTTAAATGTGGCTGGCAGGCATTTGGCAGGCTCAACATTGTGTTTAAGAGCAGACTCCCACTTTGCCTGAAAAGAAAAGTCTTCGATCAGTGTGTTCTACCCGTTACGACATACGGAAGTGAAACCTGGATACTCACATCCCAATCAATTCAAAAACTCCGGGTAGCACAGAGGGGAATGGAAAGATGTATGCTTGCTATTACCAGACGAGATAGAAAGTTCTGCGATGGATCAGAGAACAAACGAAAGTCTGTGAAATTATTGGAATAGTAAAGCAACTGAAATGGAGATGGGCAGGCCATATAACGAGGCGATGGATGACAGATGGACCAAGGCAATCCTGGAGTGGATACCGCTTGATCGCAAACGTCCGCGAAGAATGCCGAAAGCACGATGGATTGATGACATCGTTAAGTATATTGGACCAGAGTGGCAGATGAAACGGAGCCCAGGACCGTGAAAGTTGGAAACATGCTGAAAAGGCCGTCATGCTGCAGTGGATCGACACGGGCTGATGATGATAATGATGATGATGAATATATATATATATATATATATATATATATATATATATATATATATATATATATATATATATATATATATATATATAAATATTCGCGGATGGAACATCCGATCGTTTGCTTGTCATTAACAAGACATTGAGAATGCCAAGTGTGACCATATGAGCAATGGTTAGTTGCTTGACCGGGAGCAACCGGGTCAAGCAACTAACCATTGCTCATTATGGCGGAAACGAAGGTTGTTGTGCGTTCCACATGAGATTGTGGAACCCAACGGTCGGGGGTGTATAACTCCTGACTACTGTTGTCTCGTTGGACGCGGTCCAAAGTCAAAAAACTACATATATATATATATATATATATATATATATATATATATATATATATATATATATATATATATATATATATATATATATATATATATATATATATATATATTTAAACAGTTCTAAATAATATGCATAATATTTTTGTAATTGAAAATCGTTATCCATGTGAAAATTATATTTAAAATTGCTGATGTGATGCACAGTAATGCAAATATACATGAGAGAACATTGTTGAAGTAGATAATATGAATATATTGAAGATAATAATCGCTCTGCACCGTTCTAGGCTAATGGATGAGCATTATGAAGCTAAATTGTAGTCAGAGGAGATTATATTGAAATAGACCGGAAATAAATTTGGTAAGATATAATTTCTAGTTGTATTTTATCTGTCTGCGCATGTTTAAGTAGTACATACTATTTTATCGGATATAATAATATATACTAATTGACATAGAAATTGCCCAGAAATACGCAAAAGGAAATTTTTGATTACTATAATATTTTGGTATATATAAATGATTTTGATTACTATAATATTTTGGTATAAATATGGGTATAGTGCACAGCAAACGATTAAAATCTGGGAAAAAATACTTTGGATTTTCCAAGTTTTTTAATTGATCTTATCAAAAATGTGTTGCGACCATGTTACTATTATCTACACATTTCCCAACACGTTTTGGCATCGATTGAATAAGATGATCAATTTATTTTTGAGGCAAAGTTTGCTAAGCTGTACTATACATGTACTTCAGCTTTTAGAACCTTTAAATGGGGGCTTTAGACAAATTTCTTAACTTTCTACCCATTTAACTCTATAAGCGAAAGGTTAGCTATGATATCAGATTGATATGAGCCTCTTCAAAAAAGTTTAAAGTAACTATGGCAACATAGGGCTGTACATACGGTTCCATTACTTTTTGAATTTAATTTGTTTCACTTTCCTGTTGCCTCAAATGCAGATTAGATAGGATCTATTTCCATAAGCAATAGCACTTCATATTATAACGAAAATAAACTGAAGTTGATTTTTGGATTATGTTGGTTGGCTTTTACTTGATGGTAATTCATTATAAATGTTTAATAAAAAGACTTTTTGCCAACATTTACATTTTATTTCTAACGTTTGACGCGTTTCGCTGACACTATAGCTTCGTTAGAATTGAATATTGTAGATGTTGAAATAGCAATAAATACAATTTTTTTTTTATAATAAATGCTATAAGTAGATATTATTTCTTGCCTATTCAATATAAGCGATCTCTTCAGGCCTATTTGGTCATTCAGAAAGGTTTTCGCATCTTTGGGACAGTTTATTTCTAAAGTCTCCAGATGGATTAGTTTTTACTGTTAAAACGATAACGTTTAATAGATGTGAGGTATATTTGGAATTATGTTTCTGATTGAGAAAACATTTTTCATGTTCTCTAATTCTTATCTTGAAAGATCTGCCTGTTTGTTCAATATATGTTTGGAAGGACAAATTTTCTTAAACAGAAACATAATCTGCTACGTTCTGATAATAAAATTAGTTCCTTGACCATCTTAGACTTAGATCTAGAACGTCGAAAGCGCTTCGCTCGACATCTACTAAATAAATAAATATATAAATAAATAAATACAGACTTTATTTAGCATATGCAGCTAATAGTAACAAGACAAAGGTAATATACAAAGAAAAATAAAAGTAAGAAAAATTCTAAGTAATTGCAACAAAAGAAAATACAATGAAAAGCCAATAATTAACACTGTTCAAATGAGAAAACGATCTGTTGCCTCAAATAATAATTTAACAGTTTATTAAACACATGCACATTAGGAGCGCTCCTTATGTGGGCAGGTAAAGCATTGAAGAGGCAAATACCTTCCCAAAACAATGCCTTCTGGAGATCAGTAGCTCTTACAATTCGTACATCATAACTGTTCTTAGAAGGGACATCGTAGGAATGCATGTTTGCTCTTTGCACCAAAAAAGTATGCAAATATGGCAACAAATTATGTTTGATTTTATATATCAATCGCCGGTTAGCCCCTTGAATGGCCTGCACAACAGAAAACCAGTCCAATGATCGCAACATTACCTCTATCGGTGTATATTACAGATCAATAGTACACACATAGCCTTGTTCTGCTGTATTTGGAGTCAATTAGAACTATCCTTTTTACATGATATCAGCACAGATATACAATAAGTAAAATGGGGCAAAACAATAGTAGTTACAATTACGACTAAAGAACCCTATTTTTCCCCAATCTTTCTATATAGATAACCGAAATGATTACAAAATGTTAGCTGAGGATCCAAGAGTACTTCCACGTATTTAATTTCAGTTATAATTATAATATCATAATTGTTTATATTTATTTTTAACCCTAACTCATTAAATCTTTTCCAAAAAAGGAATAAAACAATCAATCATTTCCATCCAATCAATAAATCTTTTCCGGTTTGCTTTAAACCTTATCACCATGCACCTTGTTTCCAGTTCATTTAAGTTTATTTTTACATAGTCATTTAAATAGTATTCTCAGTTCGCTATTTAATGTTTCAACCATTTTAGGCAAATTGTATCCAGACACAGATATGAGAATATCATCTGCAAAAAGACTAATAAAGCAGTTATCCAATATTGTAGAAATATCGTTGACATATGTCAAAAACAGCAACGAGGCCAGAACACTACTCTGAGGAACTCCCCAAGCACTTTCCCTTCTTGCCGACACTTTGTAACAATATGCAATAGTCTGATTTTAATATTTGTTAGGCTGATTGGTGAAAAATTCCATGTACTCTAGCTAGGCATTTTAACAATAAGAAGATAGAGTAAAAAGCTAGATGCTTTTTTAAATAAATTAATTTTTTTATCTAAAAATCCATTTATTTTCAACAGTTCGATTTTAGCTAGATACACTTCACCAATCGATTTTCCAACTTTTTAATGTCTTCCAAAAAGTACGACTTTGCAGACTAGTTCTCGGCGATGAATTTTTTACTTGATGTGAATCTCGTTCCAGTCTGTTCTGTACGTTTCGAAAGAGAAAACAGTCGGAGGGGGCCACGTCTGGAAAATAGGGTGATTACCGATATCAATTAGTAGCACAAATTCAACAATTTCACTGATGTAGCATCGAACGAACGGAAGGGTCACTTGTCGTAGTCAAACTTTTTCTTTTTCGCACGAACACTTTTTCTTCACCAATTGAGGGTGTTTTTTTATAAACTCCAACAATTCCAAACAGTCGTACTTAAACTAAACAACAAACATTTTAAAACCCGAAAAACTGCAAAAAAACATTATTAAAACTGAACTCTCTTTTGCATAAAATATCTGTTAGTATTTTTTTCGTTAGAAGAGTATTCCTTCTACAATTTACAAAATCGTGGAGGTTAAAGCGTTAAGCGTAATTCTACAATTTTCGTTTTGATCTTCCCTTGATTGTGTTTTTGTTGTGTGGTAATATTCATGCCAGCGACAGACAACACCTCACGTTCACCCGTGATAAATTTCTTATTTACGTCAATTATACGCTATTGTTCTTAATTCATGATTGTTATCGTGCGAAATATGTCGCCATTTTCTCACGAAATGGCACATGGTTTTGTTTTTTTATTTCTGCATTTAGAACAAATTAAAAATCACGATATAATGCTTAGTGATTTTATCTTAATATTAATAAAAACTACTAAGGGTTACTCTCGGTTAATGAAATACAAATAAAAATGATACTACATCTACTGTTAACTATTGGACTAAATTTAAACTGTGTATAGTTTTTTTAAGAACTTTACATTCGGAATCACCAACTTAAATAAAACAAAAATTAAAGCACAAAAATGAAACTGATTTATAAAACTTCTATTATCTTTTTTATCAATTTGAAAATGCTTTTGATCTACTTACCCTTAAAAATATAAAACAAAGCTTGTTTATTTGAAAAATTTCGATCTATACATATATATATATATATATATATATATATATATATATATATATATATATATATATATATATATATATATATATATATGTATGCAGTTTTTTATTTCATTGGACCGCGTCTAATGACACGCAGCAGTAGTCATGTGTATATATATATATATATATATATATATATATATATATATATATATATATATATATATATATATATAACTTCATTTTAATCGGCAACCTGTATTCTGACAATTCATCCCGTATGCGTGTACTTAGATATTTTTAAAAAACACTTATTTTTTGCCATAATGAATTACATATTTTTAATTTTCGCAAATCCAAAAGATTTCATCAATTATTCATCAGAACTAAACTGATAAATTGTGACAAAAGCTGTAGAGGTTTAAGAAATCTTAAATATAAAGAAGTGTGTTTAACGTTTTGATGGCCGAAAATAGAAAATATTTACTATTAGTTGTTTTATATTTTGATCAAAGTCAATTAAACTTTTTCCTTTTTCTAATATCTTAACGTGTATCTGTAACAAATAAATAAAAAACTAAAAAATAATAAATTAAATTTAATTATATTTAAAATTTTTTGACATTTCTATAATTCGTATAAAATTTTGACACTGAGTGTAATATATTATTTAAGTCCCTGCATGTATATCCTATTTTCCATTCGGCAATGCAGAATTAGTCGACCAACAGTTTTAAGCAAAATTTTCCGGACAATTTTACATGCTATATTGACAGGAAAATACTTTGAATACATAAAAAATATATTATAAAAGATAACTATATTTGTAAAAGATAACTTTATATCTTTCTGGTATTTCAAAATGTATAGAGTGACCTGGTACCGACTTGTTTATGTTGCATTATAGGAAAACAAAGTGATAAATAATTGGCCTTGGTTATCGGTAATGGACAAATGAATGTCATTAACATAGTTTAACATGTGCGAGTATTGATTAGCGTGAAACCTCGCTTGTGGTGTAATTGTTTGAAACATTTACGATGAAAAGATCAAAGACCTTTTCAAGTTCGATCTTATATCCATATTTGTGGGGATATCTTTAATTTGTTCGTAAGAAAATTTTTCATAATTTGTTGTTCTTTTCTTGATCATTATTTCGAAAATGATATAATCAGTGATCAATACTGGTCCATAAGAAAATGCAACATTATGAAAAATATATTTTTTTATCAAATATATTAAGTTTATCAAGGTTTTTATGACTTTAACACTTTGTACTTTGAGGTATGGGCGGAATTTTTCCGTCATGATCGTTTAAACAAAATCTACTCTCATCACTGCATCAAATAGAGTTCCATTGCAGGATCCACTCAATTCCAGCTTGGCCACATTCTAAGTGACGTGTTTTGCAGTGCGTTGTAAGAGGATCATCATCAGTCATCTTCTCAAGTTCCACTTGTAGCTGTTACAAAACCATCACGCGCTTGCTGGAAATTTTCATATAGATTCCGTATAGCAAGATGTCGTTCGATGAGTTTTTGGATGATTCTATGATGAACAGAACTAACCAAAGCATCTTATACATGTCCTCATAATGGTAGAAGTATCGTTGAATAGTCTGAAACGATGTGATGCATGAAGTCTTGGCATTTTAGCATAATAACTATCTAATATATATATATATATATATATATATATATATATATATATATATATATATATATATATATATATATATATATATGTATATAGTGTAAGATGTCGATAATTGATGCAAGACGCGGCCCCTTGTCGGATATATCAGTGGCGGCTCGTGAGGGAGTGCGTTGGGGCTGTGGCCATCCAGCATTTATAACGGTAAACAATTTTTCAGAGCAAAACACCATATTTTATTTCCGTTCAGTTTCTTTCCTTGAACTCATTTTGAAATATTATTAAAAATTAAAATTTCCAAATGTAGAAGAACGTCTGTCGACGCACGACACACCAAATAATGCAGATAAAAATTCCATCCTCTCGCCATCTCGTCTTTGACTTCTTTGGACTGCGTCCAATGAGACAACAGAAGTCAGGAGTTATACACCCCCATTATGGGTTTCACAATCTCATGTGGAACGTACAACCTGCGTCTCGACCATAATGAGCATTGGTTAGTTGCATATATATATATATATATATATATATATATATATATATATATATATATATATATATATATATATATATATATATATATATATATATATATATATAACGATAATTGATGCAAGACGCGGTGCGGCTTTTTTCCTTTTTCCTGGAATTAATAGTAGTAATCCAACATATTGTTAAATAAAATTAATGCTAACAGAGATATTGCATTAAAACTGTACCCTTTGGTAATATTATGGACTCAACAAATTAATATAATTCATTTTCCGAATGTTACGAGAAAACGTTTCAATTCCATACATGCGGCGTTTCAATATGATTAAGATCATCAATTTTTAAACCGGCGGAAATACATAATGGGGGAGTAACCCTTGTGCACCCATCTCGAAACGGTAAAACGTTTCATTTTGAGTTTTCCATCAGCATCGTCGGCTTTTATCCCGCCGGATCATTTTTCTTTGAAGTGGAATGTTATTTTTTTTTGTTGTGACGGGAAAGCCGAGACGTACATATATGCAAAAAGGAGAAAAAAAGGAAAATTATGGAGAAATACGAATTTTTCCGATAGATTTCGCCGAGAAAAAAGGTAAATATGACTTTTGACTTAATATATAGAAATAAGATATAGAATTTTTCTCATTCTTACTGCACTTATGAATAATATGAATAATATGAATAATAATAAAAATAAACTACTCCACAAATATGTCCTGTATTGTCTATGAATAATTCCTGCACTTTAAAAAATGTAAAGATTTAAGTGAATCTCCTTAACTGAATCTACATATTAACGTGTGCTCCGAATTACGGTCATACGATTAACTGCGGTCAGCATCCTCCCAGAGCTATTAACCCTTGGTTTACGCTCAATCACTTGGCATGGTCTCTCGAAGAGACTAGCTAGAGGAGAGTTACTGTAATAGGATTACTCATATTTAATGCCTTTTTTAAAATTATTAAAACATTGCCATCTAATAACAATAATTTAGCTTAATATAACACATTTTAGCTCTTCAGGCCAAGTTGGGTCAATGGCTTGGTTTGTTGAGTCACCCATCCATTTTTCGACTGCGCTCGATGTTGCTTAACTTCAGTTATCGGAAACTAATTCGCTTCGTGATGCGGCAGTTCCGACACCTCTACCTTAATATAACTTAACCTATATTCTAGTTAAATGCATTTATATTTAGTGCGCTAATTAAATTTTGAAAAAAAAGTAGGTGAATCCTATAAGAGTGGAAGAGCAAAGTATAGATAAGTTCCATATTACACATTTGATTCTATATGAGTTTTGAAAGCAATGCAACTAATGTCACAAATGCCATCATGGTACCCCGCATAGCAGAATAGGGTAGCAGAATTTCAATCTTCCTGATGGCATAAAATGTGGAAGACGAGTTGAATTTGATAAGGATCTGTTATTGGCTAAAATTGAAGCTGATCCCAAACAAATCATCCGAGAATTAGTCACAAAACTTCATGGTCAACAAAACAACGGTGTATAAAACAGCTGAATAAAGTGCAGATAGAAGAATGTGGGTGTCAAATCCACTTTCAGTTCAAATCAAAATTTAACGTGTAACTATCTCCAGTGTACTTCTGTTTAGGTAACACAGAGGTTCTTTTCTTCAACATTTTGTTACTGGAGAAAAAAAGTGCATTCTATACAGCAATCCACATAAGAAAAAACAATGGTTATCATCAAGACAACTACCTTTCTCCACTCGAGAACCTGATCTTAACCCTAAAAAAGTGTTACTGTTATTACGGTGGGGCTTTTACTATGGAAATTATTTACTATGAGGTTAAGAATTTTAGGGAAACTATAAGTGCTGAATATTATTGTGCTCAGCTTGATAAAATAAACATGGTTTTGATTCCTAAACGTCCAAGACTAATTAATCGAAAATGCATAAGTTTGCAGCATGATAGTACATTACCTTATAGTGTCAGAATGATCCCAGAAAAAAACACAGTTAGGCTGGGAAGTTCTTCCTCGCCCATCGTATTCTCTTGATGCTACCCAGATAAATCACCAACTTTTTACATCTATGGAAGATTTTCATAGTAAAAAATATTCTACTGGGACATCTATCACAACTGCACTCGAAGAATATTTTACTTAAAAATCACCCCGATTTAAAAAAAATGGAATAGAAAGTTCATCAGAGAGATGGGTGAAGATTGCAATAACGATGCAGATTATATTGTAAATTAAGACTACTGTATTAACTCTTAAATAAAATAAAATTTTGTTTAGTGTCAAAAAACGATATTGCATCTGCCCCGTGAGGCGCGATTCCTTGTCGGATTTCCCACTGATTATTGAAATGTAGTACATAAGCCCGATCTTTCCTCGGCTGGCAACCTTTCGAAATACTAACCATAACAAGTAACGCTGAATTTGGATAATTATATCCAACAGTGTTGCCACATCGAACGCTACAAGTCCTATTACTTTATATATATATATATATATATATATATATATATATATATATATATATATATATATATATATATATATATATATATACACACCTCGTATATTAAATGCTTATAGCTTGTATATTATATATATAGCTTATAGCTTGAGACTAGTAGAATTGGAAAATGTTGTCTAAAGCTAGTTGAGGTAAATGAGATGAAATTAAATCAGATATATTTCCTTTAATTGTGTAGAGAGCCTTCATTTAATCTCGAAAAACACGTCACCTATAAATGTGGTGGTATGGTATAACACGTCACCTATAAATTACCAACACGACACGTTGGTAATTAACGTGAAATCACAAATGTTCTTAAACTATGACATACGTTTATTGTTTTTTTTTTCAGTTTATATAAATACATTTTTCCTTTCAATTATATACATAGATGAGAACTACTCATATACACAGCACTGGCGGCTCGTGGGTTTTTAAAGTGGGAGGGCATAGAAGAAAATTGTGCTGCTAAAGATTTTTTTTTGCTTTTCCCTTTCTCCTTTTTACTTTTCGTGCTATTTTAACCCTATTTAGGAGGTGAACCAGGAAAATGAGTGAAAGGAAAGAAACTGAACGGAAATAAAATATGGTATTTTGCTCTGAAAAATTGTTTACTGTGATAAATGCTGGAGGAGCGGCGCCCCAATGCCCGCTCACGAGCCGCCACTGATATATAGCAGAGTTTTTGGAATAGGGTAGAATCATCTGATATTTATAGACAACTAGGAGAAATACTGTTAAGAAAAGAAACCGAAATCTATATTTGTGTTATTGAGGTGAAAAAAAAGCATTTGACAGAGTAAAAAGAAGGCATATCTGGAAAACTTTAAAGAGAAGAGGAGAAGAAGAGGGAGTAATAGAAATTATCAAGGCCTTATACAACAACAAGAATAAAGTAAGAACACTTAACGATGCACCCACAGAATTTGAGACAGGAATAGGCCTAAGAAAGGGTTGCGTACTGAGTCCACTGCTTTTTTCAGTAGTTATTGACGATGTTGTAAAAAATAGCAGAACAAATCGCAAGAATACAAAAATAGGTTCTAGAAAAATGTGAATAGGTATAGGAATAAAAATAGGAATAGGAAGAAAAACACAAGAATTACTGTTCGCTGATGATACGATCTTAATGGCAGATTCTGAAGAAAAACTACAATATAACTTAGAGATATATAACGAAGAGCTAACAAAAGTAAACATGGAAATAAATATCGACAAAAGCAAAACAATGGTAATTGCAGGTACAAAAATAGAACAAAAAATTGTACTCGATGAGAAGGTCATGAAAGCCAAAAAGTAAGTATTCAGGTACAATAATAGAAGATAATGGAAAAATGGACGGTAAAATGAACGGAAAAATGGAAAAAGCAGGCAAACTATATAACACACTAAAAACAACATACCTAGGAAAAAGAGAGATACCGAAAGAGGAGGTAAAAATACAGGTGTATCAGAAATTTGTGAGACCATCAATGATATACGGTAGCGAATCTTGACCTTAACAAAGAGAGACATAGTAGAATTACAGATGCAGAAATGTGATTCTTACGCAAAATAGAGGGAATTAAAAGAAGGGATAGAGTGAAAAATACAACAGTAATTGAATAGTTGGAAACGAAACCAATAGAAAGAGCTACAGAAAGAGAACTCAGCTGGCTAGGGCACATCTACTGAATGAATGAAGGGAGGGATGAATGAATGAAGGTATCTATGAAGCGAAAACATGAGGAAAAAATAAAGTTGGACGTCCAAGGCTAAGATGGAAAGAACACTTCGACAAGCGGCAGAAAATCGAGGAATTCATTGGATTGACATTAGAAAATTAGCAATGGACAGGAACTCATAGAGGGTAAAAATGAATGAAATACCATCATGGTGAAATGTAAACTGTCAGTTTTACACCTAACGGTACAACGGACTTTTAGATTAAATTAATTAAAAGGTAATAAAATTGTAAATTGAGAGTGACAGGATTTTTTTTTAGTATATATTTTCCTGTAGTAAACTGTAGTAATTATTCCAAATATTCCTTTGTCCATACAGATTTTCTATATTTTCCCTTATTTTCCGTGCTTTTATCAACATCAGCACAGCAGCACTCATACCGGCTAACATGACAATGTCAGATTTATTCATGAAATTCCACAGTTAACAGTTGGTACTAGCAAAATAATTTCTTTTTAAATGTTTTTAAAAAACCGTCTCTACTGGACTTGCCAGAAATGTTGAATGAAACTGATGCAAATATGTGGACAGGAAGGAGACATGCGTCTTAGCCTGAGCTAGGATGCATGCGCTAACGCATGGAATAACGCAAGTTGAAAAGCATGTTGAAACGCATGTTGAACGGAAACATTGAACCGGTGTAGACATACCATAAAACAGATCTATGACAGATCTAGGGGAAATTTTAGTAATATTTTTGGTGACAAATGATACGACCTTTAAATAATTTAACATAAAAAAAATTAAGTTTCTAATTTTAAATAAATTAATAGTCACATGGGTTACAATAGTAAATGAAGGCTCTGAACAATATACATTTAGAGTATTAAAATATATTGTTTACAAAAAAAAATATTTATACGTTTAATAGAAAACTGATGAGATCATTTTGCATAATTTATGGGCCAGACGGTCGGTCGCATGTCGTCTAATAGTTTCCTGGAGTAGGAACACGAACAAACGGGCCCAAAATCGATCCGGATGGGTCTCAGCTTGACCCAGAATAGAGCACCACGTTCGAACGATACCGTGATCGACGACTAAAAATTTCGACAAGTGTCTGGTCGACGGGTAAAAATCGGTTCTAAAACGGGAATCGGCATATTTCTGGATCGGATTCATCGTCCGGCAGCTGGACGAGGTTCTGAAAACTGGAACATTTATTTCAACATACCGGATGAGTATTTTCTTGCTGAGGACGATTCAACTTTGATATATTTATAAAGTTACAGTCATTTCCTGATGGGGTTCATAATTAATCGAAAATTCCCGTTAAATTTATCAAGTGTCACAGGCCTGACTTATTTAGGTAGTCGAAAATTACTTTACTGTTTTATATTAGTAAGATTACTATTTTGTGTTTTGGAAATTACATATTACAATTATTTTTGGTTAGCAAAGAAGAGTTTAATTTATAATAGTAGGCAAATATTATGCTTACATTCTTAGAATAAATGTTACATTTCCAGTGTGGTTATTGTGGCTAGTATGGCGGTGGCCACCTGGTGGAGGCGGTTTACAAAAAAAAAATCCAACGCTCCTTCTTTCATAATAGTTAATTATAACAAATATTAAAATATTGTTGCACATTATCTATACCTATTTATTTATCTATCCATCTGTTAAGAATCACAAAGTATGAATTAATTAAAAATACTATCAAGTGGTATTAGTACCATGATAGATGTAGTAAAGAATTATTACTCAAAAAATTAAAAATAAACCTAAAATCAATAAGAAATAAAAACATTAATGAAACGGTGGGGACTAATGGAGTTTTAACAATTTGTTAATGTAAAATCAGCATGAAAAACGTCCAAGTGTTGGCAGAAAGTAAGTAAATGTTCCTGTTTTGTAGAGATTGCTGATAATGTGGAAAAGTGGTAAGTCACCGACAACACTAAACCCAATTAGGTATACGTATATCTCATGCTGATTTAAAATATTTTATGCTTATTTACGCGATAATAATAACATAAAAATTTTAGATAGCTAGATAAAATAATAATTAATAAAAACAGAAGGTATTTTTAAAGTAATTTATTATATTAATTTCCTCCTTAACGCACCCTATTTGCTTCTGGACGCGCTACCGCCCTCATGGAAGTATCCAGCACCCACTCGAGGGCGGTACCGATCCCATTGGGAAATTCTGGTCCATGATCCAAAATGCAAACTAAACTGTATAGTGGCTTCAAGTATGTTAAATCATCAAATCTTTCCTGCGATTTGTACGGGAAGTCCCAACGCTTCAAAAGCTTATGAAATCGTCGTAGTATACATAACATAAAAGCTTGCCAGGGAAAGGGTTTTGAATAACTAATTTACACGAAACTGAACCGTAACACGAAACTCTATTGTACGCAAATCGACTGAATATATACGGAGTTGAACTGAAAATACCTGACTTTGGATAACTGAAAGAGTGATTTTCTGTAGTAGGACAATGTCTGAATGATTCTTCAAGAATTGGGCGGAAATACATTTCCATTACATCCAGCTATTTTTTGACCATTCGGTTTTTTATTCATTGGACTTTTCTTGCATGGATATAGTTTGCATTCTTCAATGGTTTAAATGAGGTACCGAACTCGTTACATCTAACTTTTCTTTCCTAGATATCAAACCATATAATCAAATGGTTTTTTAGTGGCATAATTAACATACTTTTTAAGAACAAAAAATTAACACGCTTGTGGATCATATGTTTTTATTCGGATGCACTTGTGGATCATATGTTTTTATTCGGATGCACTTCATTAAATACTCGACAAACTTCAGCATAAGTTTGGTTTCTGTCACGGTATCCAACAATGATTAGTATTTCAATTATTTCTCTTTCATTTAAATAAATATTAATTCCATATAAAAATTGAAAGAAATTTGAAATTCACAAATTAACGTTAACAGTTGACAAGTATAATCAAACACTTCATATGTCATACATTGTTTCTTAGCCTACTAAATCAAAAATATATTTACCTTAAAACAGACAAATACATTTTAGTCATTTTTTTAAAATTTATTTTGTAGAAAAACCCATACAATATTTATCTCGTTGAATTCAGAAAAAATGCTCTTTTCAAGAAGAAAAGAAAACGAAAATATACCCAAAAAGAGGCAAACATTTCCTGATGTTTGTGTACAAAATTTCATTAAGCAATCTCAAAACTTTCTCGAGATATTTGACTGTTTTCATAAATAATAGCGACCCTGTATATAAAGAGCACTAGGTGTGAGGAACTTAAAGTTATGTATATAGACTAAATGGAACATAAAATATGAATTTACTGAAAGGAGCAAGTGGAAGACTGCTGAGGAGGTCATATCTCCCCAATCATCCAGCAATTATTGCATATTTGAGGGTGTTGTTTCTTAGGAGACGTTCATTAGTAATATGTATAATAGTCGTGGGGGGGGGGGAGGGGGGTTAATATAATAGGTTATATATCGCACCCTACTTGTCCAGCTTACTTTGAAAATTAAGTTTGTATTACTTTTCATAAATAAATATCGAAGATAGCTAAAAAAACCGAGCATTAGTTGAGAACCTAATTAGTTGACGAAACATGCATCGGAAGTTCACAGACAAGTTATTTGAGAAATTCTTCTAGAGCTAATTTGCAAATCAAATAGCCCAAAATAATGAATAACGTTCTATATATATATATATATATATATATATATATATATATATATATATATATATATATATATATATATATATCATCAACTTCGTTTAAATGAAAATTCTTAATTTTTTCCTTATATCAACGTCAACATTTATACTGCCTTCAAAATTGTTTATACGAGCTCATTTTGCGACCCAATTACCATAAAACGGTGGCGTATAAAATCCAGGACCATACTCAATCTTCCATGAACCGAACACGCGATATTCAAATTCTGATTTTTATGACTAGGCCGTTATCGATTTGCACGCTACTTTACCTATTGCCCCTTATGGATACCGGCTTAATGGAAAAACCCGCCTAACACTCCCTCATTATCCTAAAAGAAAGATGCATCCATTAATAATGTTATTTGCAAGCTTAGTAAGGATGTTTTTTCGTTATTACTTTTTTGCGTTTTCCTTTTCGTTGTTAGTACGAAAACTCTATATCGATATTTGAGTCTATCGATATTGCAAAGAGTTTTTCAACATGGAAGTTTTTTAGCAATTAATCTTGTACATATTTGACGGTTGTATGTTTCTCTTATATATGAGAGTTATATATGAAACATGTATGTACAAATTGTTCAACTTTTCCAACTATTTAGTAATGAAAGATGGCGCTGCACTGCATATATATGTTAAATCAACTACATTTCTACTATTCCTCAAATTCTCAAAAAGGAGTATTCCTCAAATGATCCAGAGAGCGGAGCAACATGCGAAGTGACATTTTTGAGATAGTATGACAATTATGCAAAAACGTGATTGAACAAGTTAAGAAAAGGTTAACCATGTTAAGTTAGCAAAAGCAGGTATTTGGGTGATAATATATTAACAGCAACTATTCAATTTTCATAATACATAAAATAAATTAAGTCAACAATTCTGCTGCATTAGTAATTTTGCACAAAAAAATCATTTATAAATAACAATAAGTAATTTAAAAAAAAATAGAAAAATGAAAGAGAAATTCATGAATAAAGACAAAATAAAAAAATGTATTTATAGAGATGTCAAAGATGTAAAGATAAGGTATCAACTAAAGAGACCATATATCAGAGATGGGGTATGTGACCTTATAGGCGGGAAAGGTGAAAATATGCAGAAATGGAGGTTATATTTAAAAAAAACAATTGAATCCGATACTAGAACTACTAGGATGAGAAAGAATTATACCATAAAACAAAACAACAGTAACACTAGAGATGGAAAAGCTCAGTTAGTGAATGAATGTAGAGAAAAATCATTTTTAAAATAAAAACAACAAAATCCAGGAAGTAGCTATCATTACTCATCAGATACTGTCAAAATTTTACATTTCGAACGTATTTGTGAAGTTTTCGTAAATCAAGAACTATCACTGCTCAAATATTTGAACACAATTTGAGTACAATACATGCTGAACCATGTATTGTCTAATGCATGGAATATGATACATGAAAAATATTGCTCAGTATATTAAGACATTTTAAGATCGTGAACAAATTAGCAAAAAAACTTGGGATGACACTATAACAGGCAATAAACACTGTTGTAGTGGAAGGAGAAGAAACTGAAGATTTTGTGGTGAGGATTGGTATAAGGAGAAGCGTTTAGAGGATGTTGTACATTGGCTGGTACTTGCATTGTGTCTATATTTTAGGCACAATACAAGGGCGATAAGCTGATGAAATCCATGGAAGCAACCAGTAAGAGGAAGATAAAGAGGGAGCGATGAGGGACTGTAGAAGAGCTTATTATGAATTATGAAAACGTTTCAGTTAATTTCACTGTATGCCTTGAATTGAAAAGGCACATAAGCAATCACCTGTTAGGACAATCACTTACGCTGATTGAGCGCTGATTCGCTAGACATAGAGTTCTTTTGAGACGATTTTATGACCTCTTTGTATCTTCTTTTTAAAATTTCCAAATTTTGTTTTTAGTTGAGACCTACGGTCCTTTGGGCCTTAAAATTAATGGATTAAATATGTTATTATTATTATATGTTATTACATATTAAAAATGAACCATTAAATATGGAAAAAAACACAGCTAGTATAGTTGTGAATGGTCAACTATTGCTTGCTTCCCGTATTTGTAAATTAAATTTCCTGCTCTACTGACATACAAGAAGAGGTTATATATATATATATATATATATATATATATATATATATATATATATATATATATATATATATATATATATCATCATCATCATCATCATCAGCCCGTATCGATCCACTGCAGGATGAAGGCCTCTTCAGCATGCTTCCAACCTTCACGGTCCTGGGCTTTCCTCTGCCACTCGGGTCCAGTATACTTAACGATGTCATCAGTCCATCGTGCTTTCGGTCTTCTTCGCGGACGTTTGCGATCAAGCGGTATCCACTCCAGAATTTGGTCCATGCCTTGGTCCATCTGTCGTCCCATCGCCTCGCTATATGGCCTGCCCATCTCCATTTCAACTGTTTTACTCTTCCAATGATGTCACAGACTTTTGTTTGTTCCCTGATCCATGCGCAGGACTTTCTGTCTCGTCTTGTAATGCCAAGCATACATCTTTCCATTCCCCTCTGTGCCACCCGAAGTTTTTGAATTGATTGCGATGTGAGTGTCCAGGTTTCACTTCCGTATGTCATAACGGGTAGAACGCACTGATCGAATACTTTTCTTTTCAGGCAAAGCGGGAGTCTGCTCTTAAACACTATGTTGAGCCTACCAAATGCCTGCCAGCCACATTTAACACGCCGTTCCACCTCCCGGGCGGTATTCCCCTCCATGGAAATCCTCTGCCCAAGATATACAAAGCTGTCCACAATCTCTAAATTCCTTCCTAAAACTGAAATTCTTCTGTCCTGAGCGAAATTATTGAACATAACCTGACTCTTTTTCAGGTTTATTTTCAAGCCAAATGGTTCGCCAGCCCTTTGCAGTTCTTGTATGCGTCTTTGCAGCTCCTCTGGGTCTTGTGAAATGAGAATAATATCATCTGCAAATCTAAGATGGTTTAAGTTTGCACCATTGATCTTTACCCCATCCTGTTCCCAATCCAGTTTACGGAATACTTCTTCAAGGCCAGCCGAGAAAAGAATAGGCGATATTGCGTCACCCTGCCGTACACCTCGTTCTATATTAATTCCCACTTCAAGATCATCAAGGTGAATTGTGGCTGTAGCTCCATCATATATCGATTCTAATAGGTTTACATAGGCTCTCTCTACACCTTGGCTAAGCAGTGCATCCATTATCGAATGCTTTGAGATGGAATCAAATGCCTTTTCGTAGTCGATAAAAGCCAAGCACAGTGGCATGGTGTATTCGTTGTGCCTTTCTATGACCTGCTGTACAACCTGGATGTGATCCATTGTACTGAATCCACTTCTGAATCCTGCCTGTTCTCTTGGTTGTGCATCATTCAGTTTTTTTAATATTCTTTTAGAAATTATCTTAGTGAAAACTTTGTACATCACTGATAGGAGGCTTATTGGACGGTAGTTCTTTAAATCTTCCTGTGCTCCTTTTTTATGTAAAAGGATCACTTCTGCATTTTTCCATAAGTCAGGTACTTTTTGTTCTTTGAGGCATTTTGAGTATAATTTTGCCAGTGTTTTATGTAACGTCCGACCACCAGCTTTTAGCATTTCGACAGTTACACTATCCTTTCCTGGAGCCTTGCCGTTCTTCATCAATTCTATAGCATTTGTTACTTCCTCCACTAGGATATCTGGTATTATATATTGTTCTTCCGTGGGTATTGCTGTCCCTGACTGGCTCTGATCTTCATATAACTGGGAATAAAACCTTCTGACAATCTCTAACATTTGGGTACGCGTCCTGCACACTGTGCCATCCTCACGCTTTAAAGCATATATTTGCGTTCTTTTGTTTCTCAGCTTCTGTTTAGCTTTGTTAATTCCTTTGTTTTCTTCCAGGGTTTTTTGCACTAGCTGCTTATTGAATCGGCGCGTATCCTCTCTGATACGTTTTCTTATAGTTTTGCAGAGCTCAGTGTACTCGACCCTGCCAAAAGGACTACCTGCATTTCTCATTGCTCGCCGTTTCTTCATTAAATCAATGGTCTCACTGGAGATTTTTGTTTGTTTGAGACATTTTTCCTCTGGTGCTATTGAAGCAGCCGTTTGAAGTACATTATTGGCGATTTCTTCATATTGAACTGATATTTCCACCTCCTCTGGATCTTGTAACGCAGCAAACCGGTTTGACAAAGCAATCTCAAAATCGCTTCCTCTCTCCAGCAGTTTTCCAGAATCCACCTTGCCCTTCTTTGATCTTACCATTTTTTCGCGCTCTTTTCGACAGTCAATCCGAACCCTTGCTCGTACAATTCGGTGGTCACTTCCAACATTAAAATTGTTAAGGACAGTACAATTGGTAAATATTGTTTTATCGTTGGTCATGATGTAGTCAATTTCGCTTGTGAGCCCAGATGGACTTTTCCATGTCCATTTTCTGTTGATATTTTTCTTATAGAATGAATTCATAATATATAGTTCTTGTCCTTCAGCAAAATCAACTAATCTGTCACCTCTATTGTCTCGCTCACCAGTTCCATATGGGCCAGTTGCATTTTCGTCTGTTCTTGTTGTTCCAATTCTGGCATTAAAATCACCCATCAGGATTTTGTACCTACATTTCTCCTTGTATAAAAGCTGGGCCACATCATCATAAAATTCCTCAATTTCCTCATCTTTATGGCTTATAGTTGGTGCATAAGCTTGGACGATTTGAAGCCTAAACTTTTTATTCAGCTGAATGACGCATTGGGCTAATCGGTCGGATGTACTTTCAAATTCTACCACACTGTCCTTCAGCTTTCGATTGATGAGGAATCCTATTCCGCCACATCGGCCATTTTCCGTACCTCGAGTGTAGAGTACGTGTCCAGTTGGTTCCAGTTTGATTAACTCTTCACCCTTCCTTCGTGTTTCACAGAGCCCAATAATATCCCAATGTATGTTGTCAAGTTCGATTAACAGTTCTTGCAATCGGGCCTCTGTTTTCATAGTCCGTATATTTAACGTTGCAATGTCAAAAGTCCAATATATATATATATATATATATATATATATATATATATATATATATATATATATATATATATATATATATATATATATATATATATATATAGAAGTATAGCCAATAAGTTTTGGCGAACCGAACGGATTCCGGAAGATTGGAAAGATGTTTTAATCCATCCACTACACAAAAAAGGAGATAGAACGGATGTAAACAACAACAGAGGGATATTTCTTTTACCAGTTTGTTACAAGATTCTATCTCAATGTCTACTAGACAGAGCACAGGGACAGTTTGAACTTAAAATTGGTAAATATCAAGCAGGTTTTCCACCGGGCAGATCCTGCCCTGAACAGATCCTGAATCTTAAGTTGATCCTAAGACATCAAAAACTGTACAATAAAAATCTCGTCTGTACATTTGTGGATTTCAAAAAAGCATATGATTCTATTGACCGCGAATCTTTATTCCAAATCTTCAAAGAACAAGGACTAGATCCGAAAACGTTGGCACTTATTGAAGCAACATTACAAGGTCAAACGTTAAATTCATGGGTGACATCTCAGAGCCTATCATCTAATACAAGGCTAGCCATCAACTAATACAAGGTCAAAAGTTAAATTCATGGGTGACATCTCAGAGCCATTCGAAACTAAAACTGGAGTGAGACAAGGGGATGGACTCTCGCCACTGTTACTGTGTTCTAGAAAAACTAATACAGGAGTGGCGTGAAAAAAAAATTGGTTCTGAATGACCAGCCTTGTCTGGCTTTTGCTGCTCATCTAGCAATTTTGGCTCAAACTATATTAACGGCACAAAAACAGAGTGAAATCCTAAAAGAAATAGCAGAAAAGATAGGACTCCAAATTTCCTTTGAAAAGACACAATACATGACCTGTAACAGAATAAGAACACCATTTCTCATCATTCTATATAAGACGAGACTCTCAATTCAAATATTTGAGTGAAATAATCATGGAAGATGGGTTGGAAAAACCGGTCAATAAGGGTAGATGTCAAAAAATGGAAATGACATTGAGACTTACACAAAATATTTACAACAAAAAATTGCATAAAAACACAAAACTGAGACATTACAACACAGTTATTAAGCCAGAATGTCTATATGGGGCAGAAACGCTCATTTCGAATAGAAAGAGAGATATCGAGGACATTGAAAACAACGAAAGAAAAATCATAAGAAAAATCTTAGGCCCCAAACAAATAAATATCACAACATACCGACTTCGAGAAAACCAAGAAATCAAACAAAACACAGATATTGATAAAGATATGAGAAAAAGAAGACTTAGTTTTACGGACACATAAAACGGATGAATCCGAGTAGGCTAACTAGACGAATAGTCCAATTTTATGAAAATAGGAGTAGAGCTAAAGTAGAAATAATTAAATGGATTGCTGCAATTAAAGAGGACCTAAGATCAGCAAATATGACACAAAATGAAATTGGGGATAGAGACTATTTCAGACACAAGGTTAACGTTTGGAAGGTTGGCCAGAGAGAAAAATGTACGAAGACTGGAACAACTTGGTCTGATGAAAGGAAAAAAGCTCATAGCGAAAGAATGAAATTAGTATAGGCGTAAAGGAAGGCTAACAACAACAAACGCCTCTAACTGTACTTCGTGGTCCACCAGGGCCCATACGTGAATAATAATAATAATAATAATAATAATAATATATATATATATATATATATATATATATATATATATATATATATATATATATATATATATATATATATATATATATATATATATATATATATATATATATATATATATATATATATATATATATACTATACATTAATATTTAAACTTATCGAGTAGAATAAAACGTTCAACTGGTAAAATTAAACCCTGGGAGCCTTTTTATTTTAGATATTACTATGTTCTACATACTAATTATATTATAACACTAATTAATGAATGTAAATATAAACTTTTTTTTTGGATTTTACACATTAATTTTTAATAATTGGTCTCATAAGTTTGAAACATTGTCTAAACTCGAAAAATAAACAATTATTAATGACGTTAAACAAATGTTTATCAAACAATATTTGTCAGGATTCGCTTTATTGCTTATGCTACAGACGACATCGAACCACTGTAAACCGAACAATACCCATAATGATTCTACGTCATCACATAGTGTAACACCCGAATCAATTTATAGAATGTTAATGACGCTTTAACGTATCTGATTGAAACATTTTAATTAAAATTGAATATTTATCGGAAGAGAAGCAGCTAAACGAGAGTTACTTATAGTGCATTTACGTATATGGTGTACAAGCTTTAAAATGTTTTTCGTAAGAGTTTCTGTGCTATTTCCATTTTGAAATAATTTTTGATAAGTTTGTATATTAAGATAGTTGAATTGAATATTAATATAACTTTTTTCTGTATTGAGGTGATCAAAACACTTCCTTAAACAATTATGGCGGTTCGATGGAAAATGAGGTTGATGTGAAATTAAATACAAGACGTTTTGTTCATGCTGCTTATTTTTGGAAATTGCTTCCAAACTCTTTTATCGCTAGTTTCAATTTTGGAACTAGCCAGAAGTCGCATGCAGCCAAATCAGGTTAATAAAAAAGCATGCAGCGGTCAATGAAGAATTCTAGCCACTTTTTGGTTGTTTTCGTCAATTCGTTAACAGTTATTAAACTTAAAGAGCTTTACCACTAAATGCCTAATTACTTATTTTTAATTTCTAGGCACGCGATCCGCTAATAATGTCAGCATCATCAGAAGATTATTCAGTTTAAATTCAGTCTTAAATTGAAGCATCTTTTGATGATGATAACATGATTAACAAAATCAAGAAGGAGGTAAATGGGTGTTTAGTGGTAGATCTTTTTCTATGGTAGGTATGAATTAAGGTCTCATATATAGTCAATCATATCAAAAAAAATGTGGCTAATGCACATATTCTCATAACCGCAAATTCTCTTCCTTTTACTTCTGAGGCCAGTCGGCCTTGACCCTATTTAACCTTCGCCTCCAACCTGTTCAGTCTCCAGCAGCACCTTATTAGTTTTTGATGTGCAACAGTTCTTCAGCAAATCTTCTTATACTGCCCTGCCATGTGTCTTTGCCAAACTCTTTTTTCTATTACCCCCTATTTGCCTCTCTACAATCCAGATCCAGATCTTTGTATAATTACTTTAGTTCGAAGTTATACCTGATCTTATTCGAAAATACATCAGAGATTAACTAAAGGAATAAAGTTGTTTCTTTAAAGAACAACTTTAATTAATGAAAAATTATTTTGCGGTCTATTTTTAAATATTTTTTATAGAAAACAATCTTTGTAGACCTAACAATTGAATAGGGGACATACATCGGCTTGATAACGAAGATCAATCGTTAGACCACCGGAAGTCGCAATAATTTATAAGTGAAACAAACCTAAGTTTGGATTGTTAGTGGGCGATATGACCGCATTTTCGATTACTAATAATGACGGTGTTAGTCATTTAGGACATTCGGTGAGAGAAAGAGAAAGAAAATTGCGGTTTTGTCCGAGGATCGGTTTATTAGAAAGCAGAAATTTTCTATATCGTACTTGCCATTTTTATGCAATATATTATAGAGTTGAGTTAAGTCTGATAATAAAGTTTAGTTCTGCTATTCGTTTTTCAAATTGGTAACCAGTTACAAAAAAAACGGGTAAAATGTTGGGTTATGCTTAACATCATAGAAAGGTTTTCTATAACTTTATCGTTTTAGTTTTATATTTGCCCGTTTAGAAGTTTTTATATTGTAGCCTTAGTGTTATAACAATGATTATTTGTGAAATAATGAAACATCCCTAATATATTTAATATCTTTAGGCAACTAAACAATAGATAAGTTTAGTTTCAGCTTTAGAGGGTTTTTTTCTTGTTTCTGTTCTTCTGTTATATTGTTTTCTGCTTGATGTTCTTTCTTTTTTCTTCTCGACAGAGGAATTTAATAAAGATTGATTCGTATTTACCTACCATACGAAAGATTTATTTTAAACACACACACACACACACACACACGCACATATATATATATATATATATATATATATATATATATATATATATATATATATATATATATATATATATATATATATATATATATATCTGTGTGTGTGAAAATTGCGTTACTCTCAAAAATTCAAATCTACAGATTATATATTTTTTTATTGATCGGTGGGCATGATATATTTTTCGTAAAACTTTCTAATTCTTCTAATGCATAATTAGTCCCATCTATAGAGAAATGTTAAGTTGACAAAAATACCGTTCATTTTACTTTTCATGCTGTTGTAGTATCGCTTCTAGTACCGCTCTATGAATTTCAAACCGATTGATATTTATGTAAGCAGATAAGTTCAATATTTTTGCTATCATGGAAAAAAGAATTTCGTGTGATGATTAAGACATTACTTTTTGCGTGGAAAAACCATTGCGCAAATATGCTCAAGTTCATAAATGGTTTACTGAGTTTCGATGTGGTTGAACCAACACGAGTCGTGTTCAGGCCGCTCCATTATGATCACTACTTACTGAGGAAATGGTCAAAATGCATGATATCGTGATTGCCGATCGCAGAGTGAAGGTTAGATATATTGTTGATATAAGAAACATCTTGGATGAATGCGCACAAAACATCCCATTCGAACATTTGGGCATGCGAAAGTTATCAGTGCGATGTGTAATGTGTTTGATCACTGTGGACCAAAAACGGAATCGAGTGACCACGGTATTTAAACTAGAGTAATTAAACATACATAAGCACAATCTGAAGTAGTTTCGTGACTGTTGATAAAACCCACTTCACACCAGAAACGAAGAAACAGTCATAAAAGCAGATTTAATCCCAACGTACCCCGAAGAAAGCGAAGACGTTTCCATCGACCAGGAAGGTCATGGTTACTATTTTTTGGGAACGAAGAGTAGATAAAAATGTTGTTGAGGAAAAAAAATGTGCTGGCGCGAATGCACTCGCCCATTCGTCCGCCGTTGCAAGTGAAAAATTGGTGAATTTGTGCTACGAATTGATATCCCATCCACTCTATTCTCCGGACTTGGTCTGCTGAGACCTCTTTTCTTTCCAAACATAAAGAAATGGCTGGCTGGAAAGAAATTCACATCAAATGAAGAGATCGTCGCCGAAACAGATGACAGCTTGTCTCTGAAAGTCGTATTTTTTGGAAGGCTTAAAAATCTGGAAAGTTGGAAGTCGTTGGGTGAAGTGTATCGAGCTAAAAGACTACTAAGAGTGTATCGAGCTAAGAGACTACTTAAAAATAAATCGATTTTCGATTAAAAAAATAATATTTCATTTAAAAAGTATCTAACCTTTCACGCTACCTTCGTATACTATCATTTTTTTTGTCTATACAGAATATTTGTCTATACAGAATTATTTTAAGAAGTAATTGTTTTTATTCATCGTTAGAAGTTTTAATAAAAAAAAAACAAAAATATGGATGAATATACATATTATAAAATATCTAGAGAGATCGCAAATGCGGTTGTCTTATCCTGTCTTAGAGAATAATGGCTAATAATATATTATATGTTTTAAATATAGAGTAGTTATACCTTTATCCTTTTCGGCAACCGTATATCATCAAAAAACATATCGAAACTTTTTCCCCTCAACATGATCTTTCCGTTTCCGTTTAAATCAAACCACCTACACTTGGATCGTATATATAAAGTTCACCAGTCCACCTACACCAAAAAATAACGTGCACGACAGAAGATTACACGGACAAAACAACAACTTTTTACATATAGGACCGTCGATTTTATATACCAAGCGTTGTTTTCTGCGTCAATTGCCACAATTTTTTAGCTGGAACACGCTAAACACTGATCAAGGATGCGATCAGGTCCCCGTTTAATGGAACGGTCAACAAAAATAGACCAGTAGGAGAAATATGAGCGATACATTTCGACTAGAAACTGTTTTGTTTATCGACCACTACTATTAGACAAATTAGTTGTGAATAGATAAACGTAATTGTTTGGTTATACGAGGTAATGCGCATTTTTTTACCCTTTAATTTACATTGAGCAGGTGAATATAAATAAACAAATATTGATTTATTGAAAGAGCAATAGAAAACATATTAAAATATCAGCAATCATATTATTTGTTGTATTTATTATCGCGGTTCTGACTGGATAATTAATATCTACTGGGCTGACTAACAACATTTTTTGTAGAGGAATACATGCGTGATAATGTCTAACCATCTTCACTCTATTAGGTCCACAATATAATTCTAGGACCCTACATTTTATCGATTGCAGAATCTATACGAACCAAACTTTTTTCCCGCCGTACAGTTATTTTAAAGCCCTATCTTTCATTTTAAAAACGAGGTATAATATACGAGCCTACTGTGAATATAATCTGAAAAATCAGTTGAAGGCGCGATGTCGGTCGAAAAACAACAATTGAGAATAGTGCCTTTTTTCGTCTTTTAACGGAAAAGGGGAAAATTTAATTGGGAAATCATACTGTCTGATAGAGTACCAATAAAAAGTGGTTTCAGTAATTCTGAACTAGAAATTTTGACTTAAATGATGCAGAACGTCCGGGACAGCCAAAAAAGTGGATGATAAAGAATTTGAAAGCACTGGAAGAAAATTCTTGTCGTACACTTTTAGAGCTCCGACAGGGCCTCGGAGTTCAGGAGAATAAGAAGTCCCTTCTTAAGATTGTGACCTATGACGAAAAGCGGATTCTCTACGACAATTCAAAGGAGAAAATCGTGAGTTAATCCTGGAGAGCCGTCAATCAGTACAGCAGAATTAAATATCCATCTCAGAACGGTATTGCTGTGTATATGGTAGGATCATCTCTGATTTGGTCAAACGGTCACTGATGACCGTTAGCAGCAGCAACTGATTCATGTTAGTGACGCTCGGGAGAAAACTGGCCTTATACTGGCAATGGCAGAAGGGAAGTCAATTTGCTGTCGATAACACACGGCCACATAACAAAAATGACTTACGAAATTATCACCGACTTGGGCTAGGGCGATTTTATCGTACCCGGCATATTCTCCTGACTTGGTACCTTCGAATTTTCATCTTTTTCGATCTCTGCAACATCACCTGTTTGATAGCTGCTTCCCATTTCTTTTTTAGCTTCCTGCTTTCTACTTCATGAAGCCAAAAGAGTGTCAATGACTTTATTATATTAAAACCACCAAGATTTTTTCTATACTGTATATAAAGTGAGGGAGATTACATCTAAGATTAAGTAGGTATTACTTTTTTCATAAATTAATGTTAAAGATAGTCAAAAAAAATACAAAAGGTAGTTTAGGTAGTAGCTAGTTTCGAATTTGCTTTACCACTTGAGTCCTCAATAAGTCTTCAGCATATAACATTTCAGACACTAATACTAAGCTTCAGACACGTACTGTTCTCTTGTTTGACCGAGAGGTTGGTATCCCCTGTAATCCAGCGACTCGGAGGGCGAAATGCAGCTTTGCTGTTGGAGTTAGTACTTGGATACGTGATGTTCTGAGGAGTGAGAAGGCTTGTGTACTGTATTTCAACAGGCTACAGTGTAGAATCCTACAAGGAAATGCCTTTCGCTGGCCATCACGCCAGTTCGAGGCAAAGTCTGAGAGGTCTTCTACGTTGGTCACTCGCTACTTGATAGGCTTCTCGAGAGACTTAAGGTTTCGCATAAAACTCTGTCTGGTAGGGGTTAAACGGTAGCTGATGAACTTTAACTTTAATAAACTAAGCTGCTTTTTCAACTATCTTGACAGTGTTGGACGATAACGATAATAAATGAATCTAATACCTAATTATATTGTTATTTTTTTGGTGCATATATAAAGACGTTCAGTAGCTTGGAGTAACAAATTGTTAACTTATCCATCTAAAATATTCCAAGTTACCTCTCTTAAAGGACGTCGAACCCTTTTTCTTTTAACTTTTCAGTCAGGTCACAGAGAATGTTATTGTCCTGAAGGCGAATTTATTATTAACTTATTGCATAACTTTTCGTTTTTATCTACCTTTTCTTTTTGACTAGTCAATACTGTTTGCAACTTGTTATTGGTTTATATTATCTTAATCAGCTTATATTAATATATGTATCTCAAACCTGATAATTTTGGTATATTGTCAACTAGCTATGTGACTAAAATATATTGTTCAACAGCTTTAAACAATCACGACATTCTATAAAAAAAAATGTAAACAATTTATAATACATAATAAATATGTATTTCAGCTATGAGGTTTGTTAGCATTTTTATCTAAAAGCTGGGAAAGCAAAGCTTTTTTATTTTTATTTTGAACTATGTTATTTACTTTTTTTCGAACGCATTATGAATAGCAAATCACCTATATAACAAAATCAGACTGGAGCTCTTGTAAAATAAATATATTAAATTTCTAAATTGGAAAATAAATTGCATTTTGCGATGTTGCCAAAATATCGAAAAAAACAATTTGATTTATGATAATTATATTCTCTGGTGTACAATATTTAAATGTCTTGATTGTTAAAGAAATTTGCAGTCCACTTCACAATTCATTGCAACAACTTCAATTCAGATTGATTAAAAAGAAATTTAATTTTTGGAAACTTGGAGGGAAAACTACATGACATCTGACTATAAGTAAGAAGCATTTTAATGGACTTACTTTTGTTCTGGATGGTACCTTATTCAGTGCTGTGGTAACGAATTTCTTTAAGTACACATTCTGTCTATAAAAAAGGGTGGCCATATATTAATGACCACTTAGAGGTCACAGGCCGAGGGCTTAGCGATCAAATGACTCCATGCCCTATACCAGACGTTGGCCAGGTGTTGTTATGACGTGACTAATACCATTTATAGAGTTGAGTTTCTTTTTTTATACTACCTGCATATAAAAAAATTAAAGCAGTTCAAATGGAAATTATATTTTTTTAGTATTTATGGAAAATCACTAAGTTACTGAAATATATGTTTATATTCGTTCTGCACGTAGAGTACTTATTACTAACCTGTCTATTATTTCAGCATAATGTTACATGATATGTTAGAATTGTAGTTGTGTTGGAACAATTTGTTAAAAGTAGTGGCCTTTCAAGGTTCTTTTTGTGTTCCGGTAATACAAAAACATTTAGACAATAGAGATTGTATAAAAAAATGCTTCTACATTTACGTCAAGGTCACTACTGAAAAACGGTCGATTTGGTACGTTGATATTCCTTTCTTTAGATATGGGTTCATGTCGTTAAACTAATACATTTATATCTCATTTAGTTTCTTTTAAGCAAGTTTTTTTAAACAATTTTAATTATAATATAAAAAATATTATTATTTCTTAAGTTAAGAACACTTTTCTATAGAGTTTTTACATTGTGCATAGTTGACCAGTCTGACTTATTACATCTTATTCTTGAATTCCGAATTCACCTCTTTCTTACTTTGACATTCATGTAATATTATTCATTAATTCATACTTTTCATGTGATACTTTTAACATTCTGATAACGACACCCCATTTTGCATTAAAAATTATTAAGTTTCAATGTTCTCTAATGATGCTAAAATGGCCAATGAAACGCGTGTCGAGAGTTAGGAAAAAAGTTACTTGGTGTTGTGTGGAAACATGACGCAAGTTAAAATTTTACGATTTTTAAATTTAACGATGTCATCAATCCATTGTGCTTTCGGTCTTCTTCGCGGACGTTTGCGATCAAGCGGTATCCACTCCAGGATTGCCTTGGTCCATCTGTCGTCCCACCTCCTCGCTATATGGCCTGCTCATCTCCATTTCAATTATATATATATATATATATATATATATATATATATATATATATATATATATATATATATATATATATATATTGACATAATTTATGGAAAATATGTTAAAAAGGGCATAAAGATGTATTGCTGCTTATGGGTCAGTTTTGATTGACATACTTATCAAAAATTAATTAGCACTAAATTTAGAGACGAAATAACCATATTAAAAACAGAAAAAAATATTTGTCCCCTCCCCCCTACTATCGCTCAAACAAGAAAAATCTCATTAAACAAATCCAACTTTTGCAAATGGTTTCTTTATCATTTTTTACGAACCTATATATTCTTATTCTAATAGGCATAGTTTATAGTTATTTTTTAAACAAAACATAATTCTAGAATTTCAACGTAGTAATTTGTAAATTGGCAATAAACCATTCGTTTTTCAACTGGTTTTGATCAAAATTTCGGTCTGTTTAATCTAAACAGTTGTAATGTATGTATGTTGTATAAACTAAACAGAATTAATTTTCCATTTGGTCTAAATAGTCAATTTGGAATGTAAGTGAATCATTAAAATTATCAAGGCATATTATACTCATTAGTGATTGCAATCTAATATTAGAAAAGTGCATTGTTATTTTTATTCTATTTTACTATAGGGTGTACCTAAGAAGTGAATTGCTTTGCTATGGCAAAGTCAGGAATATCTGAATCATAGTTAGAATTTTTTTATAGGATGCTCAATACTTTTGGTGGATAAATATATATATATATATATATATATATATATATATATATATATATATATACAGGGTGTTCCATAACTTATCCGCCATACAGCAACTGCTGATAGTAGTCAATAAATGTGTTGGCAAATGTGAGTTATTAAAAAAATACAGGATGTTGAACATGAAACTAAATTTTCGAAAAATTGAGATAATTTTTTATTAAATTAGATAATAAAATAATAATAACATAAAAAGGAATAAAACAATTTTTTACTTTGTTATCTAACACTTTTATATAAAAGTGATAGATAACAAAGTAAAAAATTGTTTTATTCCTTTTAAAAAAATGAACTATACAATCTGTCTGTGTCTATATGACAAATCAATCAATAATAATAATATAATAATTTTATAGATTAAATCCATAAAAATTTGTTTAGAAATCTTCACGTTTTTTGAAATGTGGTCCTTTTGCAAAAAAAATCAGTAATAATATTTTTTGTGGAAAAAAAGTGCCAATTGTTGTACCATTTCGAAATCTTGACTAAATGGGCCATCTTTTGAAATAAGTTGCCCAGGGTAGTGTAATACATTTTTTTAAGATGAAGTGTTAAAGTTAGCTGACATAATTTTTTAAACCACGACTCCAACTTTCAACTTTTTCACAATCAAACTTTTTTTACTAAATTAACAACGTTCATTGTTTGATTTGGGACTGCGATTAATAGCAGCTATTTAGGATCACGTTATAAAACATAACACTGAAAAATTGGGAAATTTGTGATCACAGATGCCTATTATCACTTAACACGGTGACATGGATTTTTGTCTGGTTATTTTTGCCAGAATTGGTATAACTTGGCCTTTCGCCCGGCACCCGCTTGACGTTGAGTTTCGGGACACCCTGCATATATATATATATATATATATATATATATATATATATATATATATATATATATATATATATATATATATATATATATATATACATATATATATATATATATATATATATATATATATATATATATATATATATATATATATGTATATATATATATATATATATATATATATATATATATATATATATATATATATATATATATATATATATACACAAACCAAAAGTATTGTTATGAAATAAACGTCTTATTGTGCAAAAAAAACTAGTTTGTTTTATATTAGACATGTTTGAATCTTTCAATGACTGAGTTTTGAAGTATAATGGTTTTTAAATCATTTTAAAACATGTCTAAAATATGCCAATTAGCCTAATTAAGCGTTATCAAATCAATATGCTGACAACTAATTTACACTACTATTAAAAATTACCAGGAAAAGACATCGCTTCTTAATAGACCAAAAGGTGCTCAAAAACATAGTAGTCAAACAAACGGATAGGGAAGACCAAATTTAACGAGGATAGAATGAAAATGAGATACGTATCTATCGGAAACGTATCTCATTTTCACTGTATGATCGGCGGGCGATCGCAAAGGTGATAAATATCGTCATCGACTATTTGGATAAGGGAGAGATGGTTACAGGAGCTAATTATACTATTTGCATCAGGCGTGGGAGAGCAGAATTTCTGTAAATGTTACATGAATAGTGACCACTACATCGCCATGTTAGCAGTAATGGATACGTTTGCTTTACAATTATTTGACAAAGATGTCCGCAATTACTATCTATAACAAAAAACTCCCCCTCTTATATAAGCTCTAATGCGCTGGTTCAACAACAAAGGTGTGCCGGTGTTGGAATGTTCGACACAGAGTCCTTATCTATTACCAATAGAACGTTTGTGTCTAGGTGGTAGACAATTATCTCTTTAAATTTGTTTTGGTAAAAGTTTCTTTCAATTTCACGCAAAATGTAATATTCCTAGTTTAACTTTAAGCTAAGCGTGGTCAAATGGTATTACATCCAGGAAAGATGCTATTGGCTATTAAGAAAGAAAAAGGTCCACGAATGTTCGAAATGACTAGAAAGGGTGACTAACACAACTTCTAGAGAAAAATATTCGTTCCATTTATGATCACATGTGTACTTCAAAATTTATCGAATAGAATATGCCTAAAATATTCTAGAATATGCCTAGAATATGCCTAAATATAAATATATGCCATTCTAGGGTAATTAGTTTTAAAAAACATCTTGAACTATACAAAAACTGTGTGATAGTTGCTGAAGGGGAATGGGAAAAGATACGGCAATAAATTGAACCTTGGATTTTACAGGTATTATGGGATGATGTCTACTGTACTTATAGAAGATCTATAGTAGAACAATATATTCGCTAGTCATATTGTTTGGATTTTCATTTTGAACATATAATAATGTGCGAATTAAAAGTTAAGACTCCTTCTCGGGATGTTAGTAGAGTCCATAATGTATATCATTTTCATTAAATCACCAGGTATATTTTTTTGTAGACATACAATAATATAAAAAGATAAACAGCGCATTAATTAACATGATAAACAACAGTTCACTTAACATGCCACAAATAGTATTTCGACGATAATAAGTTTTATTATATGTTTAGAATACAAAACAAAGCAATAAGATTTACAACAGAAAGTAAATAGAAAAAAAATATGTTACATATTGAAAAGAATTTTAGATAGATAAAGAAACGTTAGAAATGTGTATGGCGTCGCCACATGCAAGTATCCATTATTGGTCTTAAATTATACAAAGAATATCGAATGTATTGCTTCAGTTGACGAAACATCTTTCTTAAATTCTCAACTGAATTTTTTTTTAATTCAATTCGAAAGTCGATCAATAGTACTTCCTTATTGAAGGATGTATACGAGGTGTGTAAGTTAAGTAATGAGACTGGTGGTGTAGCATTCGATCTGGCAACATAGTTGGCTTACTCTTTGGATGGGAGACATGTTAATATCTAATGCGTCTTCAGTACCAGTTTGAACTTCCTAAAGTCACTTGATGGTCTGTAGTAATTCTTTTCGTGAATCGTGTTCTGAAAATGACTGACAACAATTTCGAGCAACGGTGCGCTATCAAGTTTTGTTTCAGATTCTGGCACAGTGTAACGGAAACTTTTGCCAAACTTCAATGCCTATGAAAATAGTGTTTTATCAAAGGATCAGATTTTCAGGTAGTTTAAGGCATTCTCAGAAGGTCGAGATTCAATTGAAGATGAACCTCTCGGAGGAAGGCCTTCAACTGCCTTAAAACGTTAGATTAGGTGAAAAACAACCTGTTGGGCTACTAAATTGGCAAACAGTTGTAAATAATAACATAGATGAATGAATAATATCATATGATGAATAATGACACACAGTGATGAAAATAGGTGTATACAGATGAAGTATTTTGTAGTCCTAAATCCGAAAATGATAAGCTAATTACTGTAACACGTACAGTCTTTTTGTTACAGGGAGTCGGTAGAGGGGAAAAAAAAGAAAACGACATAATTTTACAATCTAATATTTATTGAATATAACATGTAATACGTGTTAAATGTATGCAAATACATTACTGAGGATTATGTGAATAAAAAATATACTAATATATTACATGAGTAGCACAGAGACAAACACTTTTACTTTTTCCTCTTGTGGTCTATAGCATCATTTCTTTTGACAAACCAGCAGTAGTAGCCCAACATAGATGAGTTCTAGCATTCCTGGTATCTTGCTTCCATGATTCTGATGTGTTGGTGAAACCTTCCTCCTTGTTCGTCGCTTACTGTACCCAAATTTTCCGTGGGAAAAGAAAAATGCGAGTGTAGAAATTATATTTTTTCGGACATGCGACACCCTAGTATTTCATAGGCTTTCAAGAGTTAATCTGTGAGGTTTTTATAATTTTCATTTTTCTTGTTGCCCAAAAATCCTTTCACTATACTTACAAAACACTTCCAAGTTGCCAATGCAATATATAACTTGCCATTTTATATAAGAAACAATAAAACTGCCCTTAAAAGTTCGGAAAATACTATGGAACTACCCCCTCTATGGTCTTGGGATAATTCCTACATTATACAGTCCAAAATCAATTACAAATAATTTCAATGGGCCCATGATTGGAAGAGACTGTAAGGCTTCAATAATGGAAAGCTAATTTAATATCATTAATCAAAAGTGTTATATTTTAGATTTTATCTCTCTCTCTCTCTACTTCATTAAGTTCTAAAGCGTCAGTTTTATTGTTCTATATAAGAAGTAAAGGTTACTAGTAGTTACTGCTACTTACGATATAAGAAAACCGATGTTAAGTCGCAGCCATAAAATACGTGATTTTGTAAGGAAATCTTGTGAAATGTTCTCGTTTCTGCAATTATTTTCATCTACTTTTCCATGAGAATAGCATTCAGCGATCGCACACATCTGAATTTATCTGTCGGAGATTGTTTTCTATTGTTGTGTAACAATGTAGCGCGTGTTTGGTGACCAGTACGTTGGAGCAAAAGTTTTATCACGTTGTCATACTGACAATAACTCCAACGATAAATGAATGTTACTGTAGCTTTTCTTCCCTTATCGGCTCATTTTCAAACATGTATTTCGTTATTTGTTTAAATATACCTTCTGAAAATTCGATATGCATATATATATATATATATATATATATATATATATATATATATATATATATATATATATATATATATATATATATATATATATATATAATATATATATATATATATATATATATATATATATATATATATATATATATATATATAAATATATATATATATATATATATATATATATATATATATATATATATATATATATAAATATATATAAATATATATATATATATATATATATATATATATATAAATATATATATATATATATATATATATATATATATATATATATATATATATATATATATATATATATATATATATAAATATATATATATATATATATATATATATATATATATATATATATATATATATATATATATATATATATATATATAGGTTTTTATGTAGCGATGTAAACCCTCACCGGAACTTCATAGCGTTATAAAAATCCTATATCCTATGTCCTATTCCACGACATAATCGACTTCTATGCCAAATTTCATCAGATTCATTCCATCTGTTCGAGTGTGATTGAAGGACAAACATCCAAACAAGCATACTTTTACATTTAAGATATAAACATTCTTTAAAATGTTTAGTTAAACAAACAATTAAACAAATTATAATAAGAATGTATTAATGGTGATGGTCTGGAACGACGGAGATTGCGGTTCGGGTTTCTTCGTTTGCTCTCAGTGTGGCTGTTTTTGGGGTAAAAGTGTAAAATCAAATTAACAATCGCCTTTCAGTCACGCCAGTAACCAGGCTGAGGGAGGCCGGATGTCTTCTGAAATGGTTTCTACCTTCAGCACTTGCCAATCGGTAGGCTTTTGAGATAAACTATAGGTTAAACATAACTTAACACTACAAGAAAGAGACAAATTTACAGTGTCAATTCATCTGATTCATCCAACTCTGCTGAATTTGTCTTAGTAATAAATTAAAGCTTAATTAAATAAATAAATTATTACAGTGTAGCAATGTTGTAGTACTTGTTCATATAATAGAAGATTAAAAAGTAATTATCTAACTAAGAATATAGATATTGGGTTGACACAGGATTTTTTTTTCTTAAAGCAACCATTCTTCGCGTGTGTATTGTATAAACTTGACATGACTTTTCTATGCCATTAAACGTACCCGGCAAACTTCGACTCCTTATCGAAGACAATAATAACGACACATTAAAGCTTTAACGAACAAAAAACATACGGCAAAACAGCGAGATAAGGTCTGATATATTGCTGCGCTGCGTCCGAGACCTTTCCGATCAATTGATACAGATAATTTTTTGTTTTTAATTGTACACCTTATAGCCATTATATTTACTTATTCTTTTTCTCTTAATTTCGTATTGCTTCGATTTTCCAGTGCAGGTTCAAATAACTAAGGCTGAATTTCTCGATTGAATGCACAGATATAATCTTTTTTTCTATCAAATATTAAACTTAAGCGAGAAAATATTAATACATTTAAACATATATCATTGCTGTTGTTATCTATCATTTTATACCATCTTACACAGTTCGGAGCTTACCTCGATAAATTCGAACAGTATATAGGACATTGATTTTTGTAACTGTTGTTTTGATCAATTTTCTATACTCGAAGAGAATTAAAACTAAACACCAAATCAATTTAAAAAAATAATGAGCGTTTCTCTAACCATGTTAGCATCATCAGGAGAAAATTCAATCGAATTCTAAAATCAAAACTATTTATGTGATATAATTAAACTATTTATACGACAACCGTATCTAACGAAGTGTATACAAATCATGAACCTTGAAGCTTACCAAGCGTTACATTAATAATTCATCAAATTGGCTGAATTGAATACGTTATTTATTACGGTTCATCATTTTCAAGTCTTTCATAAGCATCCAAAATCCTATTATTATTTACGCTCTTAACAACTTACCAATATTTAAATTATGGTTATGTTCGAGTGCATGTTGAGAAGATTTTTCATTTCTCCCATATCTAATGTGAGCAATATCTTCTATATATCTGGTGAATATAAATCTTTTAGTTTTGCCCAATATGCTTTCGATCATAATCTTGACAGCTAATTTCGTAAATTTCCGATTTTTCATGTTGTCTACTTTATGTTTTGGATTACCAAGGAATTTCTTTAACTTATGGTTTGTAGACTACTTTAATGTTCACTTTAATGTTGCCATTTTTTCAACATCTTGTCCAACCCTCGTGTTAATTGGGTATCAAACGGTATTACCACGAATTTAATTTTTTTCCGGCAATTTCCATAACATAAATATTTAGCAATTATATATGATATATAATATTAAGATCTGTTAATAGCAATAATAATAATAAGGCTTTGGATGCATATGACAGAACATTCAAATAGAAAAAATTAAGAAAACCATGAACCAAGAAAAAGGACCTATTCCATTTATACAATTTTTTGAATTATTAATCTAACACTTGGTTAACTTTACGGTTTGATTCATAATTTTTAGACTTTTATATTTTTAGTCTTAATTAGTAAATTGAGACAGCTCAGTCATTCTCTGTTAGCAATTCAATCTAAATTGATAAGGTTTCCATTTTTTAAGATCATGCCCCTCATAGTCTATTAAATATATTACATATCTATTTAAAAGTGAAAATAATATTTCTGAGCAGATTTTGCCATTAATTGTATTAGTCACTATATTGATATACAAAGTATTTTAGCACTGATTTCCAGATGGTAGTTCTAGCGAAAGGTCTGATGATACAATATACTACAATGATTATTTGGGTCCTTGTTGTACTCCCTTTAAGTTAATGCTTCAAACTGAATCTAAAGGATATCTCAGAATGTTTTTTGTTTCTGATTCTTAAAAAATAAAACATCAGAATTAATTCTAATTTGTTTAATTGCTGTTAAATAACAGAGTAGTTTTAAATTTTTATTTACGAAAAACAACCATCATCATCCGCTTCTTCACACTGATTTGGAACTTAAATTTTTAATCACTCCTTGGAGCATCGCTCTTAGTATCGCTTGGATTTCGTCTGTTATTCTTTGCTTTGAAACATTTCAGTTGGGTTTAATGGGTTAAAAACCTTACCTTTTAAGTAGCCCCATAGCAAAAATTAGCAGGTTATTCGCTTGATATGGCAGCTAAAACGACAACCTTAGGCGAGTGTAATGGTTTCTGGTGCACTTCCTGCGGATTGTCGGGAACCCAATATCTGTAATTTTGTTTGTTCACGTGGCCTTTGATGTGGAAATTCGATTAACCAGAAAACCATATGTTAATGAAGCTCCTAAAACGATTTTTCATTCTGCTGCAGAATTCGACTCGTTTAGCTGGATCATCGGGCATAATCTTTTGCACAATAACAATTTTGTAGAGGCGGAAATGCAATATTTGTGAATAATGCGATGCATCGTGGATTTGTGCAAATGTAAAGAAGCTGAGCGAGGGTCATAGAGACTATCGTGGATCGTCTCTAACAGACAGGCGAAAGCGGTCAACATTGGGCTTCTTGATATCCTTTTGCGCCCAGTTGATTTACCCGGCATTGTGTTTCCAGTCTCTTCAAAATGCTTGATTAAATTCGCATTTGGGACATTTCTCAGAGTTCATTAAATTAAAATACATCCTGTAAATACGTCAAATAATATCGTTGTTTTTAGAAAACGCTCGCACGCAAAATGCGCACTGTGGTTTCGTGAAACGATTCATCGTTACTAAACTTTAAAAGCCCGTCAAGCGTTTGACACCACTCCCCTTCCCCTGCTATATGTGTTTGGCGCTTAATAGTCAAAACAAAAACGAAAAACATTGTGAGACACCCGTTACATTAAGAAGTTAGTTCATTTCGTTGGCTAAGTGATTTTGATATCAGGTTAAAAAATGAGAAACAAACATTGAACAAAAGGAAAAAAAAATGAAAATAAAAATGAATAAAAAATAAGAGAAAAATATTAATAAAATAAGAGAGAAAAGGAGAAAAATATTATAAAGAAAAAAATGGAATTAAAAATATGGTAAAAATAATGGACAGAAGTGATAACAGAAAGAGGGGCAGAAGAAGAAAAAGAAAAACCTGAAGAAGAATAAAGAGAATAGGACAAATAATAAGGAGAAAAACTGAATTGTATAAAGAACTTTGTGGGTAAATCATTTTAAAATGAGCCTGTTACATTTATGAATAACGATTTTAGTTAATTTTCCTCATAAAACTTTGTTCAATTACGCTTTAAGTTGCCGTATCGTTTATTTTAGAATTTAAAATGGTTTTCTGAATAAATTGTGCACTCAGCTGATTTCAAATTAATTCGGTCATTCTGACTATATTCCGCGAATTAAGCGGTTTCTAAGACTCGTGCGCGCCGTTAGTATTGAGGTAAACGATACCGTCGCTGGATTAACGCGACAAAATATGGCGGCGGATTATTTTTAAAAACGCAAAAGAACCATTACACGGGATTATGTGGAACGAAATGGGAATGCTCGAGCACATCTGACGAAATCCGAAGAAAATCGTCTTTAGTTATTTTTATTACCCATATAGTATTATTTCTTGTGTTCCGAATCTGATGAGATCATTGTTTAAGGCTTAGATTAAACTGCTTTTCAGCTAATTCATGCAAGTTTTAAAACAAAAATAAGAGGATCACTGACTTCTCTTGCAACACCCTCTGGTTTATTTGTTAAACTGTTTTATTGTCCACGAAGATATTTTCTAACAATGTCATTCAATTAAAAGTTACACATTGTTAAATTGGGAAATGAAAGTGATTAAGTCATTTTTTGTTCTTTTGTAAGCAAACGTATTCTCGGAATGTTGATGAACTGATATCTAACCTTCAGGTATTCGTTCTTACTTTTTACACCATCTTCCGTTGAGCTGTGGAATTCCGTTTCGGAAATAAATATTTTTTGAGTTGATAAGCTCTACAAATAGCGACATTCTTGACGGAAAAGTAATGGGTAAGGAATACAGCAATCTATTCCAGATGATACAATAAGCATCTCTTTTTATTAAACTGCAACATGAAGGGTACTGTACCAGTATCAATGTACTACTATGTATCAAGTACTGTACCAGTACCAGTACAATCTCTATTAAACTAACTAGCTACCACGTCTGTAAATATGAAACCGGAATTTGTCCACATATGGCTCTAGCTGTCAATGTAGTTACCGCCAAACTGCGTCATTGGCGCCATTTCCTTGTTGACATCTGACAAAAATTTTCAACTCACAACAACACAACAGATAATGGGATACAATAGATGCTGTAGTAAACTATTGCACTGATTAAGATGAGTTTTTAAAGTGAACTATATAAATAAATTAATCCTTCCGTTCATTAATTAACTTTTTTTCTGTTTTATTGCTGTAGCAATTATCTTTTTAACTACAGAGCATTCATTCCTCTTAAAAGGGATTTATAAAATTTACATTCCTTTAATTTGCATTTAAGCGTCTTTTTAATATTCTTAAAATCATCTCGCTACTTTATTAAAATTCTAAAGGGAGTTATCAGGGCAAAGTAACTAGATAAAATAGAAGAGATAGAAAGGAAGCAAAAAAAAGCGAAAACTTTTAGTTGCTCCTGATTTTACTTTAAAATTGAATTGTTAATTGCATATTCCTTTTATTTTATAAAGTAGATTTTCATATTAAATTTTGTAATTTTAATTTCGTCCCAAAGAAAATAGGGGAAGTTAGAAAAAACTTCATTTTTTATGAAGCTGCATTTTAATTATTTTTTTATATAAAAACAACTAGGTACTGCATCTTCTTAGATTCAAAGAATAATTTTAAATGGATGTTTTTTGCAAGATAACATCTTGAAACAAACTCATAAAATACAGATTAAAGTTCCATCATTAACTGGGTGAAGAGACTACAAATACAAATACAAAAAGAAGGATGATAAGGATATAAGGATATAAGGTTTGATAAATTATTCTATCCATTTTAGAACAAACTATGCGGTCGTGAATAAGTTTGTTCCGTTTTTTATATCGTAATGAAATAAAATTTATTTAATGTACTAAATAAGTTCTAATCAGTTTTATATTGATTACTGTAATCTACGACCTCTTTCTATCTAGTAATCAGTTTTTTTTGTTTGAGGCGTATTGACGAAAAATCGATCCATAAAGATAAAGTCCAACATTCACTATACATATTTGAATCAAACTGAAATATACTCTGTATAGCATATCTTGAACACAAAAACTTTTTACTTGTTCACTTATACAGATCCTTCATTTAATCCCTAAACCCAAATGCCCTATAAGTGAGAACAACCAACACGGCAAATTGGTAATGATTAAAACGAAATCACTTCTTAAATTTAACCTTATTCTGAACCTAATGTAAAAAAAAGTCCATCGGAGCAGATCCCATGGAAGGAAAAAAAGAAGAAGAGAAACGCGTGTCGTTGATTTTTTATGATCAAATGTCTTTAAGAGGTGATTTTCAAATATTCTTTGTTGCGCAGAAAACAGAAACCAATAAAAACTCTTAAAAAGGATAACCAATAAATTGAAAACATCGACGAACGAATCTCGATGGCAGATCTAGGGGAAATTTTTGTAATATTTTTGGTGATAAATGATCATCATAATCTATACTCGTTTATCAGCTATTGCCAGTGTTGACTTAAGGTTTCTTAATCGCCTGTCACTCTTTTCCCCCACTTCCTTCTATGTTTCGTAAGTTTTTCGGCCCTTTTCCAGTCCAGTCCCAGATCCCTAAGATACTTGTCAATCTCATAATTTCATTTCTTTCGTGGTCTACCCCTTATGTTTCTTTCAGTTCTTCCCATTTTTCACACTCTCTCGGCCAGTCTCGTGTAAGGCATTCTGCATATCCAAACCATCGCAGTGAATTTTCCCTTATACTTTCTTCTACAGATCTTACCCCAAATCTCTTCCTAATTTCCTTGTTTAATACTCGGTCCCTCAAAGTTAGTCCTATAATTCTTCTCAATGCTCTCATCTCACAGTCCTGTATTCTTCCTCTGTGTTTGTTTAGTTTCCACATTTCGGAGCCATATATCAAAGTTGGTATGCACAGTGCATTATGTAATCCCATCTTAGTCTCTATTTTAATTTCTCTCTTGTTAAACACTTTTTTAATCAGCGAATAATATAATCTGGTGTTAATTGGATTTTAATCTTTCTTCTATTTCTATTTCTATGTCCCCATTTTCCTCTATAGATATTCCTAAGTATTTAAATTGCTTAACTTGTTCCAGATCTGCGTTTTCCAATCTAGTTCCTATGTTCTCCTATTTTCTCGATACCATCATTATTTTTGTCTTACTTCGGTTTATTACCAGTTGAGTTTTGCCCGGCTCCTCATACCATATATTTAAGTCATACTGTAGGTATTTTTCCCTGTTCACAAACGGTACTATGCCATCCGCAAAAGCCTAATGATTAACCGTTTCCAGATTAAAATATCCCCATGTTGTTTTCATTTTTTTTTGTTGCATTTCTTAATTATCATGTCCATAACTACGTTAAACTCCCTGTCTCACTCCAGATGCAGTTGTGAATGTTTGTAATACACTATTTTTTGTTCGGACATAGTTTGTAGTTTCTATGTACAGAAGGAATAAAACAATTTTTAACTTTGTTATCTATCACTTTTATTTGTTGTTTTGTTTTTTTTTATTCCTTTTTAAAAAATGAACTATCACAAAGTAACGGACAAATCAATCAATAATCTATGTACAGATTGGAGATACTTCAAATTATTTCCTTATTTACAATGTATTTTTTTTTTAATTCTATTATTTATTATTTTAATTCTAACAGAAATAATCTTTCAAATGACATAAAGGTAGTGAGGGCCGGGAAATATAATGTGCAAAATTTGATTGGTAAGGAAGAATAATTGGGAAGCGAATTTGAAAAGTCAAACTTAAAGTTACTGGCAATTACGGAAACAAGAATAGGGAGAAGGCATGAAGATGTTAAACGGTCACGTATTAATTTATTGTGGTATAAACATGACAGAAAGGGCTAAAGCGGGTGTAGCAGTGATAATACATAAAGAATGGGGGTAAAATATATTGAACTGGGAATATATACGCTTTAGAATACTAAAAGTATAAATACAAGCAAATTAGCTGAACAAGAAAATAGATTTCATTATAGTTTATGGTTCAAATGAAGATGAACAAGTGAAAGGATTTGATAAATTCTGAGGAGTATTAGAAAGTACAGTAGAAAAAACATGTAATACAATTATATTATTGGGATACCTAAATGCAAGGATGGGTATGGAAGAGAGGAAAGAGGCAAGGAAGCATGGAGAGGGAGTTATCACGAAAAATAAAAGAAAACTTCTAGAATTCTGTATGACAAATGAATTAGATATTACAAATACAAAATTTAAACACAGAAAAATGCTCAAATTTACTAGGGTAATGCTAAGCAGAAAAGAAAAGTTTATAATAGCCTATATTATAGTATCAAAACTGCTATTTGGAAGAATAAGGGATACAAGAAAAAGGGAAAGGAAAGGGTTTCCGGTTAGAGGCGTATCACCATCTTAGGCTATTTAGCGACTGGACCTACAGCTTAAGGTGGGTTCCGAACCACGGTCATCAGCTACCGACAAATCCAGGCCAGTACCCCCCTCAGGCTATAAACCATTGGTTAAGTGCCTACCCATAAGTCTATCAGAAAGCCTACCAACTGATGAGTGATCAACCTAGAACACTTCTCAGAAGGCACCCGGCCTTACCTAGCCTTTAACTGGCGTGATTGAGGGGTAATTCGTTGTCAGATTTTACACTCTTGTCTAGAAACAATTACAGACATTTAGGTGTGGATATGTGTGGGCGTGTGTGGGTATATGTGAGTGTATATAAGTGTGTGTGTAGGAAGTAAGACGGACAGAAGAATGACAGAAAAACACCCATCTGAGCGCTGGAATAGAACCAGCTACCTCTGGATTGCCAGGCAAGTGACTAACCCACCAGACCTCCGCGGCTGGCTGGGATACAAGAGTTGAGCAAGGATATAAAATGGGAAGTAAACACTACCTGGTCGAGACAAGAACGGTAATTAAGAAAACGGAAAAGCTAACAAAAAGAACAAAGGATTAGTAGCGAAGAAAATAAGAGCGTTTAAATTAAGGGAATATAAGATGCAATAAAGATACAGAGAAAAATTAGTATAAAAATTAATAAGCTTTGTAAATAATGAAGAGGAATATGATGTTGAAGCATTGTGGGAAATACTTAAAGAGTAATGTTTTGGGCAGTGCAAAGGAGGTATGTGGAGTATCAATAATGAGAAGTAATATAAAACAATTAGCGTGGTGGTCAGAAGACGTAAAATAGGCTATTAAGGTTAAAAAATATACATGGAAAAAATATTTAAGTAAAAAAACTACGGAGGCACATGAAGATTATAAAAATATAGGATAATCGCGGAAAATACAGTTTAAAAGTTAAACAAAAATCATAGCGGAAATTTGGATATAAAATGGAGAACAACTTTGCAGGAAATCAAAAATTATTTTACAGAGTGCTAAAAAATAACAGCAACGATAATATAAGCGAAATTACCTATATTAGAAATTAATAAAAATAAGGAACTGCTGATCAACGACGAGAAAATAATGCAAAGATGGCAAGAACCCTTCGAGGAAATGTTGGAATTAAAACGGGAAGGTAATAAGAAGTTTGAAGAAAGCAATATAGAAATGAACAATGAAATAATAAGCACACAACTTATAAAAATGGAAGAATTGGAAAGAGCAATAAGGATAACAAAGATGGAAAAGGCACCAGGACATGACGAAATAACCAATGAAATGATAAAATATATGGGCAAAACAAGGAAAATAATTTTACTTCAGTTAGTGACTAAAATACTGAGAGGTAATAAAATACCGGCGAACTGGCAATTAGCGATAATACTTCCAATATTCAAGAAAGGAGACATAAGACATTGTGAAAACTACGGAGGCATATCTTTACTGACTACAACCGAAAAGATATATGAAAGCATATTAACGGAAAGGTAAAAAGTAAAGATCGAGAGGGACTTGGATGAGGCACAAAATGTATTTAGGCCGAGCAGAGGAGTAAACGATGCGATATTTTTATTACAGTAATTAATTGAGAAAACAATAGAGACAGACGAAACCACATACTATATACCATATATTCTATAGATGTTTCAAAAGCATTCGACTCACTTAGTAGAAGTCAGATTTGGAAAATACTGGTATTAAATGATACCATCTTTAAATAATTCAACGTAAAAGATGAAAGTTCCTAAGTTTACATAAATCAATAGTCACGTGGGTTACATGAAGGCCCTGTATATTTCTGCATGCGATGTGATGCAAAAAAAATGCAAAGTAAATGGTTTAAATAATAAATTCTACTAAGTAAAGTATTATTACTGTGGTTCTGTTAAAAGTCTTAAAATGCCACGAATTTAGTCGTTTCAGAAAATTATCTGAATTGGAAAAGACACTAGTTACTGAGTCTGATCAGAGTTGTGTACAAGTAGGAGGTACTGGTCATGGACATGACAAATGGCACCTTGAATTTTTTTTCTGTACAAAATCGACATCAAAATACTTGGCAAGTGTGTGAAGCTTTTAGGAACTGCAGGAATTATACATTACGGGAATTATGGTATGGGAGGCTATATAGCCTATTATGCATATAGCTCGTTATGAAACCGAAATATTTTATCTCGTCGTTAAGTTATATCTGCACGCTCAACCAAATCACATATTTCTGTAGATTAAGCCAGACTGGGTACACCTGCTAATAAAGTGCACTTTTTAGAAGAGTCTGCGATAGAAACATTAGAATGAACGGTAAAATCACCAGATTTAACGCCCATAGAACATGTATGGGGTAGCATTGGTCAAAGTCTATAACTCGTAATACATCTATAATGCGCTTGGAATACTTTATCATAAAAAGACAGCCAATTCGCACCACACCTCGCAGAATTCTTCTTAATCTTTTTATACCATCATAGTGTATGCAAAAATTACAAAACCATTTTTTTTTTGTTCCTCAGCATATTTTAACGTAATGAAAGTTTTTCTGTTCACGAATATATGATAATCGAGGGTACCAGATATGCAAATATGGAGGATTTAACCCCAGAATTGAAAAAATTGCTTTGGAATTTTGGAAAGAGGAAAACAAAGTCTGATATTTCGAGGAATAAACACCTGCTAAAAATAGTGAATAACTAAATACCTCAGAAACCCAAATACTTTTGTTAAACGACGTCAATTTTTATTAATTTTACTAATTAAAATATTGCAAGACTAATTCAACTTTTATCACATTCAACTCACTTTTAAATTTATTATGTTGTCTTTAATTCCTAATTAAAATTTTCTTGTTACAAACTAAACTCAATCAGCACATCAAACACATAAAAAAGTACGCCAAACACTAATTCAATTATGTGGATAAAGCAAATTTACGATCTTATTCTTTCAGTCAACGTTCTGCTATTCTTCAATTTACATTCAATTAGTATTTTTTTTTTCGGGAAAAGCATCTTGAAACACCACTTTGTAAAAAAATTAATGAGATTATTAGAACAAAGCAACTAGGTAAAATATAAACGCCGTGCAACAAAAGCGCATCGAAAATATGCTTTTCTAGACCGCGCTTTAGCTGTTCTTTGAATTCGAAATACATTTTTCATTTGGTATTAAATAGTTAATAGAATTTTCTACTGAATAATCTTGGAAATTTTGTTACACCATTGTTATATTTAGCATTCATAGAATAACATATTCTTGATATAAGGTTTATTTTAATTATATATACGACGTGTGTAAATGAAATATTGAGATTGATGGTGTAGCGCTCGATATGGCAACTCTGTTGGTTTTCCCCTGGAAGGTAAGATAGGCCAACGCATCTTATGCATATTCAGTACGAGTTTGGTGTACTCCCTAAAGTCACTTGGTGGTCCGTAAGAATTCTTTGCGCAAACCCCGGATTTTTCTGGTGCGTCTGCAGCAAATTAGCATGCTTTTGATCTTTAATTTGCTAGTTCTGGCTTTTATGACCATGGTGAGGTTGGAGTATGTCATTTCGGACTCGTCGTTTTAAGGCGCATGGTCAGAAGATAATCAGATGTTTGTGTAAGATTTAAACATTTCCTGGTGATGCTAATATAGTTAGTGAAGTGATTTGGTAAAATTGGGGTTTTGAACAAATAAACGTTTTTGTCATAAATGGAAAGATTATATATACATTTTATTTTTAAGTATTTTTATTTTTTTGTTATGATTAAGAAGTTATATAAAATTGAAAATACATTTTTAAAGTTAGTACCGATGACGCGTCGACAATTTCCGAAAAAAAACTGAGCGCGTGTGACGTCACAATGTTTATTTCTCCTCAACATTACAGACAGCATATATGAGTGTTTTAGTTTTCGATCAATGGATGGTTCAAATTCGTGATTTGTTGACGGAAGCGAACGGTATTAACTGTTTTGCATGGTTTCAAAAGCTCATGGTACACGACACCTGGGTCAATCCATAATTTTCTGCATTTTGGATTCTCGAAATATATCCATTTTTCGTCTTCAGTCACGATCCGATGCAAAAAAGTCTTTCTTTCATGCCGAGAAAGCAAAACTTCACACATCGTTTTTCACTTTTCCATCTGTCTGTCGTTCAGCCAATGTGGTACCTATTTTCCTTTTGGATCTTTCCCATTGCATATAGATGATCATAAATGGTTCGGCGACCAACATTTTATCCCTCTCTGTCATTTGTTGTTGAGTTTGATCCAACAATGATTGCGATTCGGCATCTTCAAAATTCGGTTGATCTGGACGTTCTAAGTCTTTCAAGTTGAAATCACCAGTTTTGAATCGCCTAAACCAATGCCCACAAGTATCTTGCTTTGGGACATTGTCACCATAAGTTTCTTCAAGTATACGACAGCTTTCAGTCGCGTTGTTCTTTTGACTGAACAAGAAAAGCAGTACGTGCCGCAAATGTTCTTTATTTGATTCGAAACTTGACATGTTTACCATATGCTAACTCGAAATCGTTTAAACATCAATGGCGTTTTGAAAGGTACTGTCATAGCAACAAAATGACATAAGATATTAGATTATGAATAGACCCTTGTTTGCAGAGCCATCTTTTAAAAAAAATTATGAATTATTAACTGCCGCTAGGGATTATACGATATTTAATGTGTGAATTTAATCAATATATATATATATATATATATATATATATATATATATATATATATATATATATATATATATATGACAATCCGAGGGAACTGGTTCTACATTCAACAAGAAGGTAACGGGAAGGCTACGGATCACAAGAATCGTGATCTTCATGTAGAGCAAGTACATCAATAGCGTTTTGAAAGGTACTGTCATAGCAACAAAATGACATAAGATATTAGATTATGAATAGACCCTTGTTTGCAGAGCCATCTTTTAAAAATTATGAATTATTAACTGCTGCTAGGACATACCGCAAAATTGTTTTAAATTTTTAAGGCTGGATCTTACATTGCACTTCTAAAAGATCCAGTTGGTGCAGGATTGACAGCTCAACAATTTGATTTGATTTTGGATAAAGTCTATTTTCACTTTATGGGCATATTAACAACAAATTGTCTGTAATGGAATAGAAGAAACCCTTGACTGAATCATCACAGAGTTCATTTCATTCTCTAAAAGTGACTGTTTGTCAAAAAAAGTGTCCTTATTTGACAATCTCGAGCTAGTTGACCGATTAACCGATCATTCTACTGAATGATGCCAAGGTGTTAAGAGAGTCTTAGCGTTAAGGGTACAGGTAGTCCTTGACCCTTAACGGTAGTATCTTCCTAAAAAGTAGTATTTTCCGTAACAAACCGACCACTACAGTTCAACTTAAAGGGACTATCTAAAAAAGATATTTTTCAAAGCTTTAGTGTTGAATTAGAAGAGCGCCAGTGAATCGGCAATGCATCTAATCCATCTGCTTGCTCTATTTTCCATAAATATTGATATTCATATGTCAGAAATTTTAATTTAATTGAATTTTGAAAAGTATAACAATTGGTGGCCCACCTAGTAGTATTTCTGAAAACACAAGAGAAGCCCTTATAAAACCAAATTAAAAAAATATCTAAAATCAAAATCAACAACAAACGCTGCGTTAACAACCGGCTTTACTACTGATCACAATTGAGCAAGAAACAACATTAATCCGAGAGTCGTGCGGTTTACCGGACGATGTCGGTTAATAAAAACAATATGGCGGACCCACCCACCGATCTGTTTCATTTTTTCCCTTCCTCTTCTCTCTATCCGAATCAAGGCCTAGCGGTAAATCACGTCAGAAAGGATGCTGAGAATGTTGTTCTTTTGTTGTGGAAGATGAATTGTATTTGTGTTTTTGCGAAGTTTTATGTTCTAAATAGTATTATAGTACGCGAGAAGATTCAAATATGTGTTTCGAATCTATTAATGAGGAGGAAAACAGGGAGTTCGTTTTTTTACAGTACAAATTTTAGAGCAGTACTTTATTTTTCATTATGATAATTGACAAACCGAATTGTTGCGCTTTCTAAAAATGGTTTTGTTTAGCACGGAGCAATGTGTACTATTTGACCAACTTTACTGTAAAAATGGCCATAACACGTTTACTACTAGATGTAACAAAATTATTTGCGTTTTTGAGATACTTAGTTATTCATGATTTAAAAATTGATACTATTCCTATGCCTGGTATGTAACGGTTAACGGCAGTGTGGAATATTCCTAACTACCCTGAAAGTTGCGTAGTATTTGTTGCAGCCACATCTGCACTTAAAATATCGGCATGTAGAGAGCATGGATGGCCTGATCTTCCACTATCTTCGAGACTCATGTCTCTCTCCGGGAACTTTTAGAGCCAGAGCTGAGCAGCGCGGATTGATACCGCGCCTTCTCTATCTACTTCGCAAATCTCACCAGTGGCGCCAGTCACTTTAGAGCCTTTTTTAAATGATATCTTAAAATTGTCTTAATTTCGCCACTTACTTCACTCATTTTAACATTATTGTTAAAAACCGCCGACTGAATAGTTCGCACTGGAATCACTTTAATATTGAAGGAGTATTTGTTTATCGGAGTAAAAAGTGGAAATCGGATTTAACCTCTGGAGAGTGAAGTATAATCTTTAATTTATAAATAAAGGAAAAAACTTAAGTACTTTTATTGAATGAATCTTTGAAAGTTTAAATGAATCCTTGTGTAATTCCCAGGGCCATTTTTAAATGAATGTACGTAATATATAATGATACAAGTAAGGTTTCACTACTAGAATTTTTAAGGCGCTCGCCTTCTGTTTATTTGTGAAAACCTGTGTGAATTTTCTGTTTATTTGTGAAAACCTCCCAGTATTTTTCTAGTATTTAGAGAGTTTAGCGAAAAAATAACATAATAAAATGTGTAAATTGTGCAAAAGTGTTATCGTAACTTCTGAAGCTAATCGAAGTATCTGTGGTAGTACTAGTTAGTAATGTACTATAAGATGGGTTTTCAGTGGTTTGAATGAAGCCGAGGGAGCATTAAAGAGGTTACAACTTGATCCATTATTAACAGTTCGAAATAAATATTGCTATTACGTTATCAAAAATTACTATTTTGGTGAGGTTGATAGAGTCTAGATGGTTTAGATGTCGCTGTTAGTAAGCTGAAGGATATTCAATAGGTTTTCATTCTCGCCACGAAGTCTAGATCAGTCAATTAGTCTATCACTAAGTTTGGAAAACAGTATGTGTTTTGGGAAAGCAAACAATATAACCTTACAAAACAGTAGTGAGCATGATGCTTCTCGATAAGCAACTTTTAAGACATTGCATGATTTCAATAAAATATGCTGCTCAAGCTACAAAAATTATTGTCGCTCTAGCTAAGAATTATGTAGCATATAAAATGTATAGAAAGTGATACAAGAGGTCCCTGTAAGAATATTTTCACGTTTTGGATCTAGCAAGTCCGGGTCAACCAAAAAAAAAATTAACGACGAGAAATTTGCGCCGCTGTTGATCAAAATTCTGTTTAAAGTTAAACTACTGTAAAGTTCTTTCACGCGATTTATTTACCATAGCTAACTCCGTTTGCGTATCAACTATTAGTCATTTCTCCATCATAGGATTGATGAGCACTTAAAAATAATATAGATCAAATGAGTATTTGATTTTTGTAAATAAACCCTGAATTTTATAAAATAAGATACATAACTAATTCATACATTTTTTGATTATTAGTTTATGTTGTAAAAAAGAGGAAATCAGAAATAAGACGCCGGATATAATAAGATGCTTTCTTCCTTAATCAATACTGGAAGTATATAATTTACAATCAGGTGGAGACGTAAAGAGACATGTGTCAACGGAGCAAGTGCAACATGGATTACAGTTAGTGACCAGGTGGCTGCGGTGTTCCCTTTTCCGCAGACTAGTGACCCAGTGAAGAAGACCAGCGGAGAAGATGATGCTGTGTACGTATCGAGCAAAAGTAGGATTGTCAACGGTACTTCGTCGTGGTTAATTATCTTTTTTTTCTTTTCATGAGTCGCGCTTCTTTGTTAGACTGTCGATGACATACGTATGAACAGTTTCTCAGAAATTTGCATCCTGGCAGGACGTTCGATGTTATCTTGGTCAGATATGGAAAACAATATATGTATAAGGAAAAACATATTTTTTTAATCAGGTTAAAACATTTTATATATTTATTATTTGATTCCTTAATGGATCACGTCAGTTGATACAAAATGAACTTGTTTGCTTGGGTAAGTTAAGATGATTTAATTACTGTGAAAACATCAAGTAATTCTTCTAAAAAAATTAAAATAAGAGATGCGTCTCTTAAAGTTTCTTTTTACCGTAAGGCCATTCAATTTCTTAAGCTCACTTGTTGAATTTTCGTCGACAATATTTATAACTTGTGACAATGTGTGGACTGAAGCCACTTATTGTCAGTCCGTCGATGACTTCTTCTCTATCGATTCCTCCACGATATTCGCGTAATTGGAATAGTGGCTCGTCAGTATTTGTGTGGGTCATCAGTATTTTCATCAACGTGCAACTGATTGACAATAAACTGGTTAATACATGATGGCATAGATGGATGATTAGTACCTAGATTGGCATATATGGAAGACACAAGAAAATAAAGTAGCTGCCACATGAATTCCGATAATGCAATATTGAATCATATATTTGATGCACTTTCGTTGTTTGTTAGGCAGGAAAAAATGAAATTTTGCGTACACACATCAGGAAATTTTTTGGTTAAATTTTAATTTTCTTTTTCTTGTCGCTTATTTGAAATCCAAAGCTAACTTGATTTTTTTTTAATGGCAATACTTGAATTTGGTATTACTGGAAAAGGCATTTTTCTCCTAATTCAATGAGTTAAATATTGTATAGTTTTTTTAAATAGATTTAAAACAAATCTAAAAGGTGTTTCGGTCTGTTCTAAGGTAAATATATTTTTCATTTAGTAGGCTATGAAACAATGGATGACAGGTGAAGTATTTGATTACACTTGACAGTTGTTAAAGTCATTTCTGAATTTCGATTTTTTTCAATTTTTATATGGAATCAATATGTATTTAACTGAAATAGAAATAAGTGAAATACTAATAATTGTTGGATATGGTGATAGAAAATGCACTTATGTTGAAGTTTGTGGAGTATTTAATGAATTACATCCAAATAAAAACATCACTAAGTCAATAGTTTTAAAAATGGTAAAAATATTCAATGATATAGGCAGCATTAAAAGTCGTCCAAAATTAGGAAGACAAAAAACAAAAACTACTGACGAAAATTCATTGAACATTTTAATTGATGTAGTAGACAATGGTAAGGTTTCCGTGCATATTTTTTCCATCATAACTTCGCAAAACTCAACTTATCGAAATCATCTTCACTTAATTCTTGTAGTAAATGTATTTTGTAATCAAATACTTCATTTGTTATATATATATATTTGTATATATATATATATATATATATATATATATATATATATATATATATATATATATATATATATATATATATATATATATTGTTTCATAGTCTACTAAATGAAAAATATATTTACCCTAAAATAAACCATAACACTTTTTAGCCATTTTTAAAAAAAAAAGCACACAATATTTACCTCATCGAATTCAGAAAAAAATGTCCGTTTTAACAATGCCAAATTCAAGTACTGTTATCATAAAAAAATTTTTTTATTAATTTCAAAAATGCGACAAGGAAAAAGAATGAAAATATACCCAAAAAGAAGCAAACATTTCCTGATGTTTGCATACAAAATTTCATTAAGAAATCTCGAATATATATATATATATATATATATATATATATATATATATATATATATATATATATCAAAAAAATAAGGAAGTTCACCCGTGCTTTGCCATTCCTTCATCCGCCAATCAAAGCGTCAGCAAGCATCTCCCAAGATCGGTTTCTGGCCTTAAGCCGTCATCAGTTGGGTTCAAGCTGGATACCTGAATGGAGGAACGACTAAAGCCATGATGATATAAATTGGCCATGTTGAATGGAGGCTGCAATCACATGTAGCTACGCCATCCTGCGGTAAACGGTCGTAGAAGGTGTCCAGATTGAGCCCAACTGATGACGGCTTAAGGCCAGAAACCGGTCTAGGGAGACGCTTGCTGGCGTTTTGGATGGCGGATGAAGAAATGGCAAAGCACGATGTGGAGCACGGGTGAATTTCTTTAGTTTTTTAATACCTTTCTCGACGGACCCAGTTCACAAATTTTCGACCATATATATATTGCATCATCGATATTCGTATATACACGGGACCAACCAATCGATACTCGGAATGATTTAGAAATATTATCTACGATCCGTATTATCTACCAAAACCACTTATATCAGTTTTTCACTTAAATGTTGCCAAAATTCCACTTCTAGTGAAGAGTCCAACTTCTCCAACTTCGGAGGACTTTTCACTAGAAGAGAGCAACACTTGAAATTACCAAATGACATGTTGGCGAACCGTCGGGATCCTTTATAGAATGAACGGATCGATACCCGGAATGATTTAGGAACATTATTTGGAATCAGCTTATTTCACCAGGGCTGTCAAATAAACTGGTTATAAGTACAAATTATGGTTATAAGCAATGAATGTAACATGTTCTAGTTTAGAAATGAATGGATCAATGGATTTCATTCAACAAAAATTAATCTTTCGTCGCGATAAACATCTTTTGCTAGAAATACCAGGAATTTTCGTGTTGAAATAAATCCATTATTCAAACAAAAATAAAGTCAAAGTTTAACACCTAATATACTCTTTCTGAATATTCCCTGTATATACGCAGCTCAAGTCTTTGAAATATTGAAATTTGTTCTGGTTAATATAAAGAAGATTATTTCACATTCAGCATATACAAAGTAAAAATGGTGCTTTTTGAACGCATCTTGGGTCATCTTATTCCTTTCAGAAATGAATAGCACATGCTGGCTTCCTATATAACGGATATAATTCATATTTAGAGATCTATATACGCGCTTGGTCATAAGTATAGACGCATTTCAAATTTTTGTATGTTGGAGGGCTACATTTATATTTACTTATTATGCTTGAATGTACACTATAGACCACTTTTAAAACTTCTCAAAACTTTTTTTGATTATCAAATTATTACTTTTTTCTGACTCGGTAATACTGATTATATTTTATTCAAGTTAATGTACTGTATTTATTTATAACTTCAAAAATAATTTTATAATTGTTTACCGAAGACAAGAAGAACAATAATAAATACAAACAAATTCTCGTGTTCACTTTACTTAATATTCCGTGATGTGAAATAATCTTATTTTTACAAATCCTTTTTGTTTTGTTTTAATTTGAAGGTTGATTCCTCTGGAAAATTACATGTTTAAAATGATATGACCAAAACATTGTAACTATCCGTACCCTCACTGGTACACCTAAAAATCAATTCAATGTTGAATAAATCATTCAGAAGTATTAAATGAAAGAAACAAAGTAATAGGAACCATAAAAAAGGAATCGCTCGGGGTCTAGTTGCTGTCTTGTAAAGCTGACAACCTTAATAGTTTACGATTTCCCCTTATTGGAACCTTTTTGATCCGATAATAGTCTTAATTTGAAAAGGCTCCGCTAAGAAAAATGATTTCTGATACTTTTGTTACCTGATTTCCTAACAGCTTATTCCCCTTTTATCATTATTATAGAAACAAACATTATGAATACTATGATTTAATTTATAACATATATTTTTTCATTTTTACTCTAAAATTCATTTATTTATACATTTTATCAATTATGTATGTGTCAGTTTGATTTATTCCTTTTTTCTTTCTGTCTAGTAGGTGGAATATTACTTTTAAAAAGTAATTAAACAAAATTTCAGAGGCATTTTAGTGAAAAACTGATAAATGGTTTTGGCAGAATCTTAAATTTAAAAATCTTTATATTATGACTAAATTGTTATAATAATAGCCTAAGGGCTTACTTAGCGTCAGGGCTATAATCAGTATATGGTGCAAGTCTAGGATGTCACTGGAACTATCAACATTTTTAAACGCATCTCCGTAGAGAGATCTTTGCCTTATCGAAAACATCTTGTGTCCAAAATTGTGATATTTCTATCCAATTGACAATTGATTGTAACATTTAAAATGAAGATTAGATCTGCTTACCTAAATCTGGTAACTGAAGAAACAACCTTTAAATGTTGAATGTATATGGAAAAAGGTTTAAATACATGTTTTTTCATACAAAATGTTTACCTGAAACAAAAAAAATGAGTATAACAAACTATATTTATATGTATTTATATTATTAAAAATCTGTATGTCTGCCCGAGAAGCTGAAACCCATCTATGTTGGGCGACTACTGCTGGTTTTTAAAAAGAGAAGATGCTACAGAACACAAAAAAAAAGTTGGAAGTTTTTGTCGCTGTATGATATCTCATGTATTATATATTTTTTATTCACATAATCCTCAGTACTGTCTCTGCATAGATTTAACACGTTTTACATATTTATATTAAATAAATGTGAGATTGTAAAAATATGTAGTCCTTTTTTTCCGTACCACCGACCCCCTGTAAGAAAAAACTGTACGTGTTACAGTAATTAGCTTATCATTTTCGGATTTCGGACTACAAAATACTTCATATACACCTATTTTCATCAATCAATCACGGTCAAATATATTGATATTGAACACTTCTACATTGGTACTCATGCGACAAAATTAATATCAGAAAATAAATGTAGGAAAATATTATTAAATAAAGATTAATTAAAATTGCGAAATAATATAACTAGATGTGAATCTATACAAAAATTACTAAATACTCAAATACCTCTTATACCAAATTGGTCATCTTCTCTTGAAATTGGTTTTAACATTCTTCACAATATCTTTCTCTTTTCAAACTTTTTTCGGGATTGTTTTTTCTTCCTACATATTTGCTATATCTTATGGTTAGCATTATTTAATTCAATTAATATGTACTTTTATTATTACACTTTGTTCTATCACTACTTTTAATTAATTAAAAGAACATCATTTAACATAGCGTCCTGAAAATGCTAAGGGAATGAACATATTCTAAAAAAATGAAGAAGACATGAGCATCCTACGAGAACAATCTATGGGTGAAAAATATCAGTTCGTATACATACAATTTATATTATTTTTCCTCTTGTTACCCATGTCTTCCTGCCGGAACTAAGAAAGTAGTAAACAGTGCTTTCTAATAACAAATACACAATATTTTATTAATTTTATTTTAGAACTAGATCAGATTTTATATCAAATTTGATACGGAAGAAATAAAAAATTATAAAAATAAAATATATGTATGAAAATATATGAAGAAAGTGAATTTCTTCAGTAACTGTTTATAAAATGCATTTATTTAATAAATAAAATTATTTATTATATTAATCAAAATATTTCCCAACCCTCTTTATATTTTTCTCCTATCTTTCTATTCAAAGTTGGAGTCAAACAAGATTATTTATACAGGGTGAACAAAAAGGAGGTTTCTCATTTTAAATCAAAATGTCTTATTTTTGTTTTTTATTTCAAAATAAGTTAAAAACTCAGGTGTTTTGGAAATGGAGAGTTATTCACTTAGAAAATGAACAATAACTTTGAAAATTGATGAAACATTATTTGCATAGCGTCAATTTCCACAAAGTTTTAACGTTAGAGATACTCCTTTTAGGCGAACACAATATGCAGCAAATAATAACCATATTTTTGGAAACTGGATCTGTGGTGAACCTAGAAGCACCTAGAAGCACCTAGAAGAACGCGGTTTCTTATTAAAAAGTTTTATTGGCAAAAGCAACAATTGTAACAACAAATTTATCAATGATGTATTTTCAGTCATTGTTTATGACCTGCTCGCATTTGTTCTTCTCCAGCATTTCCTAGTACACGAGATCTTTCCAGTTCCACCAAACACAGATCATGGTCTTTTTGAAATGGAGATCTTGCTTAACTCTTGGCTTTGGCGTGTTTCCTGCGGCTACCCACTCCTTCCTTTGCTTCATTTTGACGTAGACACATTGTTTTTTATTTTCCGTGATGATTATGTACAAGAATCCCGTATCGGGCGAGATTTTGAGCAGGCAGCTTTTTTGCGGCGATTTTCCTTGTCGTTAGTTAGTTTAAAGAGCACCAAGTTTCCAGTTTTTGAGTAAATCCCATCGATTGAAGATGTCGGCAGATTGTTGCAAGGCCGCAGTCCATTTTCTCAGTCAATTCTCGACATGTTTGACGACCGTCGTCCTTCAAAAGTGCTTTAGGATGGTTCTCGTTTTAGTAAATCAAACTCGAGCGGTCCGATTGGCTATAGCGTCTTCTCCATATACAGAGCAAATGTGTCGAACTGCTTCTGCATATTTTTACCATCATGAAAAGCGAAATATAGTGTTGACTCAAGTGTCGAAAATGAAGTTTTTTTGCTGCCAGGAATTTCAATTTTGGTTTGAAAGTTGTCCAAACAAAATAAAAATGGAGGAAAAACAAATGAATTATAAAAACCTCAGGAATTTATGCAACAACCCATTTTTTTCCTTTTTTTTTCTTATGGAACTTGGTTACCATAAGCTTCAGATAAGGTTTCATATGTTCGATCTGCAATTTTTTTTAATTGAAATAGCAGATAAATACATATTCAAAAAATAACTTATGGAGTTTTATTTTAAATTATTATTGTTTGCTAAAAATAGCAGTGTTATCAGCTGTACAAGTTCCTATACTCTATTTCCAAAGACGTCTATATCGAGTAGCAGAAACCGATATTATTACCTAATGGAAATGATAGCACCTATATTGTACCACAAAAAATAATGTCAAATACATACTATTCTGGAAGCAATCAGTGTTATGCCCTTTCATAAAGGAACTCTAAAAAAAAGTAATGTCGTCCAAGTGAAATAGTTAAGAAAAAGTGGGCTATTCTTTCGGGCAACTTAGTTTCCATCCAGTCCATAAATTTCTTCGAAAATATACTGCCAAGTGAGAGAAAAATGAGACAGAAATGTCGAACTTTATCGCTATGTCTCAGTCTTTCAACGCGGTTTCGTTTATCTTTTTTTTTCGGACAAATTGAGTCCATTAGCCAAGTCTGTTTATTTTGCGATAGATTGGAATTTATTGGGTTGCCTGGAGGTTTTAAACGACTGATCCGTTTATATTGAAAATATTTCAATTTCAGTTGCTTGGTTCATTTTGGACAAATATTTATTAAAATCATCAATTGATAAAGATATTTCATATTACCGTACTGTAAAGAGTTATATGAATCAGCTTAATATAAAAATTAAATATTTTTTATGTTTAATAAAATAATTTTATTATTACTTTGACGCGTTTCGCTAGCACTGTAACTTCTTCAGAAATGAATTTTGATGTTAAAATGGATATGAATATAAAAAATATCTACAATAAAATATATATTTTTCAGAAGTCCACACATATGCTATTTCTCGTCAGTGCAAATTAAGGCTATTTCTGTCAGGTCTATTTGGTCATTCAGAAGGGGTTTCGCATCTTTGACACAGTTTATTTCTAAACCCTCCAGATAATTTAGTTTTTTGCTTTTTTTGTACATGTAATATTTTGAAACCACTTTTAAAACGATGATTTTTGTATGAAAAAACTTCTTTAATTCGTTTCTTGAAACATCTATAGGTAGATATATTACGTTTTACATAGTATAGAGGTTTTTGAAAATGACCTACAATATAGGTGATATATTCCCGATTTATCTTTTTTGTTTGTTTTTGCTTTGCTTCTTTTGATATGTATAGAGAGTTATTTGTTTTAAAGGGTACTTTTATATTGATTTTATATAAGAATTTTTCAATTTTTTCAGGCGGTTTACTAAAATATGTTACTGTTTTGAATGAATATTATTTTTCATTCTTTTGTAGATATATTTTAGAGGCAGCAGTTTTGTGGCGATTTCTTTTTGAAATATTATCTAAAATATTATTCTCTGTGAATAATTATTATTTGGCGTAATTGGTTTAATGGTGTTTAGTTCGTTATTAAAATCTGCACCTGATAAATATTGGTCAGTCTGTGTATAATACTATGATAAGCTGCTATTGTATGTAGTTGTAGGTGTAACTGTTCTTTTTTTCTAATTCAACTGTAAATTTTATATTTTGTGGGTTGAATTAATATGTTTTAGAAATACACTTAATTATCTGTTGGTATCCATTAAGCATGCGAAAATAACGTTCATATATCTATACCAATATACAAATTGTTTACCCAGTCCACCGTGGTGGATTACCGTGTCAATGTTGTCCATAAATATTTTCGCGAGTAAGTATTTTCTTTACTATTGTTATATTGTTAAATAAAAAGTCATTTTGAGGCATACAAACAATTAATACATTTATGACTTCCATGCAAATAACTGGGTTGACATTATTTTTAATTATTTTTTCTGCTAGCGTTATTGTGGCTTAAGGGGGATGCTAGGGAATAAATTCAACAACGTGGGGAGCAAATCAAATTATATTAATCCGGCATTGGTTGGAAATGTAATGTTTTATATTTTGTCGATTAATTCGTATACATTTTTAAAACTATACTTCGGTGGAAATTTGCAGTACGAATTAATGATATCTATTATATGAGTGGCATGAAGGATACTAAAGAGCACCATAGAGATAATCGATAGACACCTCTTGCTGGTCCCGGGTCCCTCTACTAGCTGAGTACTATTCATTCCAAAAATATGTTTGTATTATGGATCACCTGTATCATTTTAGTCCGGACCTTGATCCTACATATTATTATTATATTTGTTTGACTTTTACAGAACTATATTAATGATGTATATTACATGGAATAAAATCAAAATACCGTCCACAAAAGAACGGTCTGCAGCAAAGGACGTGCTGCAGATCGATGAATGTTGTTGGAATGAATGAATGAATGTTTGGAAATAATTATTAAAACACATTGAAGCATCTCAATCTAGATTGAATCATCTCTTGATGATGCTAACGTGGTTATCGAAATGGGTGTCGAGAAATTAGAAGCAACTGATTTGGTGTACACCTTTTTCGAGTATAATCTAAAGAGGTAGTTATATCAATAAATGCAAAATTTGATCAATGTGTAGTAATCTTCCTATATAATTACTATAATAGGATTTGACCAAACAGGCCTTTGTAAAATAAGTGGTTATCTTTGCTTTGACCCTCATCATTTGAAATGAATTTTCACCTATTATTTCCAGTTTGGGAAAAAGAAGAAATTGCTGGGAGCTAAATACGGCACTTGTGAAAGCATTTTGATTTATGGAGTTTTGCAGCTACAAACCGAGCCAGGCTTATTATAGCAGTGACAGAGCAGTAACATTTTGACCATATGTGGACGTTTAGCCTGAATAACCACCGTTCATCAGTTCGTCCAGTAGTAACGCATAATATTCGTATGAACATCACATTACAAGAGTTCCAGAAAACCGTAATCATAATTTTTCCTGCAGACTGATTCGATTGCTGCTTCGTCTTTGCCTAGTAATGGTAAATCCATGCTTCAACTATTGCTATAAAACATCGAAGAAAAAGTAGAACTGCATCTACTGAGTTTCTTCGAATATTTTTCGAATGCGCGGTAAACTCATACCCAGAGTATCGTATACAATATAGTGGATGCGGTCTATCCAGATGTTTACAATGTCAGTAAGATCGCGTATCGTTAGTTAACGATCATTTAATATGACATTGTGGGTTTTTGGGTTGATTTTTTTCAGTCGTAGCGTTTTTGAGCGTGCGGAGCGTCCATCGCTTTCAATGGACATACAACTACGTTTAAATTCAGTAGTAGTAACAGCGCTAATTTTTTAGACTATTTTTATTTGTTTACTCGATCGCCACAAATAAACAACTAAAAGCACGTGGCTGAAATTTCGCAGCACGCCATTTAATGCATCATAGTTAACAAATACCATAGTCATTTGGTTGTATAGTGCGTTTCAAGATATATCATTGACCGATTGGCTGCAATAAACTCTTAACAACACCTGCCGTAACGAAGCCCGGCAAAGTTGCAAGAAACGTAAACATAGCCGGGCCTAATAAAATAACAGGTAAAAAGATAAAATTAATTTTATATCTGGTTTAGTAGTTTCGAAATATTTTAGTTTAGTTCGCATTCAGTTCTTAAACAGTGCAGCTCTATAATTTCGAACGTATTTTTTATTATTCCAAACGTGCTAAAAATGTGGCGTTCTTGGTAGTGCCAATTTTAAAAGAATACATTTATTGCCAGATGCTAAGCAAATTGTTAAACATGGGCATATTTCTTTATAGGGGGCTTAATGTAAATACAGCTGCAGCAGAAACGTCTTTAATAACGAGAACTCCGTTGTCCACAGTTAAAGATATTGTGACGAAGCCAATTAAAGCAAAACAAGTTCGAAGTGATTCTGGTAAAAGCAAATGCGTTGTCGAAAGCGACAAAGTCTTAATTCGAAGTAAAATGTATGCTATGTATGCGTAAAACTGTGCAAATTCTGCATGCATTGCATTCATTGCAACAGTGACTAAGGAAATATGAAACCAATAATCCTTGCAGCAGAACTAGCCTCTAGAGAATATTCTCTAATGGGTTTTGCATATCGGATCATTAATAAAAGACAAATATTAATGGAATCACAATGATTGCGACGATGGTAGTTTGACTACTTCTAACTCTAACTCTATAAAAAAATACAGATTAGAAAATCGTCCCATTATCTACCTTGATGAAACATAGTTCGATACACATGAGACGCCATCAAAAGGATGGGTAGATACATCAAGAAAATGCCAAACCAAAGCTCTAGTGAACAAGGGAAGCAGAATTACAATTTTACATGCTGGTTCCGAGGATGGATGTGTTCCAAATTGGTTACGGTTGTCCTCCAAAAATATTAAACATTTATCTCTAGACTACCATGACGACAACACAGCAGAATGTTTTGAAGATTGGTTTATAAAGAGCCTTTGTAATAGCGTAATTGTAATGGACAATGCTAGTTATCGTAACTGCCAAAAAATTTAATTTAATTAAATTTAAGTTATAATTTTTACTGTACTAATAGCTACATTTATTTATTTATTTATTTTTATTGTACTAATAAATTTACAAAACACACACCAATAAACAATGTTTTATTTATAAATAATAATAATAATAATAATTTAATCATAATTTAACAATATTTTATTTTTCCCAAAATTATTCAGAAGTTAAACCACTCCGACTTTCGCGCCTGTTAAGAAACTAGGAATATTTTTATTGAGATTTATTGGGGCAATTAACATTTTATCGAACGGCCACAAATTATCTTGTGACTCAAGTATAGTCCGTATACTGGAGTCACCTTTGTGTCAGGTAGAGAACTTTTCGAACCCTCGTATATATGATAGTGTACATAATGAAATACATATTTTCAAAAACGAATATAAAGAGACAGGAGGAATATATGTTACAAATAAATATTAAACGGTTTTATCTCATATTTGTACTCCAAAAGACAAAGGTTTTTCCTGTGTTCTTCGAATTCAAAATCTCCATGAAATAAAGGACCGACTCCGAGACAGAAGAAAAATCAACTGGGAACCCGCTATCGTACCTTAACATGCCATAATTTACCAATATCGACTAACCAAAGCCACTTAAAGGTAATCCGCGATGCTTTGAGCGTCACCGTACAGCACGTTATCTAAGTACCGGCACTTTAGGTAAGTAGCTTAAAAATTTCAGACGTTTCCACTGGTCGAATACGACCGGTGAGGTCCGAAAATTCCTTCACTTAAACTTATTTTAATGTTCTCTTTTTAAAATCGGAACGTTATCGCTTCGAAATGTACACGAAAACCTCAACATTTTTATTGATTTGTTTCCTTTGGTAACTGGTATACTTTGGTAACAGTTACAGTTTATATGTACTTGACTTTTTTAATTTACAATTTTTAGTTTGCGCTATAGATTTAAAAAAGATATTTTACTTGAAGTTTCAAGTATGAGAGTGTTTTAATAAAATACGGTAAAAAAGTTTTCGGCTTTACAAAGAAAACACAAAATTTTAAATTTTTCTATAGTCACCTTGTAATTCAATATATTGAGACTACGTTTCAACATTTTAATATCCAAAATTTAATTCCAATCCGTTTTAATTGGATAAATCGTATGGTACTGAATTCGACTTGTCCAATTTGGCAAAATAAGCGGATGGCTCAGTTTTGACCTTATCATTCAAAGTAAATCTTTGTTCAGCGAGCCATTTCTTTAAGATACTGAAGTTAAGGTTCTGGAGTTTTGCAGCAATTACAGGGGCTAAAAAAGCACTTCATTACTCCAGTATTAAATTAAGATGACATTAATAAGGTGACAGTACTGCTTGCAAAAAGGTTAAAAGACCTACAGTATAACGTAAATGTATGGTATGAGGAGCTGGGCAAAAGTCAACTGGCAATAAACCGAAGTAAGACAAAAATAATGGTGGTATCGAGAAAACAGAAGAGCATAAGAACTAGATTGGAAAACACAGAGCTGGAACAAGTTAAACAATTTAAATACTTAGGAACAGCTATAGTGGAAAATTGAAAGATAAAAATAGAAATAGAAGAAAGATTAAAAGCCAACATCAGATTATATTATTCGCTAATTAAAAAAGTATTTAACAAGAAATGAAAACCAGACTAAGATTAGAGTACATAACGCGCTAGTTATCCCAACTTTGACATATGGCTCAGAAATGTGGAAGCTAAATAAACATCAGAGAGGAAGAATATAGGCCTGTAAGATGAGTGCATTGAGAAGAATTATAGGACTAAGTGTGAGGGCTCGAGTATCAAACAAGGAAAATAGGGAAAAATTGGGGGTTAAAATGTGTAGAAGAAAGGATAAGGGAAAATTCACTGCGATTGTTTGGACATGGGAAATGGGAAAACAAGGGGTAGACCACGAAAGAAGGGGAACGATGAGATTGACAAGTATCTTAGGGAAGTGGAGTCCCACTTCCCTAAGATACTTGCTCCAGTCGGATTGGAGATGGCCGAAGAACTTACGAGAGGTAGAAGGAAGTGGAGGAAGAGAGTGACATGCAATTAAGAAACCTTATATATATATATATATATATATATATATATATATATATATATATATATATATATATATATATATATATATATATATATATTATCATCATAGTCTATACTTGTATATCGGCCATTGACAGTGTTGAGAGTGTTAAGGTTTATTAATCGCTAATATTATTTTAGTAGCTACTGAAGAACTCTGGCAACACTGGAAAGCAAAAATTTAATAGATTACTATAAAGTATATGCTATTTCATGGTTAAAGTCATATATGTTTACGTTTCTTGTACATATGATAACCTAATTTTTTTATTAAAAAAAAATAAAATTTGATTTTGAAATGAAAAATTTGATTTGAAAAATCGATTCAGCTAACAGTTTCTCTGTCAATCTTTCATTAATGATATTTTCCGCAGAATGTGGATTATAACGTTTGAAACTGTTTAGTTCAGACTTGCCTAAACTTCGGTTTTTCAAGTGTATTTACCAGAAGTTAAAAGTTTCACTTTGCGACTGATTGAATTGAGAATATCAGGTGGCACTGAAAGTCAACAATCATTGGTACCTATAGTCATGTACTCAATCAAACACGACGTAAATCAAACGCCAAAGGGACAACAAAAATAATAAACTTGCTTATAACTTTTAAAAGAAACAAGAATATTTTTTTCTATTATCTGCTTATTTGGTCTTTAAATTTTGCATAAATTAATTTTTGAAAATTATGTCAATCAAATGAGAGTCATTAGCAGTAATGCAAATTTATGCCCTTTTGAACACTTTCTTTACATAGTTTTTGCCAACATACGTATCTGGTCAAGATATCGATTTCAGCACGGAGGTTGTCCTTGAGTTGCTGTATGGTTCGGGACTTATTTATGTAAACATTTTCCTTCAAAATTCCGGAGCTGTCAAACGAATTTTGAAAAATGTTAATTTGATAGAAGTATTTTATAACGCTAGAACAGTATTGTAATAGCTTATTATTGTCTGTAGGCAACATATCTTAAATAAATTTTAATCTTATAGGGAAATAAGGGCAAATCACTTTTCACAGTTCGTCGTAAACTGCGTGGAGAAGTTCCCGATCGAGCACCACATATCGAATTGACGTTTCTGGAGATTCTTCCACACTTTGCTCGACACGTCCGATATTTTCATTGCTTTGCATAGTCTTGGACGTCTGGTGTGGGGCCTATTCTCAACTGCTCCGAATTCTGAAGTGCTTGAATAAATGATAAATTGTCGTTTTATGAGACGCCGGACGATTAGGATATTATCGCCTAAATTTATGTAGAGTTGCAATAATTGAACTACAACTATAACAGTTTCACTGCGTTTTTTAGTGTGTATTTATGATAATAAAATAATCATTAATACCCAAACTATCACAAATATCATAAAAAAACAAAATGGTAGCGTGATATTTACCCTACCCTTTATGTCCTCCAATATGAGCATGTGTTCTTTAAACGAAGTTAGTTAGTTTTAATTAAAAAAATGTATGAAATTTAAATTTTTAAATATTTTATGATTTCATAAATCCCTAATTTCTCATTTTTATTTACTATGTTGCTTACTTTCTCCAAGATTTCTCTTAGCTTTTGGCTTAACTTCATGTTTATATTGCAACTATATGATATTTTATTTAATCCTCATTACCTAACCCAATATGTCCCTTTATTTAGGTTATCTTTAATATAAACATCTCTACATAGTGCGTTGTTTTATAGCTTTATGTTCCCATAGTCATGGCTTCAGAACGATATTTTATTATGTTCCCCACGACAACTATGAGCTGATAAACAGTAAAATCGTCAACATCTGATTTTTATGACACATCGAAAGGGACAATCATCGAGCTCATAAAAACCAGTTGACATATTTATGAACATTGGATAAGCGTCGAATCATTGGTAGATGGCGCTCGTAAAAACACCATCGAAAACGAAAGGAAAAAATATAGAAAACGGAGGGGGGTGACAGAGGTGAGAACATTAAATCGTTGGAAGACGCGTACGCAGACTCTCTTTCTGTTCAGATTTAGGCACGTGGTCAGACGTTTTAGACCGTCTATTTTTAGGCACAAGACGACAACGGTTGCCCCTTTGAGCGATGAAGTGAACGTCTACGTGACCGTTTCGGTGTTGTAAAGATTATCGAACGTTTATTGTCGGTGAATATCCCGAATATTTTCTTTTAGAAATAACGTTCTCTTCGACAGGAAGGTATATCCGGCTTTATTGGACATTTATAATTAGTTAAACAAAACATTCTAAAGCTTAAATACTTTATTCATTAATTGTTAATTCATTTAAATCTAAATAATGAATGTAAAATATGTATATCAAACATTAAGACAATTAATCTGTCTACAAGAATATCCTTCTCTATCCAAACATGGAACATTATTAGAAGAGAAGGAAAACAATGTAGGACTATCCAAAAATGAGGGCCCTTTTTTTGAAATAAACTAAAAAGTTTATAGACGATCTTACAAAATATTATACAGCGCGTAACAGAAGAAAAATAATTTAAAAATTCCATGTTATACTGTATATATTATAAAGCAACTATACAATGGAAGATTTACTATTATCGATTAGATTTGCCTTTACTCAAGCTGTTAAACATGAGTCAATGTTTAGTATATTAGCTTATAATAGACCAACAATGTTCACTTGTCGGTACAGCAACAACTGAACACTAAGTAAGATTTTATGTATTCACAGTATATTATTATATATTACTACAATAGCAGTTGCACGCAAGATACTATGTTGTTATGTAAGTGATATGTGGGAACTATTAAACACATGCGAGTATTTTTTTAAATTTTGAATGAAAGGAAATGTTTTCTTAATATTTGTAATGCCAAATATTAAGAAAACAACACATCAATTTGAAAAATTTAAGCAATACATATTCTTGAAGGAAATTGAATTCTCTACAAAAAAGGTCTCATTATAAATTTACGTCAAACAAGCCGTTTTCATGTAATCGTGCTTTGAACATTGATCTGTTTTTACAATTTTACTTCTCAAATTTGAAATTTCTAATTAATGAACAAATGAAGGAAATTGAATGCGCTACAAAAAAGGTATCTTAACATTTTTCGTTAAATTCACTCCGTCCAAAGTTATTCAAGGTTAAAGTTGAATTTAAAAGTAATTTATCGCTTTTTTGCTTTAGACCTCATTTTTTTTACTTGATTATACAATTTAAGGCTTAAAATTGAAAATACTTTTTCTTAAGTACTTGTTATCATTAATTTTTTTCAAAATTCATAATTTATTTAAATCTGATTTTGCTTAAAGAGTTTTTGTTTATCTACGAAAATTCATTTTACTGTATTTAACTAACTCTAGGAGTAAAAAATATGCGGTTTTTTATTTATAAAGCATTTATCTTTAATATTATTTACTTTTATATATGAACTCGCATTTTCAAGCTTCCCGCCCCATCCCCTCTTATTGTTTTGATTTTTCAAAACTTAGTACTATCACGCTTGAAAGTATTCTCCCCTCTCCTTTACGTTTGTAAACGTTCATTAGCTACGTTGTCGAATAGAATTTGATTTGCAATACGGTTTTATCGATGAAGATATACACAATTGGTCCAACATTGACAATTTTTAAGAATGTAACCAATATTTCGAAAAATTGGCAGTCATCAATGATGTAGTGAAACGTGGTGTAGCATTGATTGAAGATTACAATAAGTGTCTCACCAAAGACGAAGAACAACTCTAGTACTTATTATTAGTCGTTAGCGAAAATCGAAAAAATTTCCCTAATTGTAATAAAGTTAATTTGACTGAGTAAATGTTTTTTGAAATTGGTAGTTCGCTATTATTTGTTAGTAATTAGAGATTTGTGATCTTTTCTTTTGCAAAATATGAATTATAAATAAACACGCAATAACAATAACTTGTAATAACAAAAAAATGTCAAGATACCCTTTTCGTAGCGCATTCAGTTTTCTTTAAGAATATGTATTGTATTTTTTCAAATGCTGATTCTTTATTAGTTACAAATTTCAAATTTGAAAAGTAAAATTGTAAAAAAGATCAATGTTCAAGGCACGATTACATGGAAACAGCTTGTTCAACGTAAATTTATAATAAGAACTTTTTTGTAGAGAATTCAATTCCCTTCAAAAATATGTATTGCTCAAATTGATGGTTTAGGATATTGGACGAAAGACGCGATTGCTATTAAAAAACTGAAAGTCGCGAGGATACACTTGCGTACGTGCGTTATCGTGCAACAGTATCACCTGTTTTAGCAACTCAAAAAATCGTATAGAAGCCACTTCTCATCGCCTGTCACGTTTTCAAAGAGACAATCCTTCTGTTTAAATCTTGACAGGAGGCAAATTACTATGTCGTAACGTCTCGCTTTATTTTCTGTGGTAAGCTGGTGCACTGCCCAACGACCAGCCTTCTGAATTTTTCCCAGCTTCTGCAACCGATGATAGCCAGCTTTTGCAACCGAATTTCCTAGCTTCTGCAACCGAAAAGTGATACCCAACTGTTCAGCAAGCTCCTTTTGTGTTTGACAAGGATTTTATTACAACAGCTGATCCAACTGCTCGTCTTCTTTTTTAACTTGAATTTTTTTTTGATGCTCCCGAATAATGTTGATCGGAGAGATCAAAATAACCTATCCGAAACTTTCGGTCTTTTGCATTTATTCTCAGACACCGCATTTCCCTCCAAAGCAGAGCAAATAATTTCTTTCGCCTCGAGAACACTTTATTAGTTGAAAAGCGAACATAATACAGTGCCTCACTTGGCTGTCGAACGATATACACAAATATCCACTTCTCATAACCTGTCAGGATTTTAAACAGAAAATCCTTCTGTTTAAATCTTGACAGCAGACATGTGAGGCATGTTGCGACATTTGTGAGGTTATGTCGTGTAGCTAAGCAATTTTGGTATCCGTTTTTTTGTTATGTTAATAATTGGTAATGGGAAAAAGAGATTTGAACTTAAAATAAAATTATATATATATATATATATATATATATATATATATATATATATATATATATATATATATATGACGTATGACGAACGTTCAAAAGTTAACAAAAGGCACCTCATACCCAATAAATACCCAATGCACTCTCTCAACTATTAGCTTGATTTTCATAATTATAACTAATGAAAACATTTATTATAATAAACGATTATTACAATATTATTTGTTTATTTTTAACAATAAAAATATTTTAAAATAATCGAATTATCGTCACTATTCAAAGTGATGAACAATAAAACATTTATCCATTGTTAATCAAATCATTCACGAGGAAATAATCACAATTTTAACATCCATTTTGTGGTGTATTGCTCATTTAAAATATTAAAAAACTATCTACCCTATATGCAAATAGTTGGACCAATATAAATCAATTAATGTATGTGCCTAAATGTAAAAAATATATAATTTATATTTAATTTGACTACCACATTTTAAATCCAAGGATACAGGATGGGGTAATTAGTATGTAAATTAGTTATATACGAAGTAATATTTTAGGTGTGATATTCACTATACGCGTATGAGTTGTTTTAATAACATCGTAACATTGTTTAATAACATGTAGATGTGGGATGTATAAGGCGTAAATGTAATTATTAATAATATTTAAATCAAAAAGTATTATTGAATATTTAAAATATCGTAATATTTAAAATATCGTAATATTTAAAATATCAAAAAGTATCTGTATATATTCCACTTCAAATTGACTTACCATATTTGAACAATGAGTACTCAGTTCTCTATTTATTTCCATCGTATTATCGAAGGGCGTGTATTTTTCCTTCTGTGACTAAACCTTCCATTCTTGTGCCGACAAAAAGAACAATAAAAACAAGCGATACTGTCTGGTTGTCGATATAAACAGACCGAAGCAAAGTAGCTGACATTACCTCATCGGACAAGGATACGATATGGAAATGAGTTAACAAGTATGACTCACCGTTGAAATTAATACTAGAAGTTTTATGTTCGTTCTTTTTCCCCCCTTTTTTTCTTCTTTCATTTCACCCAGACGCGATAAATTTCGCTTTAAAGATCGTCGATATGATCGGATGAATCATAAAACGATCGAAATTGAATCATCCGGTTAGCAAGGTATGAAATAACCCCTCAAGGTTTTGATATTTTCATATAAGTGATTATACGATTATGCGATTCGTACTTCTATGAGTAAAAGTTTATGTTGAAATATAATATTCCTCAAATTAAGTGTTTATTATGAAATGCTGGGTTTTTCAAAGTATGCCCATCCGAGATCTGTCAGATTAATTGTTACACAAATGAATAATTTTATAGAGTTCGAGGCACGTTCGAAAAGTATGGCCAAATGACTGTTATTTGATAATTATGATTCATTCGATGGCGTGCTGCGGAGTTTCAGTGCGTTTAGTTGTTTGTACGAGGGTTGCTACTTATGTATTCGGAATTGGCAACAATGGTGTTGCTAGGTGCCATCTGACATATACTTCGTAAAGTTTGTATGAGTGACATTTACATTTCAAACAGTGTGCCGCTACTGCGCTTCAAAGTTCTGACACTTTTATTGAAAACATTTTTAAGAGTATATTGGAATTTTTGACACTTTTAGTTTTACATATTGATTCAAATTTATTTTGCTTTACATTGTAATCTTAGTTTTTTTGAATTAAAAGTTTTTCCAAAAACGTGCATTTTTATTAATCTTTGAAACATATTTCATAAATTATTATTTTTATTCAAAATAGTCTCCTTGTGTGTCAATTCAATTTTTTGCAAGGTAAATTAGATTGACGGATGAATTTTTGAGCTCGGTTAAAGATATGTTCTTCAGGATGGCAGTCGACGCTTTTTGAATGGTTTCAATGTCGGCATAATGCTATCCTTTCATCGGTAAATGAAGTTTTTTGAAGAGGAAGAGTCGCAGGGAGCCAAATCAGGCGAGTATGGTGAATGATTGATGGTTAAAAATGCTATTGTTGGTCATAAGATCACTGATGAGTGTCGAGGGATGGGACGGCGCATTATCGTGCAACAAGCGCAAGTTGCCTTCTTGACGGTATTGTGGCTGCACACAACGAATACGCGACAACAGGCGTTTCATAACACTATGATAAAACCCAATATTGATCGTTTGCCCAGGTGGAATGGACTTTTTGTACACAATTCCTTCCGAATCGTAGAAATAAATCAACATTGTTTTGATTTGTTCGACATCTCGAGATGACTTTTTTTCGGATTTGGTTCGCTTTCATGCTTAGTAATTTTGATGCACTAGTAACAATGCTGTACTTTTGGTACTACTAGTACTACTAGTTTTCATCCTTTTTCGATACTTTAATCAAGTCCTTGCAATGTTGGATTCGGAGCAATTTTTGGTCGTCAGTTAATGTTTGTGGAACAAAGCGTGCACAAACCTTCCGAAGTCCAAATGAATTCCGAATTTCCGAATTCCAAATGATCAGCCAAAATGCGATGAATTGAATCTTTGGGCATATTCAATTCCATTTTCATGTATCACAACAAAGATTTTGGCTCATTTTTTATAAACTTACGCACAATTTTAACGCTACTTTGAGTAACCATGGAATTTTTCGGAACAGAATGTTCGTTATTCTTGATGTCCTCACGACCTTTTTTGAATCGTTTAAACCACTAGTGGACTTTGCGACGGGATAAACAATCCTCACCATATACGTGTTCCATTAACTGAAACGTTTCGGAGAATGTTTTACCAAGTTTAAGACAAAGCTTAATATTCGCTCTTTCGAATATTCCAAATTTTGTCAGAACGTCAGTGAAGGATGCGAAATAGCTATTTTTAAAAGTCTTGTTTTCCACGAGAAAACAAGGTTTTTTTTTTCCTCTTTGCATTCGCAACATTTTTTAGGCACGCACCACTGAGAATAGCGAGCGAACTGAGGACAATGTATTTTCAAAAGCGCAATAAAATTATAACATTTTTGTTAATTTCCATCAAATTTCTTTTATCTAATTTCTAATAAAATTACCTAAGAAATTTTCTTATCGATTGGCGGAATTTGTAAATTTAACATAAAAATTTATGGCAGGACAAGTTACCTTTTTCGTTATCAGCATTGCATTATCTGAACTAAATTACGCTCGGCTTTATCGAAGCCCTGAAGCAGAAAACCAGTGAAGCGAGAGTTCTTAGACTCCGAGGGTAATTTGATGAACTGGTTTGATGGTATCGTAAAGGTATTCTTTGTTTTTCCGGAGGAAGTACGGTTTTTTTATGTCTGGATGTTTACATACAATGGCGGACTGTTTCTTAATGGTTGGCTGAATTCTTATTCCTTAATTGTTTTCTGTGACTTTTTGGTTTGCATATGAACAACAGAGCAAATAGTTGGTTTTTTTTATTAACAATAATTTTAATTTTGTTCCTAACTGAAGTTATTCATTTATAAAACAGATGTTATGGTGAGTCTGATTTAAATATTGATAAAAACTGTTGTTGGAATAATATATTTTAAAATAAGTCTGTGTGACAATAGAAAACAATTAAATGATTTTTTTTCTGATAAACAATGGACAAAAGAATAATTTTGTGCTGTGATAATTATTGCAATTTTTTTCTAAATATCGATATAACTACATGGAGAAACAAGGTTTTGACAATATTTTAAATTCTATTGCTCCTAGATGACCTATTTGGACGACTACTTTTTTAATTTATTTTCGAATGACTTTCGGTTGTCTTAGAATCGATCACAATATACAGGAAGGTGCAAAAGAAGGTTCTCCATTTTGAATTAATATATCATGTTTTTGGTTTAACTTTCTTTTTATTTTTTTTTTTGGTTCTTTATAATCGGTATACAGTGCAGAAGTATTACAAATTGTAATTCTTTATTTTGAAAATGAAAGAAGAATTATTTCAATACTATTTTTTTCACAATTTTTAATGCTCATGTCAAGCGTACAATATGCAAATTGTTGTCAAATTTTTGGACACTGGGTCTGTTGGTGACGCTAGAAGATAAGGCAGGCCATAAACAGCAATATCAGCTGAAAACATCTATCGTATAAAGAAAACTGCCAGGAAGCTCCAGGAACTTCAACCCGGCAAATTTTTGCTTAAATGGAAATAAAATGACTGTCCCTAAAGCGTTTTTTAAAAGAAAATTTTCATATGCATCTACACAAAATCCAGTTGGACCAAGGGCTTAATTCTTATGATTTCCAGACGAAGAATTATTGGATCTCTTGATTGAATATTGGATTTCTTTTTGAAAATGGAGAAGAATGAACAGAAACAGTAAATGTGAAAAGTTATAGGCAAATGCTTGAAAATTGGTTTCAGGAAAACGATGCTACAATACGATTTTCTGAAGAGAATCACGAAACAATCGCTAGGTTGTCGCTTAACAGTGTCTAAAGAACTGTCTGAACTTAGTGTTAACATTTGAGTTAATGGTTGCATGCTTAAATGTAAATGCTTCTAGGCAAGAGTGGAAAATTCGACAAGAAATCGCCGCTTAGTTATCAACTCGGGGCTGGGTAAAACTAGATGCCTTCTGAGAGGTTCTTGAGCGTTGGTCATTCGCCAATTGGTAGGTTTTCGATAAACACAAGGTTAATGCACAAACCCAGGATTGAAAGCCTATGATGGGTGCTGATCGGAATTAATAGATGGCTGATGACGTAGTGTAGTTCGGAACAAACATTAAGTTGAAGATCCAGTTGCTATATAGCTTCAGTTGCCAATGAGACTCTAACGTTAAAACTCTATTGTTGTTAAGTGATAGATAATAGTTTTTTGGAAAAATTGGATAACTAAAAGTGAAAAGAATAAGACAGATTACTAATTTATTGATTCTGACTGTAGAGTAATGAAATCTGTTAAATGTTAGTGAAACAACGCCCTAACTAAAATATTGTAAAACCACATTCGCAGACTGAAAATTGTTCGAACCGTCCAAACTAACATTCTCCAATCTTTTTCGAGACTATTTAAAACCATTCTTAAAAGAGAGTATACCCATGTCTACAGCAAGCATTTTCCGTAAATAAATTCTTCACGTTCAAACTTTCCTCCATTACAAATTTTAGCCGGATTTAAAAGCAGTTTTTCGAAAGTTTTGGGTGTCAGTAATTCAAAGTTTTCTAGTTGATGTTTTACAGAGGATTTTCAAAGATTTTCCAGCTGACGACAGAGAAACTGTACGAAAAAAGGAAATAATAAAAAAATGGAAACGAAATAAACGAATATTAATACAATATTATAACATCGGAAACCCCTAAATCCAGCAAGCTGTTTTATTTATTCCTATTATTTTCTTTTTAATTTTAAACTCGTGAAAGTTATTCTACGAGATTCACAAAGAACTCAAACGCTAACATTGTCTGACCAGTTGAAAAATTGCCAGTTGAAACAGCACTGTGATATTTGAATCTTTCATTAGAAGAAATGTTAAAGCCCTAGAATCTCTCGTTTATCATATCGCGTAATATCATAAAACAATATGTACTTTGTACATATGTATGTATGTATGTATATATATATATATATATATATACATATATATATATATATATATATATATATATATATATATATATATATATATATATATATATATATATATATATATATATATATATATAATGTATACTTTTTTAAAGTGCTCGGGAAAATAGGTTCGAATAGTGCCAGGCTTGCATAGACTCAAATGGTGGATATTTTGAACATTTAGTTTAATAAAATAATTAGTCATGTTTCTTAATGTGATGTGAATCGTTTAAAATGTGTTATGTTATTATGGTGAAAAAATTAGTATTAGTCGTTTCAACTTTGACATTAAACAACATTAAGGTGTAAGTTTTCCTTTTTGGTTTTGTAAAAAACAAACCAAATTTATGATAAAACGTATATAATAAAGGGCTATTAAATTAATCCATTTTATTTGCACATAACACCTTAAGAGGACAATGAATTTGAAATTAAAAATAAAATATTTTTTCATGGAAATCATGCATTTTGCAAATCATGCATTTTGGATACATGTTCGGGAAACTTGTTCGAAATAATATAAAAAGTCGATGACTAAATATATGAAAGTTATTTCCTTTGCACCCTGTTCATATACATATTTTAGCCTATTAACCAGACTTTTTATTCAGCTGTTATCTTTCTCCTCTCATTACCTTAGTTCTGCAGCTCCCTCCCAGGTTTCTGTTGGTCTTCCTCTTTTTTTTTTGACTGTGAGTCGTTCGTCGCCAATTTCTGTTGTGTCCGAATCAAATCTGTACTCCAAACTTCTATACAAATCATCGAATAAAATTTATTTCTGTTGACACATGCACACGCACACGCACGCACACACACAGATATATATATATATATATATATATATATATATATATATATATATATATATATATATATATATATATACTGGCTTGCCCGACAGACGTTCTTATATATATATATATATATATATATATATATATATATATATATATATATACTGGCTTGCCCGACAGACGTTCTTCTGCCCTTTCCATTATTAAAGATATATATTTTAATAATTTACCTTTTATTGTTACTACATCACTTGGTTTTTTTAATAAGTGATATTAAATTCCTTTTTTTAACAATAAAGAATGAAAATGGTGAGTTTATTAACGCGATAACACATAATGATGTTCATATGTCATATTGTGTAAATATGAATCATTTTGTTTTATAAATATAGAATTTGTTAATAACTTGACTACAGCGCCACGTAGTGGATCCTAGCATAGCTATGAAACATCGTGTCGACAAATATATTGTGGGAATATGACCTCAATCGGTCAAGTCGTCCAGAACTTACAGGATCACAACAGAAGCACATATATATATATATATATATATATATATTGCAAATATATATATATATATATATATATATATATATATATATATATATATATATATATATATATATATATATATATATATATATTTGCAATTTCTTTGGACGGCATCTAATAAGACAACAGTAGCTCGGCGTTATACACCCACAATTGTCTCAGTCTCATTGGACAAAGAAAATCGGAAAACTACATGAATAGACAGACCCTCCGACGTGAAGTCAGCGAAGGTATGGGTTGTTTGATTGTAGGTAGGGTTTGTGTGTTCTTGACCGACAGAACATATATCGGCGCCCTGATGAGTCTAACCACCAACAGATGAAACATGTGCCCTGCAATGTTGCGGATGGGTGGGGCTCGGTCCCGGTGAAGCAACTAACATATATATATATATATATATATATATATATATATATATATATATATATATATATATATATATATATATACAAATATAAATATATATATATATATATATATATATATATATATATATATATATATATATATATATATATATATAATATATATTACATCTAATATTTTCACGGATGGTAGGTAATGGGTCTAAATCATTCCGGGTGTCGATCCGTTACGACGAAGAGTTTCGCGTTCGACGTTTCGCTAAAATCTCATTTATATCTATGGTTAAACCATTGAACATAATTGGTTACCTTTAACTCCCGATACGTATGATTTGTATACGAATTTATTATGTCCTTTTGTTCAATATTCATTGAGCAGTTTGATGGACAACTATATCCTCTGTCTTATGGTTATATATACCAATCATCAATATATCGTTAATCACTTGAAGATCATTTGTTAGCTTCGACACCAGATACGTGTAATCTTCAAACCAATTTATTATGTCCTCTTTGTTGATACTGAGAACATTTGTTGACCAATTTCTCAATATATATTTTATGTCTTTATAGTGTTGAGATATAACGATTTGGTGATCAGCAAAGTGCAAGGGTCCCATTTGCATCGGCCCACAATCTGACCACCGTAAAAAAGTAAGATACAAAGGCTGATGGGCCAAATTCATAGGACTGGAGATACGCCACAGATGTTTTTCACCTCATTACTTAGTTCTCCATCGAGTTGACACTTGAGCAGGATATCATCTTAGATATGCTCATTATTTCCCATTTTCTGCTTCAAACGTTTCTTAAAAACTTAAATAAAACGTAAATCGTTTGTAATATTGGTAACGTGAAAAACGATACTATTATTAGACCTGATGATATATGGATTGTGTACTATATTTAGAATTTCCTAAGATGCTCTTTGAATCCGCTGAATAAATTAGATATTTTTACAAGAGTATATACGAATAGAGTTTATTGTGTAAAATCCTGTGACAAAACATGCTTGGTTCCATTCGTAATATTGTGAAAAATTATTCACGGTATATTAAGACGAAATGACAAACTTGCGTCATTACTGTTTAAAAATACTTTTTTTTCTATCTTCGTTGACATTTAGTTGTTATTGTGCAAAAGTTAAGATCCATATTTTATGTATTAAAGGAAATGTAAAAAACTATTTTGATTTTTTATGCATAAGCAATACCGGTCATAATACCAATCATAACATCGAAAAAAAAAACTTTCTTATGTATCGATTTTGTTTGATTCAATATATCTCAAGTAATTTAATTTATCATATTTCCAGTTTAATTATATTTTAATTTTTTTAAATTTTTTTTATTAATATTTCGAATTTATGAATTAATTTATTTTAAAGCGACACAATAATCTGTAACAACGGTATTTCTTTAAAGTTATGCAGATATTGTATATAGAATATTACATATTGGTTTTAATGCATATTACATGGATTTTAACCCAAAATGTTACTCAATCTGTAAAACAATCCGATGCATATATTACATTCGGCTTTTAAAGGAATTGTACATTGGAAGGTTTACTTGAATTACTTCTGGCATTATGTTCTTACTAGAATTCGTGCTAGGTGGTATTCATTGTACAAATTACTTAATTGCAAAAAAAAGTCAGGTTTAGCGGTAGTGTGAAATTAGTCACACCGTTGCGTATACCGATATTACATAACTGAGCAAAACATTTTTAAAGGCGGTACCACGGAAAATTTCAGAAAACTGAAAGTCAGTCAATTTCTATAAAAATTTGCTGCTTGATAGAGAAAATAATTGCAAATCGAATGGCGACAAACGCAGTTCCATATCTTGAACGACCTTTGAGATATTCACAAAAAACCCATAAAGGAGTGTGATTTTCGCAAAATTTCCAGTTTTTGAAAAATTTCGAAAACTCAATGACATAAAGCAAAACGGCTGCAAGAATAACGATGAACGTTGTATGGAGTGTCAAATATCCGGAAATGAGTCTATTCTAATGGTTTTTCTAATGATCTTTGGAATTTTGAGCGAAAATTTCAGAAAAAACAAAGTCAGGTAATTCCTATGAAAATATGTTACTAGATAGATAAAATAATGACGAATCGAATGGTGACAAGCGCAATTCGATATTTCGAATGGTTTTCGAGATGTTCGCAAAAATCCATCGAAGAGTGTCACTTTCGCAAAATTTCCAATTGTTGAACTTGAAAATTAAATAAGATAAAGCAAAATGGCTGTTAGAACATTCATGAGCATTGTTTAGACTGCCTAATATCCGAAAATGATTCTATTCTATGTTATGAAACAATTTGAAAAGTGTGTTCCATGGGAAGTTTTAGAAACAGTGAGTCAATTTCTATGAAAATATATTACTAGAAAGAAAAAATAATGGTGATAAGCGCAGTTCGATATCTCTAACATATACCAATCGATTGTTAACATTTCTTTAACAGCGTCGATGTTTTTTGCAACAGATGTTTGCGTATATTGATGAAATTTGTCATTGAGACTTGTGTCGTATTCAGATTCAAATTCTGTAAGTTAACTACAATACTTCTATTGAAGGTTTGTTCATCAGCAAAAGCCGAGTAAAGACGTTAGATGCACCATTAAGTTGACGATATTCAAAATATTAAAAAATATAAAATAGTAAAAAAAATTACTTGGTTTTTTCTTATTTATAAATTTTATTTATCATAAAGATGTAAAATTGTTACGACAGTGGTACCAGGTGTGGCGGTTAATAATTCTTGATTTTTTCTTAAAAAAAACACCTTTAATTGGGGAGGAAGGTAAAAAAATGATTTATTCAAAGTATGCGCCATTGCTAGCTACATAGCACATTTTTCTCATCTCTCTGGCAATTTGTGGATGCCCTCCCAGAAAAACCGAAAATTTTTTTGAGGCGGTCCGTCCAGTCATCATGCTATTTTCCGACATTTCCGTAATTGTTGAAGTGTTTCATGGAAAGTGCGTAAGACATCGATGAAACCAAGTGGTAGTTGGAAAGGACCAAGTCTGGTAAGTACGGCAGATGAGGCAAGAGTACCCAGCCAAGTGCAGAAATGGTGTCTCTGACTACTTTTGTTGCGTATTATGGGGCGTTGTCGGGCTGCATATTCTTCCAACAATGTTTGCAATTCGGCATCTTCAAATTTTTTCAGTTGGGTTGGGCGTTCTTTGTCTCTCAAGTCGAAATCACCATTATTGAATCGTCTAAACCGCCTTCAAGCATCTGGCGTTGGGACATTGTCACCGTAAGTTTCTATACTTACGGTATTGGTTTTGATTGAAAAAGAAAATCAGCACTTGCCGCAAATGCTATTTATTTGTCTCGAAACTCAACAAGTTTACCACACGAAAATTATGACGCTAACTCGAAATCGTTTAAACATCAATAGCATTTTTAAATGTATCGCATAGCAATAAAATAACATAAGAGATTAGACTGTAAACCGACCTTAAGTTTCCAGCTTATCCATATCCAGCCATCTCTTAAAAAAATAAAAATTATTAACCGTTACCCCTGGTATTAATAAAACAACTAAAATCGAATTGTGCAGTTGCAGAAACTTTTGCATTGACCTATGTATAGGTAGGTGGTTTAAAACTTTTTTTATAAAAAAGATGTCAACATTGTTTCAATTTATTTATGGTATCGTAAAATGTTCAACATTAAATAGGGAACAAATCTCGAGTTTCCATATCGGGTATGGATTGTAAATCCTGATAAAAATAGTCGTGCAGTCCATCGCATGTTGTTTTATATAATGCGTGTGATTCCATCCTTCCCACTCTATAAAAAAACACGGTGATTTGTGGATTAATTCTAACCCAATCGTTAAAGCGATCGTAAAACCGTGCTTTTTCAGTGCTGTACAAGAGAAAACTTGCAGTAAACCCAACGATAAATTAACGATATCATTAAAAATGAATATGGCCGAAGGAAATATTCGAAACGAGATATGAGACACTTAGATTGAATTATACGTCGACTTAAACGGCGATGGTGGAAATTATTTGGAACAGGCTACAGTTTGTACATCCGCAAAAAAAGCGGAAGCAGGTGTGGTCGGCGTTTCCCCTATTAAGGGCGGTAATTCAAAGCCCCCGGTCTTCGAGGAAATGGAATTGCGAGACATAGTTGCATGTCTAAGTTTAAACTGAATTTTTGTTCAATTTATTATGGACGTACAGATGCAGTAGTGAGATTGTTTTTAACGTATAAGCAAGTCTGTTGTGAAATATTCAAGAAATAAGTACATCGAAATAAATTTACTTAGATTCAGATTTTGAAACTCATTATACTAATCCTCAAAACTATATTCTTGGTTGACTTTGAATTATTACTTTAGTGAATATATGTTCTGGATTGATTTCTGGTACAGTACAGATACTTAGTTATTCACTGTTAAAAACATTTTTACCTAGAGGTTATTCCTCAATTTATAAGCCGTTGTTTTCGATGACCTCAACTCATCTTTGAGTCAGTAACTCCTCTTCGGTACCATGACGTGCCTCTTCTTAAAATGTCAGCATGAAGAGTCTCCGGGGACGACCTGATTTTCTCTTCTCTTCAAGACTTATGTCTCGCTTCCGGAACTTTTTGAACCAGAGCTGAGTGTTGCGGATTGACACAGCAATTTCCCCCTCTACTTCGCAAATCTTGCGAGCGGTTTCAGTCGATTTGGGGCCTTTTTTCAAACAATGTCTTAAAATTGCCAACATGTTGCGACATATTTCACTCATTTTAACGTTTTTGTTAAAACCCGTCAACTGAACATTTCGTAGTGGAATCACTTTAATACAAAAGGAGGAATTTTTATTTGTCGGAGCAAAAACTTTAAATAAGTAGATTCTAGAATGTTTTGAATGTTTGAAGTACAAAATTCTTGCTTATAAGAAATGTTTTAAACTGAAGATACTATGTTAACTAAGGATAAGGTTAGTAACGAATGCTACAGTTAGGAGTCTTTAATATATATTATGAATTACATCCATTGACCTCAGATATGATTCAAAAATCATAGCAAAGATTATACTACCATAGTTCTACCATAGATTTAATAATATATGAGGGTAATCCCAGAAGTACAAGACCTATTAAAGAAAACACAATAAATTTGAGAAAAATTATTTTTATTTCTCTTCTTTGGAGCGGATTCTCCCCTTTCAGTCCATTGTTTGGACTGTTCTTTCGTATCAGGTGTGAAGTAATGGATCCATGTTTCATCCATGGTTATGAATCGACGCAAAAACTCAGCTTTATTCCTGTAAAACTTCGCCAAACACTCGATTGTAATATCCTCACGACGCTGTTTTTCTTCCATTGTGAGTAATCGAGGCACCCATCTTGCGCACAGCGTGTTCATGTCAAATTTTCAGTCAATATGCGATGTACAGCACTTTTTGAAGTGCTTACCATGTCTGCTAGTTCGCACACTTTCGGTCGACGGTCATCCAATACAATTTTGTGAACTTTCTTCACCATTTCTAGCGTGGTCACCTCATTTGGTCGACCACTGCGATTTTCGTCTTGGCAGCTCGTACGGCCTCGTTTAAATTCTGCTGCTCAATATTTTACTATTGTAAAAGAAGGAGCAGACTCCCTCAGAGTAGAATTTAGCTCCGCTTTGATATCGGCTGGACTGAGACCTTTCAAATGAAAGTATTGTATCACATAACAATGACCAATTTTTTCTATGTTTACAAATTTACTGAGAGTTCACTATCAACGACTGCCAACAAATACTTAATAACGTAGTGTTGTCAAACTTCAAACTTAAGCTTTATACTGTTGGTACTTTCTACCATAGTTATTATTTTCTTACAACAACCGCCATCTATACGTCAGGTCGGGTACTTCTGGGTCTACCTTCATATTTATGTGTTTTAAAGAGACAAGGGTGATCTCAGGTGAAACTTGAAAGCATTTTCAGAATTTCAGAGTAACAGTCTAGTTAAAATTATTTGAACAGATTTTTTTTGTAAAGGATCTCTGACAGATGATGTTCAGAAAGTTAACAAACACTAATTTTACATTTTTTAAATTTAATGAAGGCTTCACTAATTCATCCATTCGTTTACGAAAGACTAAATGTGTCAGAACTTTAAAATGAGGAACAATGACAATAAAGTAATAATCCGATAATTTTAAATTTATCTTGAACAATAAATAATTGCATTATGTTTTGAACATAATGTTCAAATGTCCTCTTCCGCTTTGTCAGGTCGAATATATTCTGGAGACCCAACTTTCGATTACTCTTTGACAAATATTGAGGAAAATTATTTTCAATCGTGGCCGGAATGTTTCGTTTAAGGTCAATAATTGTTTGGGCCTTATTTCTGTATATCAGACATTTAATAAAACCTAATAAAAAATAATCCAAAAGCGTGAGATCCCATGATCTTGGTGGCCAGTTAGAAAATACCATTTCGAGAAATAACGCGCTCAGGAAACTTTTTTTGCAATACATCGCTTATCTGGCAAGATGTGTGACACTGTGACACCATTTTGCAGAAAGAAAACATTGTTTATATCCACATTTATCACTTTAGGCCAAATATATTCTGTTGGCATATTCCAATAGCATTCTCCATTAAGAATATCACGTCTGTAGTCCAAGAATCGCACCAAACACTTATTTTCTGAGAATGAAGAGATAAGTCCTGAATCATTTGAAGATTTTCATTGGCCCAAATCCTGCAGTTATGTTTATTCACAAATCTATCAAGCCAGAAGTGCGCTTCGTCGGAAGAGAATATTTTTTTCCTCAAAATTAGATCTCCAGAATGCACAGACGAATCTGAGGTAAGTATTTGAATTTTCTTCAAGATAAAATAAAAATTATCGGATTATCACTTGTAGTTATCATCGTGTCTCATTTTACATTTCTGACGCTCTTATCGGGCATCCCTCTTTATTGGCCTTATATTGTATATGTATCTTGTATATTGATCTTATATATCTTTAAATATTTTTTGTTAGTGAAATTTGATAATTCATTTCTATATTAAAACTATGAGGCTCAAAAGTGTATAAAATTCAAATGACGTAAGCAGCTATTAACAAAAAAAAAACAACGAAAAACATTCCTTTTCATTGCTGTTTGTCGATAAGATGGATCTGAAATTGACATTTTACAAAACTCGTTAGCAGACGAGAAAACAAAAACATAATTTATTCTTTGACCGGGGTCGTCATTTGGAAACCGTTACACCTAATGCTATTCATCACAGGTATGATGATGGGTACTTTCTTTTATTTCAGCTGTATTGTTTCGTTCTCATTCGTTAGCTCTTCAACTATGAATAGGTAAAATAAATTTTGTTTTTGCTAGGAAGTTTTTTTCTATATTGTAACGGTTTTGTTGTAGCATACTTAACTAATTAAAATTATTTTTCTTGAATGAAACTTAAGAAAATAGAATAATATCATAATATGCATTTTTCGTTCAAAATACTGGGTGCGGAAGAGAAATTAATCAAAATATTTTATATCAAAAATTGGAAGTATACCACGTTACAGAAGAAAAAAAGCTTTTTATTTTTTAATGGCTGTTTTTTCGGCTTTCAACAATCAAACAACGATACTTGTTTGATTGTTGAGCTGATTTTGGGTCATAAACGTAGATCCATGTTTCATCACCATTAATTATGCATTTGAAAATGTCATTATCCACAGATGATCTTCAGCAACTTCAACACACAGCAATGTTTTTGGAATAAGACGAGAAGAAACAGGAGATGAGCAAAAATTATTTTTCAGAATTGATTGAGTTGATTCAAACGATATTCCTGTAAGATTTATAATGTTGCTAATACTTAATAGGCGATTACTTAGTACATGATCCTTGATTTGGGTAATGCTTTCTTCATTGGTTGATTATATTTCCATTCTAATGACCATGCCAATAACATGGTCATTAGAGTGGCACATGGTCATTAGGATAGCACAAAATTGTTGCTACTGGTGTGAAGAAAACCCTAAAAAGAAACATGAAAGGCCTCGGCATAGCCCGAAGGGCATACGTTTGATGAATAATTTGAAGGATACACTGAGGACACTTGGTTCCAACGCAACGGAGCCGCCTGCCACACTTGCAATCCCTCTTTGCTAGTCGTTCAGGCGCTTATTCCGGGAAAACTGATTTCTCGAAGAGGAGACATTCAGTGAACGTCCCCCCCCCCTCCCCCCCGCCTCTGAAGCCCAGACCTGATTGCCTGTGATTTTTATGGGGATATCTTAAAAGTCAAGTGTACCGTAACCGCCCCGCCACTTTGGAAGATCTGAAAAAGAATATATGGCAAGAAATCGAAGCCGTAACTGCAGATACTTGCTGCCGCGTCATGGGAAATTTTAGAAGTCGGTTTCAGGAGTACCAGTACCGAAATGGAGCACATTGTAATAGGCAATGTAATCGTCAGAACCTAAATTTCCAAGAATTTTTGTAAATTTTAAAAATAAATTTGTTAAAACTGATGATGAACTTTTTTTTTATTTTTTTTTATCTTTTTGTTTCGAAACTTTTTGTTTAATCTACTTTTTCCATTTACTAAATTTGATTTTCTTTATAATTTGACTATGTTGCCTGATTTATCGCAATAAAAATACTATTAAAGCATTACCGTGGTTAACAGTTGGCGTTGTTCATATTCCTAATAATATTTCGTCCTTTCATTTGTTGAGCATCGCTTAGATACTTTTCTGTTTAAAAGATCGTACTTCATTAATATATTGTCCATTCTTTGAGCGTTCATGTATACTATGTTCTGTTTCGCTTGAGTTCGAGATTATGGTTTACATCATCTCAAGTCAACAGATAGTAAACATTATTTAACAGCAACAAAGAATAATGTATTTTCACAAGTTTCATTTAAAGTGTCAATTAACTGAGAAGTATTTTAGTATCTTTTGGATTGTATTAGATTCTATTTCTACACTATAGCGTCGTTAGAATTGTGAAGACAAATAAAAATAATGAAACAATTTTAAACAATTTTAGATAATTTAAAATATAATAAAATTTTTGTCATCATTCTGACGAAGATACAGTATTATAGAAACGCATCAAATATAATTATAAGTAGGTGGAAATTAGACAGGAAAAGTCCTTTTTTAAACATTTTAGTATCTTAATTTTTTCCCGGTTTCTGTTTCCCAATAAAAAATATCGTATGTATTGATATCATTGTATGAAATTACGGCTTTTTTGCCGTTTGCCATTTGCTAAAGGGTGGAACTAGTACCATGCTACTATTTTGTTTTGGCGCCATCTTTCATTCATAACAATATTCAATTATTATTGTTCATTTGTAATAATAATTTTGGCTGTTGTGTAGTGCAGAAGTGCAAGTTTTTCAAGAAATTTCATAAAAAAAAATTATAAGTCTACGTGAATTTTAGCGAAAATATCTTAATCTTCGGAAATGTATTGTTTATTCAAGCAATTTCAAGAATTTCGAATAGTTGGGGATAGTTCATGCAGAGGCCCAAGAAGAGTTCGAAACGCTGAAAACATAGCACGTGTGGAGGAGTCAACAGAAAAGTCGATTCGACGACGTGGTGTACAATTATGAAGTGACTTGTACATGTTTCCTTATAAGATTCAAATTGTTCAAGACCTGTTGTCTACAGATAATAATAATTGATGGCTTCTGATTATTTTTTATGTGCATTAAGGATTTGAAGGAAGCGGTTTTAATAAATAAGTCAAAACCATATAGCAACTCAAGGACAACATCTCTGCTGAAATTGCTGCATTAACACCAGATATGTTGACACAAAGGTTATGGAATGTGTTAAAAAGGGCGCAAAGTTAAGTTAAGTTGTGTTAAATTAATTAACACAAAATTTAAAGACGAGACAGAAAAAATATTATCGTCTCTTGAAAAGTTCGCGGAGCGGAAATGATAAAGTAAGTTTATAGTTGAAAAAATTACTTTATTCTTCCGTATATTTTCCCTTAAGCTCAATAAATTTTTTTCACAGGTTGTCAAATTCATTTATTCCACCTATGAAGTGATATTCTGGAAGTCCTTCAAAATACTCATCTACGGCTGCTATAACTTCTTCATTTGATGAGAAATGTTTACCACGTAATTTTTTGAGGCCAGAGGGAGCCAGATCTGGTGAATATGGTGGATGCTCCAATAATTCGTAATGTAACTCCTTCAATTTGGCAATTGCAAGAACATCTCTGTGAGCCAGCACATTGGTGAAAAATGATTGAATTTTTTCTTCGCTAAACCAAATCTTTCCTCACGAATTCATTCATCCAATTGATCTAAAAGGTTTGAGTTATAGTTATTGTTTGACCGGTTTGAAGGTAATCAGTTAACAAAATGCCTTTTGCATCCCAAAAAATTGATGCCATAAACTTTTTGGTTGATTTTGACCACTTTGGCTGCTTCGGAGGTAAACAACGAGGCTCAGTCCACTCTGCAGTTTGTTGTCGCAGTTCCGGATCATAGTGGTAAACCCAAGTCTTATCCATATGTACAAAACGACGTTTAAAATCTAATTTATTCTTTAAAAAAATCCAAATGTTGGTTAGAAAGTTTTACTCGAAGTCGTTTTTGATCAGAATTTAACCCATCTTGCACATAGCTTTCTCAAGCCCAATCCCTTTTTCAAAATATGAAACACCCGTTCGATTGAGATGTCCACGGCCTTAGCAACTTCACTCAAAATCAATTATCTGTCATCCATAACCATATAATGTATAGAATTAATTATTTGTTCAGTAGTTGCACTTATTGGACGTCCAGAACGAGGATCATCATCCAGGCTTCTTGCACGACCACGGTTGAAACTCACCTGTCCACTTATAAATCATTGTTTTTGAAGGACTGTTCCTTTAGAAGGACTCTCATAATACATTTACCATTTCACTATGAATTTCCATTTAAACCTTTTTTTACAAAGAATTTAATCACTGCACGATTTTCAACATTTTCCATTTTAAAAAATAATACTGATACTGTTAAAATATAACACTTCACTGCTCTATAGGTGTCGCTCCGCGAACATTTCAATTATCTTAGTGAGTCAAGTATATATATATATATATATATATATATATATATATATATATATATATATATATATATATATATATATATATATATATATATATATATATATATATTTATATATACACCGTGTCAATATCTTGTAAGGAATTTTTTTGCAGTTTACCGTTCACTATATCCCTTCTCCCGAGTAAACAGGAAAGGTAAACAGATAAGCATAGTAATGAGAATAGTCACCGATTTTGGGTAAACATTTGCTTAAGTGAATTAATATTACGATAATAAGACACCTCAGTAATACAAAGCAATATCGAAGAAAGTAAAAGTAAAGTGTTTTGGGTTAGAGGCGCATCAGCAACTATGCTATTTAGCGACTGGACCTACAGCTTAACGTGGGTTCCGAACCACGGTCATCAGTTTCCGACAAACCCAGGCCAGCACCCCCCTCGGGCTATAAACCCTTGGTTATGTGCCTACCCATAAGTCTATCAGGAAACCTACCGACTGGCGAGTGACCAACGTAGAACACTTTTCAGAAGGCATCCGGCCTTACCCAGCCTATAACTGGCGTGACTGAGGGGTAATTCGTAGTCGGATTTTACATTTTTGCCTAGAAACAATCACAAACATTTAGGAAAGATAAACGGACAGAAGAAAGAAAAATAACCATCCGAGCGCTGGAATCGAACTAGCTACCGCTCCAGCGTGGATTCGGCAAAGCAGACGCTCTTACCGCCGCACCAACGCGACCGGCAATATCGAAGAGAACTAAGAAATTTTTAAGTATTATATTATTATTATTCTCGCCAAAAGTAATGGTCAGTGTTAGTGTTCATAGAAAATTTTAAAAAAACAATAAATTAGGTATTTGTAACCAATATCCTGATGAGTGATGCACCATTCAAGTTTTTGTCATCAGCTTGCGAAAATTATTATACGAAAATAGACAGTTTAAGATTCTGACGCACTTTTAATCACACGGTAGGAAAGTGTATCGTATTGTCATATTCTATATAAATAATCTATCACAATAAAATGTATTTATTAGCTTTATAGTCTGCTAAGCTTTATTTCTTTTTCGGTAACGATTGATATGATGTACATTTTTAGTTGACACACCCTAATGTTTTACTTGCATATTTAATGGACATAACCACTTTTAACATCTGGTACCCTGATGGTGCAGCTGGAAAATTTACTACCTAGTTTTTTATTAAATTCGTTAATAAACATACGACTCGTGCACCACAAACATCTAACATTGAGTTCTTTATGTTTTTGTAGTTATACTTGGTCTCAACTAAGCAGATATGGAAGGTAATGAAAGAAGGCTATCGAATCTTGATTCGCTTTTAATTGGTTTATGAGTCGCATTAAAATATCCTTAACGTAAGGTTATCCCCTAATAAAGTTAAAACTAACGCGTGTTAACTATTATTCTGATAATAAATGTTGTGATAAATAACATTACAACATAATGTTTAGTGCAACATCTACGTTAACTTCTATTTTTAGATAGGAAATAAAACTATAATGTTTTAACATTCCTCTATTTTAATAAATACATTTATTAATATGTAATCTTAAAAGGTAGCCCCAAGAGCGAACATCAGTTCTCGATAAATGAAGTTAAGCGACGTCGGTAGCCGCCGATATCTGGAAGGGTGGCCGTAATATCCAATCCTAATAAACTAAAGCAGTAGATTATATCCAGGCAATCAGCTCTTCCAATACCAAGGCAAAAAAAATGTCAAAAAGGATATACTCTCTGGTGGAAATTTGAAGGAATACTTAACTTTGAGTTGGTTTTTGATGGTAGATATATTAATTTTGAACTCTACCTCCAAAATATCCAGCTTTGGTCAACCGTAAAAAAGTTTTCTTGGAGCAAGGCCACACTACAATCCTAACACTCAAACATTAATTGGACGAATTGGACTTTGAACTTCTGCCTTACACACAGCATAAAGCTTCAACCTCGCTCCATCAGATTACCAAAAAAACTCTGAAAAAAACTGAAGAAAATCTAAAAACTCGCTGCATCCAGGTTTTTCACTCTAAAGACTCATCGTGGTTCCGAAAAGAAATAAAGTTACTGGCTCAAAGATGGATTGAAATCGGAGAAAACAGCGGTCTATATATCGGAGAACAGCTTCCAGGTATAAATTTTTTAAACAGTGGATAACTAAATATATCAAAAACACAAATATTTTTGTTACAAGCTAGTGATAAACAGAAGTGTAAAATCCGACAACGAATTGCTTCATAGTCATGACAGTAACCAGTTTGGATAAGGCCGAACACCTTTTGAGAGTTGTACTATGCTGACCACTCGTCAGTTAATAGACTTTTCGAAAAGTTAAAAGGTTAAGAACAGATCAAGAATTGGTATTAAACTCGAAGACTAAGAGATCTGGAGAATCTTCTCCAGAGTAAACCATCTCCTGATGATGCTAACATGGTTAGCAAAACGCGCGTCGAGACGTTTAAAAAAAGTGATTTGATGTTTAGTGGTAAATCTCTTCGAGTTTAGTGTTTCACATCAAAGGTTTCAATAGAAGAATTGATAGCTTAAGAGATGTTCTAACCGAGATTAATCGATAGCTGATGAGCGTGGTTCAAGGTCCATGTTAAGGCGTTTTTCCAGTTGCGAAATATTGCAAATGATTGACGCGTATTTGACTTAAAAGTAACTAACTTCCCAACAGTTTTTTTTACATTTAATTTGGAAGCTGAAGGTTGCGCCTTTTATGTTTTCAAAGTAATCTTATTAGAATAATGGCCTTTTGCGGCTGGATCAATTTTTTTTAAAAAAGTTAAAAAGTGACAATTAAAAGTAATAGCTGAAGTTAAAAAATATTTTTTATTTAGAATAGAATGACTATTTTTGTAATAAAGTTGAACAAATGGTACATGTTGCACCAAACTATACCATATTATTTTTATAAATTACAACTATTTAGTTTTTCAAATGTCTCTCAATTCCCAATATGCCAAATAAAAAATACAGTTGTAAAACATGTAATAGATTAGCTGTCAAGAAAACCTTTATATACTTTTTCAAAGTTTTAATCGACTGTATCAGAATCACATAATTTTTTTCATGCGAAAATGTCAAGTTTTGTGCCGAATAAGCGTCATTTGCGGGAATCCTTTTGATTTACTTCTTTAATTTGAAGAAATCTGCATCTGAGGAGCATCGATTACGAGGCATATGGTGAGGCTGCTTTAAGTGACAGAAGATGTCGTGAGTGGTTTCAAAAGTTTAAAAATGGTGAATTAGACGTGGAAGACAAAGAACGCAGTGGAAGGCCGAAAGTGTATGAAGACACGGAATCGGAAGTATTATTGGAGAAAGATTCATCCTAAACGTAAAAAGAACTTGCACTTACATTAGAAGTGGCTCAACAAGGTTCTATATGAACTGAAGCCGAGAAACGCTGAACGATGGTTTTGCATGAGTGAAATGCTGTTTGCCAGGCATAAAAAAGGGGTTTTATGCATGATATAGTCTGGTGATGAAAAATGGATCCACTACGATAAGCCAAAGAAAAGAAAATCATGGCGACCACCTGGTCATACTTAAACATCGATAGCCAAACCGAATATTCATGAAAAAATAACTCATGATGTGTATTTGGTGGGATCAGCTTGGTGTCGTATATTATGAGTTGCTCAAACCGAGCGGAACCATTATTGGAGATCTCTACCGAACACAATTAATGAGATTGAGCCGAGCACAAGGAAATACGCGCCCATTACTACTCCAGACTCGACAAAATTATTCTCCTACATGGTAATGCTCGACCGCATGTTGCGAAGCCGGTCTAAACCTCTTTGGAAACACTTAATTGGGAAATCCTACCCCACCCGCCGGATGATCTGTCTGAACAGCGTTTACATCATATGAAGGTACCAAAAATTGGGTCGATTCGTGAATAGCCTCAAAAGATGAAGAGTTCTTCTGACATGGTATCCGAATGCTGCCAGAAAGACGGGAAAAAGTAGTGGCTAGTGATGGACAATACTTTGAATAAAACGTAATGTACCGTTCTTTTACAATAAATTCCTAATTTTTTTATAGCAAACGGCGGAAACTTATTTGTACACCTTTATTATATATTATATATATATATATATATATATATATATATATATATATATATATATATATATATATATATATATATATATATATATATATACAGGGTTAGTCCAATAAATATCGGGACTGATTTATTCCTACCAAAGGGAAGGGGTGGAAGGTGGATTTTATAAGTGATATTGGATATGTCAGATGACCTAGGAAACCTGGATCAATTGTCTCAAGTTGAACAAATCCGCTACCGACATTTTTCTCATGATCCGTGAGGCTTACAAGGACGAAGCCATGTCCAGACCATATGTTTTTGAGTGACAAAAGATTCAAAGGAGGCCGGGAAAACATTAAAGACGAACAACGCGCTGGACGTCTGATCTCGGTCCAAACCGAAGAACATGTAGCCAAAGTTCGAGAATTTCCGAATTTCCGTTTGCTTTAATCAATTTTACATTTATCTTCTCTTCTTTACACTTGTTAATATCCTTACCGCTAAATAAATAATTCTTAATTTTTACATTAAAAAATCATTCGCTTATATTCGTTGACTCATCTAGTCCTAGTGTTTTCGGTCGTAGTGTTAAGGTTTTAACGGTTCTTGTGTATTCTGAGTGCATTATCAGTGTGATTGTTCATTATCTTCAGTGGATCTATGACAACATTAAAAATGGAATCTAACTCTATTTATATGACCGTCAATGTTAAGTTACGTAAAACAAAGTGTCTTTACAAAAGCTCGAACTTTTTTAGAAAATGTCAAAACTTATTTGCTTTACTCGCGAGCAACTAAACGAACGCGTTCGAAACTTCACAGCATAGTCATCTAAGATACCAGTCTTAAAAAAATATCATTGTTATTTGGTTATTCTGGCGTCATCTATGTCAAGCCTAAAACTTAAATAACTTGAATAACCCTTGTAAGTAACAATGTACCATATCGAGTAACAACAATTACCTTTGCTCACCATATTTGGAATACATTATGCTGCCATGTAATAGAAAATAAATATAACCGTTTTACAGACATGCGCTGAGAGTTATCTAGCATCTTAATTCACGAGATTCTACTCTCACGGAGAGACTACAATCACGGTTTATTATAACTTTTGATTAGTTTTATTATTTCTCCAAGAGAGTATAACTATAGAACACCGGTAAATAATTTGGTTAGCTTTTTATTTGGGCTTGTATTTTTTTGCTATAAATGAATTTACTGTCTAAAATTGACTGTTGATGAAACCGTAGAAAAAATATACAGCTATAAATTATCCTATATATAAAGTTCTAATTTTTATTCATGCTAAATATTACTTACATAATTAAAAGCTTTTGTGGTATTCGTTATCTATGTTGGTCACTGGTGATTAATATGCAGGAAGGTTTTAAATCTATAGAGTTGTCTGGAAGGACAACTGGATTTTTATCATAAAATAAAGAATATATTTTTATGGATTCAAATTACTTGTGTTATGAGTACAAAATTTCCACGCAGAAATATATGTGAACATGGGTCTCATCCGATTGGACATACAGCAGACATGATAGATCATATTCAATCTGCTTTATCATGCATCACCAATATGCGTGATCATTAATCTGTTTGATCTTTCGCAATCATACTTAATGTGCTGGACATTAGAAGCAATAGAGTAGAATAATCAGTCGGACCACTACCTGGTAGTAACAAAAATACGACAAAGGACCTATGTCACCAAAAAAGGAACAGGAACCAAGACAGAAAAAATACAACCTTGAAAAATTAACGACAGGCGAAAGCTCTAAAAAAAGAAGTAAGAATGGAAAAGAGAAGAATGTAAAACGATGGATAGGCAATAATAAAATCCGTATCAGAAAAAGTTACGGAGGCTATAATTGGGGCTCGAAATGAAGGAAAAACCAAAAGAAGCGAATAGTACGTACGATGATGAATGCAAAAATGCAGTGGAGAATGGAAACTCCGCTCGAATGATGTCGATAGACTGAGAAGGGAAGCCAAACGTGCTTATAAAGACGAAAAATCGGGAGTTTCCAAAAGTACAGTTAGAGGAAAGTCAAGAAGTATGCAAGAAACAGCAGAAAAGGGAATTGTACGGAAACATTAAGACTGTAAAAAACTATCGTCCTATAGCGCCTTTAGCGAAGGGTAGGGCGCCAGAGTAACGAAAAATAAGATACCTATTGTTAAAAAATTATACATTTTTTAGTTTCTTGTAGTTCTAAATTTTTCTTTTTTATTTTACAGATAAAAGTATGTAGAAGTACACAATCGCTCAGCGAACCAGAATAGTCACCTTGTTTTTTGAAAATAATCGGTCAATAATTCAGACGCAACGTGGATGTAAAATATTTTACGATGTTTATCAGGCACCGACTACCGACGGTTCGGCGTTTTGAATCGGCGTTTTGAAAGGGGAACTGTTGAGGATGACGGACACACGGGAAGGTCTCGTAGTGGTTGTTTAATTGTAAAAACTGAACGAGTTCAGGAGAGTGTTGCCGATCAATCTCAAACATCGACCAGAAGACGTTCTGCTCAACTGCAAATCTCCTGTCGTTTCCTACAGCGAATTTTAAGGACAGACTTGAATCTCTTTCCTGACAAGATTCAATTGGTTTAAGCCTTTTATCCAGAGGAAAGGCTACTTGGCCTGGAATACTCCCGTGCATTCATAAACTTCGCAGAAAATTTTGGGTGAGAATTTTGTTTAAACTTTGATGATGACCGACGAAGCACATTTCCAGCTTTGTAGCTTCGTGAATAAAGAAAACAGTCGATTTTGGGGCAACGAAAATCCAAAAAGAACATACGTGTTGATACAAGAACATGTGTAGATAGTATATTTATTATGTTTCGTTCAAATTTTACAGAGGGCACAAACTAGGAAACTGATTTTGCGCTACTTTGTATTAACCAACATAGATAGCACGCTAGAGCGATGGAGGATATATTTTGAAACGTTTGGAAATAAATAATTAGTTCAAGCCATTCATTAATTAATAGTCTTCAATAATAAAAAAAAAACAGAATTTGATACTCCTTTATTTCCATTCTTCCATTCTTTATCTACCAAGATTTTCATTGTCTTCAAACAAACGTACGGCCGCGTATAAGAAAGGGAGAGACTATGAAAGAGACTATGGAAGAAATGGCAATACCATATAAGCATATTGGATTAAACTGTATAACGATGCTTAATTCTAAGGCAGTAGTAAAAATTTAACCATAAACCACGGCATAATTTGACATAGAAGACGGTTTGCGATATGGATTGGCACCAGTTCAGTGTAATATAGCACTGAACAAAGCCATCAGCGAAAGAGACATAGATGTAAATGGAACAGTGATAAACAAAGCAATATATTTTAGGATATACAGATGACCTAACCATATTAACACGAAAGGAAGACATATGAGGAAATAAAGATGAAAGCCAAAAGAGCCGGTTTAGAAATAAACATGGACCAAACTAAAGCGATGGAAAAGAGAACTAATTTAGGAAGCGAAAATAACTAGATAAATAGAAAATTAAAATCTATAAAACACTAATTCGGCTAGTGGTCATTTGTGACTTCCGAGGCGTGGACCCTCACAAATAAAATATAAGAGATGCTTGCATTTGAGTACTCAAACGAATTTTTGGTGCCATGAATGATAATGGACTCTATGTGAGAGATAACTGTGAGACTATGTTATTGTAGATTATGTGATTATGTGTGTTCATCGACTCAGATCGGCGAACAGGTGGCAAGAATGCCAAAAAAACAATACCAAGGAAAATTAACATAGCTAACCCAATACCAAATTAAATAACAGGAGGTAGACCAAAGACTCGAAGGCATGACAATGTAAGAAGATATGCTAAAAAACAACTGCATAAAAACTGACAAGAGGAAGCTGGAGTTCGATTCGGTTGGAGAGGAAGGTTGACGAAGGTTAAGGCTTACTAACGGGCTGTAGCACCATAGAAAGAAGAAGAAGCAATTAATTGGCTATTTTCTCACTAATCTTTTGGTTTTCAATGACAAGTTCAAGAAAAAGATCTAATCTTTTTTCGCAAATACTTCTCGAAGTGAAAAATTCAGTTTGGTCTTTCAATCTAACAAGAAGTTTTGTAATGAAAGGAATATATTAAATTTTGAATTTTCCTGTTCCCTTCATTAGGAGGAAATCCACAAAATTTGTATTTTATTAAATTAAAACGTTAACCTTAAATATTCTCAGTAACGCATGAAAATACCCTAAATTAATAAAAATCAATTTGTAGATCTAGCACTTCGATAGTAGGATCGAAATCTCTCACAGCAATAATTCGTATATAATTTATGTTCAATTTGTTTAGGTGTGTTTTTGGTTTTGGAATTTTTTACACATCCCATGCTTTATTACCCCACATGTCAATCGATTCAATTGAAACATCCGAACGGAATTAAATCAAATGCCACAATGCGTTCACTATCGAATTACCAACGTGAAAATCGACCTATTCAATGACATAATACCGGAGCGGTAATTGAAATGGGAATTTGTAGTTTCCTTTTGTTGCAGTTCGTACAGTTGCATTTCGAAATACCTCAATTGTGTACTTGGGTTCGAATGGATCAAGTTAAATGTAAAAAGTATTTTCTTTACGTTCATACTCGTAAAGTTCAAACCTTTGATTTCTAAAATGTAATCTTTATCAAAAAAAAATTCAGTAAAATATTCCTTGTTAACCAGGAATAGCTTTCGCCATTTTTCTGGTAGCTTTTGAAATTCCTTGATTATAAAAAGCTAACTGGATTTGAGGCAATGAAATCAGACATGCTGGAGTTTAGAAGAATACGTGGATAAGAAGAAATAGAGAAAGAGGAAGGTGAAAACAGAGCAGAAAAAAGGAAGAGAAACAAAAGGAACATGAAGAAAAAAAAAGAAAAGGAGAAAGACAATGACAATGATGATGAACGTATTCTATTTTGCTTCAATAATATAAGATTATCAAAACTTTACAATGAGACATAATGATAACTACAAATGATAATCCGGTAATATTTATTATATCTTAATGAGCAAACGACTAACTATTTTAGAATAAAAGAATAATTCTTCATCGCGTGGTATATTTTCCATGATGAATTGAATGTTTCGTTCATCAAGTTCAATAATTGTTCGGGGTTTATTTTCGTAAACTGGAGACTTACCATAATCCCACAAAAAAATAATGAGGTTACATGATCTTGGTGACCAGTTGATAGTACCAATAACGCGTCCAAGAAATTTTTCTTTCAATAAATTGATTGCCTGGGATATACGTACCTAGTCTTGAAAGAAAACATAGTTTATACCAATATTTATCGCTTCAAAGCAAATATATTCTATTATCATATTCCTATAGCATTTAGCATCGGCAATATCATGATTTCCATTATCGTCTTCTAAAAATAAGGTTCGATCACTCCTTCATTCCAAAAATCGCCCCAAACAGTGACTTTCTGAGGATGAAGAGTTAACTCTTATTGAAAAAGCAGACATTTCAAAATAACTAAGAACTTTTTATTTCTGATTAAAATAATGAAAATGCAAAGAATGTAAAGATAATTAATTCTAATGTAACATACTAAACACCATACAATACTATATTACGTAACAAACAAATAATTGTAGTTTGGGTGTTACCAACAGCGAGAACATAGATGGAAATCTATAATCATGTTTGATATACGATTATTATACCGTTGTTTTGTGCTTTGATTAATGGTCTTTCATATTATAAATGTTCTGTACAAAATGACTGTATCATGTTTTCCACTAGCGTTTTCAAAAAATAAGGTTCGATTATTCTTTCAGTCCAAAAATTGTCCCAAATAGTGACTTTCTGAGAATGAAAAGCTAACTCCTGAATCACTTGACGATTTTCATCGGTCTAAATGCCACAATTATGTTTGTTTGCAAATTCGTTAAACTGGAAGTGCGCTTCGTCGGAAAATATTATTTTTTCCCTAAAGTGGAGATCGCTTTTCAACTTCCAATGGCGTTGTTGAATGACGTTTTTGATACAATGTACTGAATAGAGCAGTCTATGAGTGACATTTACATTTCAAAGAGTGTTGCCGCTATTACGGCCCAAGGTTCTGATACTCTTATTGGAGAAGCCATTATAAGCAGACATTTCAAAATAACTAAGAACTTTTTTTTTCTGGCTAAAATAATAAAATGTAAAGAAAGATAATTAATTCTAATGTAATATTAAATCGACAACAATTGCGAACCAACAAACAATTTTAAGTTAGGGTGTTACCAACAGCGAGAACATAGATGAAAATCTATAATCACGTTTGATATACGATTATTATACCGTTGTTTTGTGCTTTGATTAATGAGCTCTTATAAAATACATTTTCTATACAAAAAATTGATGTTTTATATAACAAATTACAATGTTTGTACTTAAATAAAAAAGGATCTTTCGTTTAAATTACTTTCCCACAACAAAAACCTTTATATCCCCTTGGATATATATATATATATATATATATATATATATATATATATATATATATATATATATATATATATATATATGTATATCTATATATATATATATATATATATATATATATATATATATATATATATATATATATATATATATATATATATATATATATAATACACCTAAATCTTTTAACGTGCCCTCCCGAAAAACGTTATTACCAACAAACTTTTCGTCGGTTGTAACTCCTTTTTTACCCGCTCGCCTTTACAAAACTATTAGTATTCCACCTTAAACACCTGTTCTTTATTACTCCCTTGAAATTAAGGTAAATAATAGCCCTCCACCATTTAACCTTCCTACCAGCTCCTATAAAAATAATTTTACCTTAACAGTTTGCTGTTCTTGGCAATTAGTAAACTCACCTGAAATAAAAAAGAATGTATTAGATTCTCCTCTGATAATTTTCAATATTAAATTTACAAAATATTATGCTTCCTTAATCTAAACTAAAAATACTAGTGGCAGAAACTCCAAGTTACACATTTTTATTAAAAACTTAAGAAATATATATTAGGTGTACCAATGAGTAACTTTTGTGATACTGAAAAAAAATATATATATTTAAGAGTTAATACAGTTTAGATCTACAATATAATCTTCGTTGCTATAGACAATCTTCGTCCATCTTTCTAACAAACTTCCTATTCCCTTTTTCATTTTTATGAACAAGTTCTGAAAGTGGTGTCTCAGGAAGAAAAGCAAAAAAAGAGAAAAATGTAGGAAGGTATCCTGTAGTAACCTTTTATTTTTAAATGTTTTTATAGTAAGAAAGTTTCGAACTGTATGAATGGGATTTTTTTTGTTGTTTTGATGTTAAGAGAATAAGTAATATCGGTATCGGAGATGTTCGTTAATTTTTTCACTCGGGATATAATGCGTTGAACTTTATATTGGAAAATCACTCTTGTTTGATTATGAGAGCTTTTTTTTAGACAAATAATAAATAGTCTAATTGTTGAGTATATACTTCATTAGTTATGAATTGTTGAGCATGTTAGCATTCTACTTCTCTATTACAAGTGGAATGTTTAAACGCTGATATCTAACAAAGTATTAGATTTAAATGTCGGTCTTTTTATTTTAGTTACTTTCAGTTTCACGGCCATATGCTTTCCTTTTATCTAATTAAAAATTCCTTCCTTCCCTTTAGTAATGCACACTGTCACATATTCTAACCAGACCCTTTTCGGCCTATTTACCTCTCTTTTTTTGCCTTTGTCTTTCACCTTTCTAACTATTCAAACATGATTAGGGTAAAATTGTTTTATTTGCTTTATCTCCTTAGTTTACATATGGAATCAAATAGAACAAAAAACTTTGTATATCTGCTATTTTTTGAAAACAAAAGCATTTAAAATTATTGGATATAATTTTTTGATTTATAGAAAACTGCAGCTGAAATACATCAAACAACAATTATATAAATTGATTAGATAGATAATTTGATGCAAAAAAGGACATAAAAGTAACATTGCATGAATGAGAAGGTTGGCTCATCTCAAACAGAACTATTCTCCAGACTTAGTACACACTTAAATATCGCCATATTGGTTTTCAGAGCATTTTTGGGTACAATATCCTAAAAGTTACATATAATACCCACTTTTCATTCTTTATAACAATTCTTATTTTAATTAATTTACATTTCAACTCAAACACACTGGCTTAGAGCTCAACATCATTGTATTTTCGTATTTCTCTATGTCGCACTTCATGTCAGCTGAAGACTGCAATCCCTTTAGGGAAAATTTTCATATCTCCTTTTACATGTAGCAATATTTCGTTCTTGACTCGTTTTCTTCATATGTAATACAAGTCATTTCAGTGGTTTCAGGAGCATTTTTCTTCAGATGAAACGCAAAGTGGCGTAAAAAAATAAAATGTGCCATTTTGTGAATCGGTTATCGTTTCATCTTTTCACTGAAAGTTGATGCAACGCTTTAAAATCGCAAAAGAACCAGAAAACAAATAAAATATTCTTACTCAAAGTATGTATAATATTGCTAATAGAAAGAGCCTTAATGTAATCCCGAATCCCACGTAACCTATAAATATGGACAACCAACATGACAAGTTGGAAACATTTAACACGAAATTACTAATTTTCTTAAACTGCGAGATACGTTTGTTGTTTTTTTTCAGTTTTTATAATCTTTTAAATAGTTCAAATAATATTTATATTTCAATTATATACACAGTTCAGCACTAATAACGAAAATAAACATAACTTTTGGCTAGGCCTACATTATTATGAACATAAAGTAAAAAAAAGGTAGGCAGTCATGGGAACTGCCGACAGAAGTGAATACTTGAAACTTTGGAATAACTGTGCTTTTTTTGAATTTTTAAATTAATTATTCTTTAAATGTATAATTTAAAAATGTATATTTTTTTCAAGTAGGATCGAGGATATAAACAATCTTGTTTGTAAAGTTCTGATGGTGAAGTTGAATGATATAAGTTTATAAATAATCAGTTTGCAAAAAATAACAAAACACTTATTTTATTTCTGATAATTTAAACCAATAAACACTCATTTTGAGATATTAAATTTATTATAAAATTTTATAGAATTTTTAATTTTAAAATACGCGACAAAAATACTATCGAAGAACTAGAAATCTGTTTTACCACGCTAGTAAGATAACTCCTAGGCTACTATGAAATATTCATTGCACGATGTATTGCAGAGATTAAATATTAGAAAAATAAATAATATCAAAATTTTCAACGCAAATATTGATACCAATATTGGAAATATTCGAAAATAAATGCTTTGTTTTTGTTATTAATTTTCCTACATAAAAATATTAGCATATTAAGTACTCACTCTTCTACCGTGATTCACAATTAAACAGTGATTCTACAATTAAACAATAAAAATAATGATTATCTAAAACACAATTTAATTTAAAACACAATTGGCGTCACTAGCATGTCGGTGACGCGAACCTATAAGTATTGCCCCTACCGAAAATCGCGCAACGAGGCTAAAGATGCTTTAACTTCAAAAAAAGAAGAGAAGCGTATGTAGTAGATTTTTTATGGAAAATATTGTTAATGAAATGCAAACAACGAAAAGTATTTATTTTATATAATCAAATGTGTTTAAGAGGTGTTTTTAGAATATTTTTATTGCTCAGAAAAAATAGAAACTAATAAAAATCTTGTACGTTGCTTTATTATGGCACATTAGAACCGACGAAAAAATCTCGGTGACAGATCTAAGGGGAAATTTAATAATATTTTTAGTGATAAATGATACGACATTTAAATAATTAAAAATTAGGGAATTAAAGTTTAAATAGATCACCAGGGTTACAGGATTAAATGAGGGCTCTGTAGAAGACATATTATCATTATTATCAGATTAAAATATATTTGTATACCTCAAATCGACAAATCACAACTGTACAAAAAAGATTTGTGTACAAAAAGAGAAAATTAAAAATATGCTATTAAATGGTCTCACCTCAACAGGAAAGTAACGAACATTTATTATTGCGTTCTGCATAGAGTTTGCCCACACAATGGAGATACAATTTTACAACAATGCACTGAAGTCACAGTTAATGAATTATTTACTTTTTATGTCATTAGTGTTGACTACGACCGTCATTATAATAACGATTCTAATGACAGTAATTTCCGTGTTCTCAGCATAGCAACAAGAGTAAATATAATTTTTTCGTATACATGAATACATTTTTCATAGGCTTTTTAAAATAAATATTTCAACTTATAAAATGTGTAATGTGTAATTTAGGTCGCCCGTTTACATTTTAACTTTTTGCATAACAAATAGAAACTAAACTCAATGTGAGGGATGTAAGGGTTTTTAATTAATATAAACTAAAAAATCTTGTTCGTAATTAAAGGAAGATAAATATGTAATTTATTTTAAGCGCTTAGCATCAGTGCTACTGGCATCCTTATCAAATGTGTTATCGTTAATACATTTTACTTTAGTTTACTTTATTATCTTCTTCTATTAGTTCTTCTTTCAACCTACGCTAAAGTCCAGAAAATGAGAGGTGTAGTACTTGTAGAAAATGATCCCTGTTGTTTGAGAGTGGATATTTCGACTTTCATGATGTTGATGTCAGATACACTGTAAGTTATTTCAATCTGATCAAATGGTCGCTGCTTAATAACAGTTGGTGGGTCTTTATAAGATAATAGAAGGAAATAAGTCCAAAATAGAAGCAAATAGGTCCAGGCTCCAGGAAAACAGACAGGTCGGACTCGAATAGCCAGACAAGTATGGAGATTGCTGTCGGCACATTCTCTAGACTTAGCCCCTTCAGATTATCATTCTTCAGATCGCTAAAACATTACTTGTCTTATACCAACAACATCTAGTTTGTCTATGGGAAACAGACGTTTTTGGAATGGGTGGTACTCAGCTAGTATTGAGAAAGGGGTCCTGCGGGGTCCTAGATATCTATCAACTCTTCCTACACTGCTGTTTACTACCGATCATGCCAATGTGGACTAGGGAGTACCGCGTGTTTGCTTACGATACATTTGTTAAAAGTAGTGAGTTCGTGATTAAAACACAACTACTCCTCAGGCGTCACATTAGACGTTATGGTGAGATCACATAGGGGGTAGCATAAGGTAGCTGTAATTTAAACGAAGGATTCATCAATTACAACAAAGTTACAGTGCATCACCCTATTCCTCACACCGTGGAATGTAGATAGAGTGAGGGGGGCGATTCTGAGAAATCCTAGCTGTGCGAGTGAGTTATGAGGCATGCTTTTGAACAGAGGAAGAGTAAGAGCACTGTAATGCGTATTCTGCATAAGGAGTTGGACCTGTATAAATGGATGATTGTTCAAGAGTTGGATGTAGGAGATTATCAATAACGTTCCACATTTGCTCAAACAATACTTGACATGTTTGAAGAAAACGAAAATTTGACCATTATCATGAGAGCTGAAGCTCATTTGTTTTTAAATGGGGTAGTCAATGAACAAAACTGTCGATTTTGGGATTCAAAAAATCCCCGTGAAATGCAGCAAACATCTCTACACAGTCCAAAACAAAGATAATATGTACTCGTGAAAATGGCCTTCACTTGAATTACATTAGTTTCCGTACTTAAGAATTGAAAATGGTATGTTACACTTCAAACATAATCTTATAAAGTAATCCTTTGATGCAAGACACCAAACTCAAAGAAATTTAGTACAAAACAGTAAATCTCCTGATGACGTCCACATGGTTAGCGAAACACGCGTCGAGTAGTTAAAATATATGATTTGACGTTTTGTGGAAAATCTCTTTGAGTTTAGAATGTTTTCCTTTGGCTGTTGGAATGTACTGAGTTTAGCACATTATACATCACCAACTGTAATACATATTCTAGCAATATATTAATATGTATGCTTCATGAAACTTAACGAAAATATCGAATGAAACATATTTTTATTTAATTTATAATTTATTTTATCATTTATTATTTAATAACCAATACCATACCTCAGACATAGAAATTTTTAAAGCAATAATTATATAGATTAAAAATTAATATAAAAATTATTAGACCATATTATAATCAATAAATAAATTGGCAGGATTATATTTGTATTTGAAATGATGGGTTCTATAAATGCAGAACGAAGATGGAAATCTTAATGCAAGTTTGATATACGATTATTACACCGTTAGTTTCGTGGCTTGATTAATGTGTTTTCATAGCTTCAACGTTCTATGTATGAAAACGAACTTTCCCATTAAGTTTCTCACGATTTACCAACCATACGGTCGTTGTTTTGCTTCAATTCTCGACGTCTCGTAATGAACCCCATGTTCTTCAACGTTTGCCTCACGAAAAATTAGATCGCTTTTTACAGACAGAAATTTCGAGATACCAGGGTGAGTCACGTCATATATTTTAAAATAAAATTATATCTACCTACCTATTTTTTCTAATATGATACTGTTCTATCTATCATCTTAGTTTATATAAAAATACGTTTATTTGGTCTTTAAATTGTGTGTTAATTAATTTTTGAAACTTTGTAATGTAACTTTTAACACATTTTTCATAACGTTTGTTAACATATCCAGTATTAATGCAGGGATTTCAGCACGGACGTTGCCCTGAGTTACTGTATAGTTCGGGGCATATTTATTTAAACTTTTTCTTTAGAAACCTCCATAAAAATAATCTGGCACATTATAGTATTCTAATCGCTTATTATTGCCCGTAGACATTAGGTCTTGAACTATTTGAATCTTATAAGGTATGTCCACACTTGTTCAACTTTTGGTCGTTAAGACGCATGCATCTATTGAAAGGTTAGACGCATGCGATGTTGAACGAGAAGCATGCAAGGACGCAAGAAAAAATAATGACGCACGATGAAACGCTAAGGTAGAGCACCCACTTCCACCTATGTTGGATATCTTGCGTTTTTGCTTTCAACTTCTTGATATAATCTCAAAGTTTTTAGAATAGTTTACAAATTTAATTTAAAGTAGGTAGTTTAATTTTATTAAATTAAATAAATATATTAAATTATATATTTAAGAACAAAAAATAAATTTATAATTTTGAAAGTAATATTTTTTTTGGCAAACTCCAGGGTAAGACGAAATCACAGCAGAAATGCTGAAATATAAGGGAGAAATAGTAATAGTTATTTTCAGTAGTTATTGACGATGTAAAAAAAAGCAAAGCAAATTGCAAGAACATAAAAATGAGTTTTAGAAAGCCGGTCGCGTTGGTGCGGACGGTAAGAGCAACGGCCTGCCGCTGCTGTGCTGAAACCGCACTGGAGCGGTAGTTGGTTCGATTCCAGCGCTCGGATGGTTGTTTTTCTTTCTTTTTTCTGTCTGTTTATTTCCTAAATGTTTGTAATTGTTTCTAGGCAAGAGTGTAAAATCCTACTACGAATTACCTCTCAGTCACGCCAGTAAGCTTACCACGAATTACCTCTCAGTCATGCTAGGTAAGGCCGGATGCCTTCTGAAAAGTGTTGTTCGTTGATCACTCACCAGTCGATAGGTTTCCTGATAGACTTATGGGTAGGCACATAACCAAGGGTTTATAGCCCGAGGGGGGTGCTGGCCTGGGTTTGTCGGTGTTTCAGTAGCTGATGATCGTGGTTCGGAACCCACGTTAAGCTGTGGGTCCAGTCGCTAAATAGCCTAGTTGCTGATACGCCTCTAACCCTAACACGTTACCTTTACCTTTTTAGTTTTAGAAAAATTAAAACAGTGACAACACAAGAATTACTGTTCGCTTATGATCTGGTCCTAACGGTAGATTATGGAGAAAAACTACAACATAATTCAGCGACATATCACGAAGAGCTAAGAAAAGTAAATATGGAAATACATATCAACAAAAGCACAACAACAATGGTAATTGCAAGCGCAAAAATAATACATAAAAATGTACTTGATGGTAAGGTAAGGCCAAAAACTATAAGTATTTATTCATCATAAAACTTACACGTCTGCACTGCACAATAGCCAAACCTAAATTATTTTAAATACTACGAAAGAAAAATTGCGCCAAAATATGATGATATCCTTTATAACTATATGTATTGTTGAGCATCATCATTTACTACTTACTTAGCGAAACGCGTGTAGACAAAAATAAATGGGATGTGAGAGTAGAAAGAAAAATTGTTAACAAATCCATCGACAATATCTTTTTTTTTATTTTTAGCCTTTCCACTGCTCGTAGATATATTCATTTCATTAATTTATAAGCTGCCCCCCCACGATAACTAAAAAAGGGCAAATAATTTTTGGCCTATTGTGATTAATGCTTTTTCAATTATGCTATAAACAGGTGCATGTCGAATCTTAAAAACGAACTACAGAACGTTTCCTGTAGGAGATTTACAAACAAATTAAATGTACCAACTTACTAAAGCATACTATCTTTAATAAAGCAGAGCTGCCAACTCGGACTGTTATAGTTACATCAATGTCTCAAACTCTGTAGAATGACCCCCGTATGCACAAAATTCGAGGTAATGTCAGCATATGTCGCATTTTTGCCGTGGAATGGAACATGTGCTATAAAAAGGACCAACAGAAAACTTGGGGTTTTTTTATTCGCCGATGTTGATACATATCGTTGCGATTAACATTCAAGGTTCCCGCAAGACGAAAACGTATATTAAGTCTCAGCACCAGATTTAACGTTTAAATTAAGATAAAATCGGTATTTAAATGTCTTAATTATTTGTACAGGGTAGAGAAGGATTTTTCGAAGCAATGCATAAAGCATACTTTTAATACAAGTTACACAATTTATTTGATAACCATTTTATATACAGTATATCAATATGAAACTGGTACACTTCAAAATTTTTCAAAGTGATTTTTTTTAACAATCTTCTTAAATTTTGCTTTATACATTTAGGGAAGAATGGTTATAGATGAAAGTTTTTTTTTCAGAAATTCTTATAATAACAAACTTGCTGAAAAAAAAATTGTTTTTCATTATTTTCATTATTTTTATTATTTTTTATAGTTAAACAGAAACTCGTACACCGTCAATTTATTACATTAAAAAATCTGGTCTCAGTTGTCCAGTTCCGAATTCAATTTTATTACAGTATAGTGCAATTTTAATAAACTTGTAAGTGTTAGATTCTTGCATCTTTAATGAAATGGCGAATCAGAGATGCCAAACAAGTGTAGCAGATAGTGAGTTGGAGTTTCACCATTACAAAATTGTAAAAGCTTAACGAGAAATCGAAAAAATTATTAATAGGCCCTACACCACAGTGCAAATTATTATAACACCTTATAGCAATAACCATCGGATAAAAAAAAAGTGCGAAATTCTTCAAGATACAATTTTCATTTGTATGATGAGTGTTAGATTCTACGCAAATCTACCAATAATCTCAAATTATCAGCTCCTAAATTAGCAAAAGAGATAGAAATACATTTAAAGAGAAAAGTTAATGCCCAAACTTTAATGAAGCACTAAAATCTGCGAATTTTCGAGCAACTGTAAAACATGGTGGCGGCTCCGGCTACCGTAAATTCAACATTTGAGGCTTTGATGGAGTACATAGGGTATGGAGAAAACCTAATGAAGCACTCTAATCTGAGAATTTCGAGCGACTGTAAAATATGGTGACGCCTCTGTAATCGTAAGGGGGTGCATGTCCGCCAAAGGCACTGGTAACATTTTATTGAAGGGGGTATGAACTAGAATGTTTATCTTGGCATCTTAAGACAAAACTTGAAACAAATTGGGAATAGTTGTCTTTACCGAAGCAACGATCCCAAGTGGAAAGCGGTGAAAATTAAGACCTGGGTGTTATATAACTGCCCTAAAGTTATGGAAACTCTTTCACGAAGTTCCGACCTAAATGTGATTGAACATTTATGGTACCAAGGTTGCAATTAGAAGTCTTTAAATTTCTAATATTGAGAATTGACTTTTCAAAACTCAATAAAAACGCTTAATTTATTCTCTACAAATTTCTCATTTTAATAGCATTTTATCTATGATCATATTTCCTGAAATATTACTGAATAATGAATAGTTATTTAAAAAATAATCATTTATTTGAAAAGTATTAGATATGATCCAGAAAATGAAGCACATGCCGCTATTTTACTGGATTTTCTAGAGAATTCATCCAATTTGGATTTGAACGACGATGAACAAGGGCAAGAGGAAAATGATTTCCAAACTCCTTCACCAGATATTGTTCGTGTAGGAGCCGACAAAGAAAGTTTTGGGATTCCTGAGTCCCATTGGTACGATCAAGATAATTTGCCTTTAGCGTTATTTGTAGGAACAGTGAATGAGTCAAACTTCAATGATATTATAACTCAAAAGGATGATATAAAATGGTGTTAACGTAATTTTCATAATATTGCTATAATTTGGAATGAATTAGATCGAAGTAATGATGAGTCCGAAGTATTAAGCCCGTTAGAATATTTTCAAAAATATATAAATGATGATGAGTTTGAAAAAATGGCAAACTTTACTAATATATATGTCCATCAAAAAAAAAAATTCACTTCAAACCAACGAATTTACTCGAATTCAAAAGTCTCTTTGGATTGCACATTGCGGTTGGCTGGCTAAAATTTCCAAAAGTTCGGTTGTTTTGGGATAAGGCCTTATGCATACATCTCTTTAAAGATACAATGAGCAGAGACAGATTTTTCAAACTTCGAACAAATTTACACTGTGTCAATAATTTGGAGAATCCAGAAATTTGCAATTAAAAATTGTACAAGGTATGCCCTCTTAATGTTGCAAATAGAAATCATTGCGCAGACTTAGATTTGGAAGAAAATGTATGCATTGACCAGCAAATCGTGCTGTTCAGGGGACACTTATCTATCAAACAATACACAAAAGGTAAACCAACCACCTGGTGTGTAAAACTATTTATTTTATATAGAAGATCTGTAATGGCATACGATTTTGTGATTTACCAAGGGGCTTCTACTAGTTTAATCGAAGACAACCTAAAACATTTGGCCTTGGAGTATAGTAATGATTCATCTTTCAGAACGAATACAAAAATAAGGTCACAAATTGTATTTTGACAATTTTTCATAGTTTCAACTTCTGCAAGTAGCATAATTTTAAAGCATAAAAATATTTGCTGCTGGGGCAGTAACAGTGAATAGATTTAACAAACCTCACTAGTGGATGACAAACAGTTTAAAAATAGATGTAGGTGGTCCCATGATGAATTGACAACCGAAAATAGAGATATTGCATTAGTAAAATTGATATATGATAGTACAGTAGGACTCGCTACGAATTTTGTGGATGTTAGGCAGGAAGACTTGGTTTCTAGGTGAAATAAGACCGAAAAAAAGTACGTGGATGTCACAAGGCCTGAAATTGTAAAATTATATAATCACTCAATGGGTGGCGTTGATTTACTCGATCAAATGATCGGATTATATAGAATTTATATTCGTTCTAGAGAGTGAAAACTTCGCCTAATATTTCATGCAGTTGACTTGGGTATTGTCAACAGTTGGTTTGAATATGGGTAAGATTTCATTCGACTACAGATCCCAAGAAAATCTCAGATGGGTCTTTTAGACTTCCGTTTACGTTACGTTTGGTTTGGAATTTCTTTTGGGATAAATGTGGGGTACATTTATGTATAAAAAAAGAAAGAAACTCTTTTGTTATGTAACATAGAAAATAATTTTCGTAAACGTTTATTTCCATTAGTTTCCTAATTAATAATAAGTATTTTTAATACCTATGTAAAATTTTGTATGTCTATTAAAACATTTTGTACATAATTATGCACGATTAAAAAAAATTACTAACTAGAACCTTTATAGACATGAATTAATTAATTATTTACACCGAAATATTTTTTATCGCGCTTTGAAAAAAAGTAGGTTTCAAAAGGTTAACGAGATCAATCAAACAAAAAGCTGAATTCCATTCGATCCAAAATTGAGTACCCAAATAAACAAGACTAAACGCGAAGAATTGTTGGATAAATTTAAGAAACTTATTTACATTACATCCTGTATTATAGCAGTTCAGTAACACGGAATGCGATTTTGTAAGATGATGTGTGAGCTATTGGTTAATAATCGATTTCTTTCGCACTGAAATGTTACAGCAATGTAATTAAATGTTAAGAGCCTGTCTAATGTTAAAGTACAAAAAGTAAGCGTCTATTCAGCATTCATCATCAATCACTTTAATTTTTTTGGTTACGTAATTATAGATTCAGCTTAAAAGATATTTCGATTTGCGTAAACAGTGGCAGAAAAGATTACTATTCATCAGTGAATGAATCATTTTTGTATAATAGATCTTTGTATTTTTATAAGTAAGCAAACAGGTGTTTGTTTCAAGATTTCTTAATTTCTATTGTATATGGCGCATTTTTTCAATGTTTAGTCACTCAAGGAATTAAGTTTTCTATTGCAAGAACTGTATTTTTCAGACAATTTAGATGATCGTATTAAAAATAAAAACTTAATCTTGGTAAATATTTGATATTAAAATATTCAACAACAATTTAAAATAAAATTTTTACTGAAGAAATAAAATGCGATATTCGAATAAATAAAAAATATTAATAATAAAAAATACTTATAAACACCTTTCTTCTTCTTGTTCTTGCGCTTTATTTGGACATAAGCTGTTCAATATTTACGAGGTGTGTAAATAAAGTAACGCGCCTGGTGGCGTAGCATTCGATCTCGCAACTCTATTGGCTCCCCCCTGGAGAGATCCAATCCAACATCTGATGCGTCTTCAGAACAATAATAGAATCATCTAGTGGTTCGTAGTGAGTCTTGTTGTGACATGTTTCCCTCATGGTGTCCTTTTGATCCTCGGAACGGGTTTTTAGAATTATTTTCCATAACAGGCCAACATCTTATGCTTCTTCACTGCGAAATATACCTCCCTATATTCACCAGAATTAATGTTATTAAGTTATTTAATAGTTATATATTAATAGTTATTAACAAGTTCAAATATAAAGTCAAGGAATTTCTATTATTTCAACAGCTATAATAAATTTCGTTGATAATTTTTAAGATTATCGTTTAATGGGCTTTTGAGTTTCTGGCGGTATTCGGATGGATGTGTAGTAATATTTATTAAAGTATGTGTGTGAGACATGGGAGAAATTGTTTGTAATTTTATATACGGTTTTATTTATTTGTATGCTGTTATCTAGGGATTAAGGTTAGTTGAGGTTGAGTTGAAAAGCAAATTAGGCCACCTTGCAGATCAGCAGACAGAGAAACGTCATTTTGTTTTCTTTGCTTATTTTCTATTATAGTTTTGTGCAAGACGAATAGCTGCAGAAATATTACTATATAATTTATTAACATAGTGATGCCCGGCATCGAAAATTTTGATTTTTATATGAAATACGTTGACAACTGGAAACGAAATACCTCGTCTTCAAACATCAGCGATTCTGTTACAGCGCATAGTTTTTATATTTGGAGGGACAAGAGATAAATGAAAATGTTCAAATAATTGCACTATAAGTTTATTTCTGTTTTAAATGCCATACCTTCATAATAAATTAAGAAAAAAATGTGTGCAGAGGAACTTTGTAACCACTTATATGATGTTTGGAGTAATTATGATAGAAGCATCTGATGACTCTCTTTAGTTTCGTTTTAAAGGAAGTTACTTGGCGAAAAAAAAATGTTACTACTATCTTTCTCTATGTGGATTAGGCTTTTGTTTGGCTCTATTTCATAAGTTGGAAAACTGATTAATTTGACACTTTAATCATCATATTGGAATAGATCACGAAGGAGCTGTAAAAAAATTACACACATCCATTGAATAGATTAATACCTGGATTAAAAGATGTCATGTCAACTTCATGAACAAACAAATTCAATATCTACTATTTAGAATCAACAGTACTCAAATTCCTTATGTTAATTCGGTAAAATGTCTGGAGATAACCATAAATGCTAAGCTCCTCTAAAGAGTCCAAGTTAAAATGCAACGTGGATAACTAGACATGAAATTCAAGAAAATGTTCTGACTTGGCAAATGTACATCCTTGATGCTGTGTTGATCTACATCAAAGCCTTCAGATGGACACTGTTGCTTAAACCATCACCAAATTTGAAGTAGTCATGAACAATACTATTTTACTACGTCAGTGTGGAGGTTATCTAGCTCCAGGACAATACCAGGTTTGTAAATATGAAACCGGAATTTGCCCATAGATGGCACTAGCTGTTAATGTAGTTACCGTCATTGGCGCCATTTCTTGTTGACATCTAGAAAATATTTTCAACTCACAATAATACAAGTTTCATACAACAGAATAGTTTGTAACAGAACCTGTCGAATCTTGTGCCTGGAAACTATGATTTGCGGACAGCATTGCTTTTCTGTTACCATTTGAAGAAAACTGCTGAAGAATCGGATCGAATACTTGTTGAAGTTTATGGTGAGCATGCCCTTGGTAACTTACAGTGCTTTGAGTGGTTTAAAAAATAATTCAAAAATGGCGATTTTGACGTGAGAAGAAACGAAGAACGTGGAAGACCACCGAAAAAGTTTGAAGACAGCGCATTGCAAGCATTTTTGGATGATGATGACGCTCAAACGCAACAACAACTCGCGGATCAATTAAATATGCCACGAAAAGCCGTCTTTATACGTTTGAAAGCCATGGGAAAGATCCAGAAGATGGCAAAATGGGTTCCACATGAACTGAATGAAAGCTGCAGGAAAACCGAAAAACCACTTGCGAAATGTTGATTGCCAGGTACAAAAGAAAGTAATTTCTCTGTCGAATTGCGAATGGCGATGAAAAGTGGATATATATATATATATATATATATATATATATATATATATATATATATATATATATATATATATATATATATATATATATATATATATATATATATATATATATATATATATATATATATATATTGAAAATTCTTAGCGTAAAAGATCATGGGTAACTGGCGAACCACCGACATCGATTGCAAGGCCCAATCGCTATGGATGGAAGACAATGGGTGTGATCTATTATGAGCTGCTAAAACCTGGAAAACCGTTAATACTGAATGCTACCGACAACAAATGATCGATTTGAATCAAGGTTTGCGTGAAAAACGAGCAGGATATAAAAAAACAAACTTGGTAATATGAAGACACAAGCGGACAAAGCCCTTCTAGTTAGCTTAAACGATATTTTCTTACAGCGAAGCATGGAATATAATTGGTCCAGAGTATGATACTATAAATCAGTTAAAAGCTCTTAGCACATTATATGTATATGAAACGTAATTATGGTATATCTGTGAGAGCAAGGCAACATTTTTAAGGAAATCAAGGAGAGATTAAATTGATCCTCAAGAGACTCTAGAGGAAGAAGCCCTTCTAGTTAGCTCACACGTTTTTCTTTTAGTGTAATTAATTCATCAGATTCTAAGGTATGCTAAAATTATTCAATCCTAGTTAAGTTAGGTTCGAGCAAAATTACTCAATCATATCGTATTAAGTGATCAGATTGTAATGCTAATAAGTTACGATAAAAGGAGTATCTTCTGAATAAAAAAGTTTATTTCATAAACGTATTCTCTAAAATAAATTTCTTTTATGAAGATATAGTACCTAAAATACCCCCGTACGTATAACGTTCGCTAAATAAGATAAACGTCAAAACTTCCAAGACTTTAATTTTTCACTTTGTCCAAAACCAACGTGATTTTTTCATTTTGAAACAAGCAAAAAATTACGAATTAAATTAGATTCTTCGGGTACCGCTAGGCGAAAAGTAAAAGTGAATTCGGAAACCGTTAATTTTGTAGCGAAACATCGCGTTCGGCTTAATGGATGTGCTGGTGTCGGGTTGGGATAGGGTCCGAAATTGGCATTTGAAAATTTAAATTTAACTTTATCCGCGGTGTGCGGATGCACAATCACATGATCAATAACTTTTTTTTAACTGTAGTGGTGGGTTGATATTTCATATTTGAATATGGCAAGAATTGACAAAAATTCTAATATCTCAAACATGCGGACACTAGAAAAGAAGAAATATAAATGTGGCATAGAAAAACGATATTCAAATGGAGACTCATAACTGTCTGAGAGGCAAAGAGGTGTACATTCTCAATTTTTATATTAAGGATAATACGTCTAGGTATAAATGCTGTTTCATTTAATTTAATATCTGTGCATTTTTGAGTTTTTAAGCGTATAAGCAAATAAAGCTATTTGACAACATCTAAAATTTAGGTTGTGGCAACGCATGGCGGTATTAACCCTTGGCTTGGCTTTACCTTTCATTCTCTCGAGAAGGCTTACAGATTTTGGATGAAAAAGAAGAATTTATAGTTAGGCCACATAGTCTACTAAGGTCATTTAGCGTCTTAGTTGCCTATTAGCACTAGGCTAATTGAAAAGTTCGCGAAAGAACACTTATAGGGCATTAAAAGAACTACATAATATACTACATTTTGAAGTTTCATCTTTCATGTGGATATATGTGAAGTTTTAAGTCGATCTGTCAATTCGTTCGTATAAAACAGCAGCTGAAATGAAAATCGTGCAGTGATTAAATTATTTTTAAAAAAAGGTTTAAAAAAAGACAATAAAAATTCATAGAGAAATGGTAAATGTATTAGGTGGGTCTGCTCCTTCAAAAACAATGGTTTGTAAGTGGACATGTGAGTTTCAATTTGGACGTACAAGCCTGGATGATGATCCTCGTTCTGGACGTCCAACTACTGAACAAATGATTAATTCTATACATGATACGGTTATGAATGACAGACAATTGACTTTGAGTGAAACTGCTAAAGCCATGGACATCTCAATTGAATGTGTGTTTCACATTTTAAAAAATAAATTGGGCTGAAAAAAGCTATGTGCAAGATGGTGCCGCATTTGTTAAATTCTGATCAAAAACGACTTCGAGTAAAACCTTCTAACCAACATTTGGATCTTTTTCGAAAGAATAAAATAGACTTGATTTGGGTTTACCACTATGATCTTGAACTGCGACAACAAATCGCAGAGTGCACTGAAATCGGTTGTTAAGCTCCGAAGCAGCCAGAGTGGCCAAAATTGACCAAAAAGGCTACGGCAAATTTTCAATTCTATTGGGATGCAAAAGCCATTTTGTTAATTGATTATTCAAACTTTTTGGATCAATTTGATGCAAAAATTCGTGAAAAAAGACCTGGTTTAGACAATGCACCGGCTCACAGAGGTGTTCTTGCAATGACCAAATTAAAAGAGGTACATTACGAATTGTTGGAGCATCCACCATATTCACCAGATCTGGCCCCCTCTGACTTTCATCAATCCCAAACCTCAAAAAATGTCTAGGTGGCAAGCGTTTTTCATCAAAAGAAGAAGTTATAGCAGCTGTAGATGACTATTTTGAAGGACTTCTAGAAAATCACTTCAGAGGTGGAATAAATGAATTGGAGTACCGCTGAGAAAAAATATAGAGCTTAAGGATTGAATATATGGAAGAATAAAGTCATTTTTTCAACTATAAACTTGTTTTATCATTTCCGCCCTGCGAACTTTTCAATTAGCCTAGTACAATGTACACAAAACAAAGAACAACAAAATGGTGATATGCAAACATGAATACGGTACAACAAGACGAACAATGAAATTAGAACAGGGAAGCATAATCGGTCCAGTGTGTGATACTATAAGTCAGTTAAAAGCTCTTAGCATATTATATGGAATGGAAGTGATATATCTCTGAGAGCAAGGCGACATCTTTAAGAAAGTCAAATATAGATAAAATGGATCCGAAATTGTGTTTGTACCTTAGATGAGTAATTGCTTACATTCCGCCAAAATGTATACATCATGAATTCTTCCCGGAAGGTCAAACGGTCAAAAAGGAGTATTATTTGCAATTCGCCAAAAAAAAAAGATTTGTGAGCAAACAACTCGTGGATTTTGCACTACGATAATGCACCGTCGCACAATGCCATCATTATCTGCGACTGTTTGACTAAGAATGGAACGAATACCATCCAACAGTCACCGAATTAACCTGATTTAACTCCCTTCCACTACAGGGAATGAGTTTTAGCAGCCGAGAGGGGGTTATGAAAAAATCGAAGATGGCTTTGATGCCCATAACCAACACTGAGTATAAAAAATATTTCAACGATTGGATCAAACGCTGGCATAAGTGCGTTACAGTCCATGGGGAGTACTTTGAATGGGACAATATCAATTTTGATGAATAAACTTGTATTTTGTATTTTCTGAATAAATTCCGGGAACTTTTATTACTGCAGGTAATTAAAAAGCATAAAATATAAAAAAAGGGATATAGCGTTTAAAATGGCTCTCATCGTCAACTGATGATGAAAAATGCACATCGAATAAGTGCAAACAACTTATTTCAATTTTGTAAAGTATTGCTATTTCATTTATTATATCAGATTTACGTACTTAGTTAAAAGTGCAAAAGTATAAATTAACTGAGTCTGCCTAAAGAATGTAAACTATTATAAAATACTGAAACTATTCTTTAGTTATTGCTTGAGGATTATTTAACTGAAACAACTACTTACATGTAAATGTCCAATCGAGGCACATCTGTTTCTTTTATTTTTCCCTCACGTAATCGTCTAGCCACCATCAAACGCGTTTTGCATGAGATATTCATCGGAAATGCGCATAACATCCGACTTCATTCTGACAATGAAAATCAACTTTATTATACGCCGATGAATTGAAACTATGCCAATAGATGACGTTTATGTGCGATTCATGCCCTAAAGATGGTCATCTGATCTTATTCCGTTGACCTGTTCGTGCTCCCATTATTCTTAAACCGACCAAAACGGAGATTGTTCTGGGCTGAGATCGAGGTCACGAGGCCTTGGGTCCGAGACTCGAAGAAAAAAATCAAATTCGAATATAAATCACGGTCGCAAAAAACGGAAACTTCAAGAAAACGATTTAGGAAAGGTTATGGTGTTTTAGGGAGTTTTAATGTTTGCCTTACTACGAACAATGACACGGGAAAAAGTTGTAAGGGTTACGAAAGATTGATTTTTCTTTCTGGGTTGTATCTCAGCGACTTTAGTTCGAGAATACCATCGAGAAGTTTGGTATACAAGTGTAAAGTGAAAAATCAGAAACTTTTTAAATGAAACATTGTTTTCTTGACCGAAAATAGATTTATTTTTCAATGTCCCCTTTGTAGGTCGACAAATTTCACATAATGGTTTTTCAACTCTTGTATGTCTTCTAAAAAGAAGTACGCAGTAAAATAGTCTTCTGTTTCGGCGATTACCTCTTCAATTCAAATTCATTTTTTTCTAACCAGTGGAAAGAGAAAAAAGTCAGAGGGGGCTAAATCCGGAGAATAGAGCTGATACGGCATTAATTCGTAGTTCAAATTAATCAAATTCGCAATGAAAATGGCAGATAAATGGGCGAGTGCATTCTTGGAGTAAAACAGCACTTTTTGTCAAATGAGGACGTTCTTTTACCAACACTTCGTAAATGCTGGCTAATAATGCAGTATAATATTCCCCTGCAATCGTTTTTCCTTTTTCCAAATAGTCAATGAAGATCCTAATCCTAGGAAACACTGAGTAGCCATGATGATCTTTCTTGTCGATAGAAGCGTGCCAAGGGGAAACGTATATCCAGAAATGGATATCCAGCTCTAGGGTTAATGGTGGTAAACTACTGATCATCATTATTTCACATGATTGATTCATTTTAACCACTTTTTAGAGACAGTTTATTTCTTGCAGTTTTAATTAGTTTTTTCATAAGGGCATACAGGCTTGTGCATAATTCATAATTATCTGCAACGTGTTTAATTAGTTTTTTTATTGTGTTGGCTTCTACCTGAAGGAAATTTATCATAAATGTTTAATAAAATACTTTTTTTATCAAAATTTCAACTTCAGTATGTTTGGTGCGTTTTGTTAAAACTGTAGCATTGTCAGAAATATATATATATTTTCGATGTTGAAGTGAGTTTAAATATGAAACGTTTACACGATATCATATATTTTTAGGAAATTTGTAATAATTCAGTAAAGGAGATTTTTTCAGGTCTATTTGGTTCATTCAGAAGGGTTTTCGCTTTTTTTAAACGATTTATTTCTAAACTTTTAACATGGCTTAGCTTTCTTGCTTTCGTTTTCTACATGTAATATTTTAAAATCACTGTTACGAGGGTTGATATTTATGTATCCAGAATTGGCAACAATGGTGTTGGTAGGCGCCATCTGACATATACATCTTGACGACAATACGTTTATATTATTCTGTTTATATAATATGTTAATATGACAATACGTTTGACATTGTGGACTGTATACGTACTCCGAACGTTTTGTCATACGAACACTATTTGTATTGTTTAGTTGAATTTCCGTGCGATGATTTACTACGACTTTAGACGTGGATTATCTTATCAACAGTGCATCCATCAACTCACTTCGACTTTTGGCGATGAACTATCACTTAAAACCACTGTATATCTCTGGTTTAGTGAATTAAATCGTGGCCGTCGTTCGCTGATGGACGAGTTTAAAGAAGGTCGTCCAAAATAGGATTGTTGTGCCAGAAAACATCGATACTGTGTGCGATCTGATAAAGCAATATCTCCATGTGACATCGTGAGATTGAGGCATCCCTGAGTATTAGTATGACAATCATGCACAAGATTTTACATGCATATTTAGCAATGAAAAATATTTGTTCGCTTGGATTTCACATAATTTGACAATCGTTCAAAAAAATACTCGTGTCGATTGGTGCAAAAACATGCTAAAAAAATACAGTCGTGGTGCGTTAAAAGCTGTGTATAACATCTATACAGGTGACGAATCTTGGATCAATGCATATGACCCCGAAAGTAAGCAGTAGTTGACTGTATTGGCCATTTCAAAATGTTCCAAACTCAACAAAAGTTGTTAACAGAAGAAGCACTTCGAAGCAAATTATCGCCTGTTTTTTTTTTGGGATTTTTTTTTGGCATTAAAGAATCGTAGAACGGTGAATTCTAAATGGTACACAACTATGTGTTTGCCAGGTCTTTGAATAAATAAGATAAAACAACCAGCGACGCAGGATCATTCTTCACCAGGACAAAACGAGCTTTCACACATCGGACTGAACAACTCAATATTTGACCGGTCAAAACATCGAATTGATGGATCATACGATGTACCCTCCTGATTTGGCACCAAATGATTTCTTTTTGTCCCCGTCCGTAAAGAATAAACTATCGATGCGTTCAAAATGCATGTTATAGAGATACCTCAATCGGAATGGAAAAACTGCTATGAAAATTGATTCAAACGTATGCAGAAGGGTATCGATCATAGCGGAGAATATTTTGAAAAACAATAAAACCATTTTTAATGATAAATATTTTTTTAATTTATTAATCCGGATATATAAATAACAACCCTCGTAAAATGATGGCTTTTTGTTTAGCAGTCGCGAGGCATTATTACAATTATGTTTCTGATTAAAAAAAAAGTATTCATGTTCTATAACTCTTTTCTTGAATGACCCGCCTGTTTGTCCTATATAGGATTTCGAACATGACCTAAAGATAGTTGATATACTCCCGATTTATTTTTTTTGCTTGTTTTTGTTTTACCATTTTTGATAAAGTTTTCTGTTATTTGTTTTAAAGATTACTTTTACATTGGGTTTATGTAAGAATTTTCCACTTTTTTTCAGACGATTTATTAAAATGTGTTATTGTTTTGAATAAATAGTTTTTTTTCATTCTTTCGTGGATATTTTTTTGTGTTAGAGACACTATTTTTGTAGAATATTCTTTTTGAAATGTTATCTATTATAACTCTGAATAGTCATTGTTTAGCGCAATTTGTTTAATGGTGTTTAGTTGATGTCTAAATTTTTATAATAATATATTATAATATTCTAATATTCTGTGAATTTTTTTTTAAATTAAACTTCATAAACCAAATTATCCAATAAGATCAGTTGTGTCATATTTACCTGCACTTACCAATAGATTTTTACTGTCCTGCAGTACGCGCTTACGTACTGCAGGGTCCAGGGCACACGACTAGGATGTGGAGGTAGGATTTCTTGGACCGTTTTTATTGGACGGTGAAGTTTAATCAACATTTTTTTACAATCTAGATGTTAGCATCCTAGACCGAGGCCCATGAAACATTTCACTAGTTAATTATTTATCACTACCCTAACGCAGGTCAAGGAAACAACTGTTCCAATCATCATAATTTATTTTTCAATCGTTCCATCCTGATAATATGATAATTATTATTGTCTACTATTTTGATAGACCGGAAATATTTAAACAATTCCCTTAATGATGATTGCAACTGAATGGTCATCCACGCGTCATAAACTCGAAATCTGTCAGAGCATCTAGTTATGAAGTGGAATTTTGCGACTAAATTATATTGCGAGATGATTGAGTTTAACTGGTTATGAAATACGTTAACAAGATTATGTATTTAAAATGAATCTCTACGTGGTTCATTCAATAAAAATATTTATTTCTATCGATACAATTGCGTTAAATTTGGTTAACCGGAAAGTTCTAAGGGTCTTTTTTTAAGAGAACGAGGAACGCAAATAGTTTTCTATTATTATTTACAACTTTCTGTCAACGTAGTGGTAGATTCATAATGCTCTTTTATATATAAAAAAAAAATATATCAACAGGTTGTTTTTCAACCTAATTTTCTGTTGTAAAGGTTTTCAATTTAAACAGGGTTGGAGGAAACGGAATAGATGCTAGTCCAAGTAGCAGAGTACTGCGATGTCCGGTGAGTAAGGTGGATATGGCAAAACATCCCCATTGAATCCCAATAATTCTTGCTGGATCTTGACTGAAACGTGTGGTGCATTGTTATGATGAAACACGACGCCTTTCCTACTATTGTTTTCAATTGCTGATCAATCAGCCGATCTAATTGTGAACAGTAGAGTTGAGAGAGTTGATGTAGAGTCGGTGTTGATAGCGATGACGCAAATTACTTTTTCTTCGAGTAAAGGCATTTTTTCGCTATACTTACACAGTGATGTGTAACTTTGATTACTTTTATATGAACAATACCTAGCATAGCACAAAAATTGAAATTTTTAGTAAGATATAACAACTAATAAAAAAAATCTAGCCTAACAATGGAAAACCAGATTGTCAAACTATCTAATTATCATTATCAAACTAAAAAATCTAGCCTAACAATTGTCAAACTAGTTTTTTTTTAAGCAGTTTCCAGTAAATTTAATAATACATTTCACAGACCAACATTTGGTTTCGTGCCGGGGTATTTGGAACTGATTTAATATGAATTTAATGCCCTGAATTCAAATATGGCATTCATTTTTACACTATAACATTTTAGTGTATAAATATACGTTAGACTATTTTAAGTTAAATCCATGGACCAAATAAAAAATTAAATACGGAATTATTATTATTATATTATACAAATATTGCTATATAACATATAAAGACAGAGGAAAAAGTCATCGATGAAACCAGCTAGTCACTGAATACTTCAGATTCTTTTCCCTGACATTCTTGAATGTATTGTGAAAACAGCAGTAATTTGCCATCAGGTGCGTATCCCATCTTCTTTGGTAGCGGTCTTCCATAATTTTATTATCCTGGTGAAATCTTTCACCTTCTTCCTCACTGGTCCCTCCTAAATTTTGAGAACGGTCTAAGTGGCTGTGTAAATAGTGCACCTAAATGGGAGACAGAACGGATTAAATCTAGCGAATACGGTGGATGACTTTGGACCTCGACAATACTCCTTTGTGAGCATCTGAATTGTCCTAATAAAAAAATATCTCTTTCTTCTCCAAAGCAGTTTTCATCAAACTTCTGTAAAAGTCTTTCTTAGTATAATTCGGTTATCGTTTTACCTTTCTCCAGAAAATCAATGATCAACCGTTTTTTCTTCTTTGGTGCTTTTCAACAAGTTTTTGCCTATTGTTCTGACTTTTCCAATGCTGGTATGCAGTGGTGGATTTATGACCTCGATCCACATATTGCTGATAAGTTTGTATTTTAGGCGCCTTTCCGTGAAAACAGAGGCGACATACATATTGCACCCAACTTTTTTATGCTTATATAATTCTTTACTTAAAACTTAAAGAATCGATGTCATCAAGTCGTATCTCGGGCCCTTTGGACCGTTTCATCCTCCAAAATCGCCAAAGAACGCCTTATTAATAATTTGTGGAGATACTTTTTGGACGTCCAATGCGCACCTCATATTCGGTGCTAGTGCTACCACATTAAAATTCTACAATGCATTTTGTTGATTGTTGCATAAGAAGCGGCGTAGCGTTCAATATCTGACAACACTGCTGGCTTCCCTATTGGAGGAGAGGCATGTTTACATCTGATGCGTATTTAATGTGAGTTTGAACCAGATTTTTCAAGCGCGTTCTGAAAAGGAGCGACAGCAATTTCGAGTAAACGTGCGTTTTTAAGTATTGTTTCATTTCAAATTTTTTAAAAATTTTCGTTAAATTTTAAACACAAATCAGTATAATAGCTATGATAGTTTCACTTTTTGAATGATAGTATAGATCTAGTATTAAGGATTCAACTCTTAGTAGACCTACTCAAACATACACTATTTTTGTAGAGATGTGTATTAACATTTATAATTTAAATTAATTAGGTAGTCAAATGCTAATTAGACTGTATTATCTTGTTCTTCCTTATACAAGATTGTGAATATTAACATTAATAAACAGAGGAAGTCAAGTATTAGTTGACTCTGATTATGTAACAAACTACAAAAAAAGAAGCTTAATAAAAGTAGATAAACGAGTTATTAATAATGTTATTAATTTTTTTTGCATCGACCCTCTATTCATTCATATTTAAAATAAACGGCATGCCAATAAGAAATTCGAAAAGGTTGTTAACCCAAAGAAGCTGCAATAAAATCCATCTGATATCTGATGTAATCTCAGTCGTGTTATGAAAGCGATGCCAAGAAATTCGAAAGGTATTTTTGGAAATCTATAAATTTCCGAGCAAAAAATAAAAAGAAATGTAGACACTTCAAAGACCGGATTATATACGGTCGAAATGCATTAATATCACTTCGTGTTTTAAAAAGAAAATATACAGTTTAAAAAAATATTCATTCTTTTTTTCTGGTAGGTGATCATTTGGGTGTTTAATATATGCCATCGTGTAAAAATAACTTTCAGACATCAGATATTGTAACTGGAATGATGACATACGATCTATTTTTTGTTAATTTCTAAATATATTATCGGGTCTTCCAGGTGGTTTTTTTAATTCTTGAATAAAACACAGATGGCGTTGTAAATTTGCTTAGGTCTGGTCTCATTTCAGAGGTGTAATGTACGACATTTTAAAAA